>CM035805.1:9797893-9920393 GCA_020466265.1 Siphamia tubifer
GTTCACATTTCCAACATAGCCTGAAGGTTTCATCAAAATCCGTCCATAAGTTTTCGAGTTATCTTGAACACAGACAGACAGATAAACACCGGCAAAAACATAATCTCCTTGGTTAAGGTAACAACTACAAATCAAATTCCTAAAGGTTTGGGACACTTGGTAAAGATATAAATATAATTGCGTGTAAAGAAACAGTGTAAAAAAAACAACCAAAATGACAGTTTTGAAGGAAATACAGGGATTGAAAGAAGTATTATTTATCACATGCATAGTGCATAACGTTGATTTTGCCTTACCTCTAACCATACTGACAACTTTTTCCAGTTAGAGATCACACTTATGTAGACCCTGGACAACGTACTGTAGACGAACAGAAAATAAATGAATAATAGTATCAGTGCAGGGCTCTGGAGTCCACTTTCTGCTGGAGACTAGCTGTTTAATTAAACTTCAGTGCTTGTGTACTGCCCCTGCTGGTGACATATGGTATTACAGGTGTGACTGTGTGTGTGTGTGTGTGTGTGTGTGTGTGTGTGTGTGTGTGTGTGTGTGTGTGTGTGTGTGTGTGTGTGTGTGTGTGTTCTGGGCAAAGAAGAAGATTTAATCAGACACTAGAGCAGGGGTGTCAAACTCCAGTCCTCGAGGGCCATGTTTTGGATGTTTCCCTTTTTCACAACAATATTAAAGAAAAAATAGTAAAATAAAAGTAGTAAAATAAATCAAAAATTGCAACAAAATGAACAAAAACTAATAAATGTTTACAAAATTATAAATTACATGGAAAAAATTTGCAAAAGAAATTACTAAAAAAAAAAAAAAAAAAAAAAAAAAACTATGATGGATGGTTTACTTTAAATATTCAGAAATATTCAACTCTCTTCCTTATTGTTTTTACTGAGTTTTGTTCATGGATCAGGTGTCAAAAAGAAACTCATTTAGTGAAAGGCAAAATGAAAGCTTTTTTGTGCAAATTTTTCATGGTTAATTTTAATTTTGTAAGTATTTATTTGTCTTTGTTCATTTTTTTGCTCGTTTTGTTTATTTTTCTACATTACATTTTTTTATTATTATTATTTAATTTTGCTCCATGTCTCACTTTCTTCATGTTACTAATTATTTTGTCAGTTTATTAATTTTTGTGAATTTTATTGATGACTTTGGCCAGTTTTGTTCATTTTGTTGCTTATTTTAATTCTTTTTACTGTGGAACTGCTAAAGTATCAGGACTTAAAGGGTTAAAGTGAATCATGTGGAAGAGGGAAATATCTAAACCACGTAGGACACCGGCCCTCCAGGACTGGAGTTGACACCTGTGTTTCCCTCTTCCATCACCCTAGACACCATTACATCATTATCTGTCTTCTGCAGAATTAATCTGCCTTACAAAGCAAAAAGTTAGTAAGTGCATTTTGCAGCGAAAATTAGTTATTGTTTTTTTTTTCTTTGTCATGTAATAAAATATATCATCTTAAATGTCTGTTGTTTTGGAGCAAATTGGTGGGTGTTTGCACAGTAACAGCAAAAAGTACCAGTAAAACAAAGCAAAAAGACAGTAAAGACCATTACTGTGTTCTTACCAAGGTCCATTTAGGACCCTGCCCTAATAGTTTAGTCAATCACTGTATTAGACTGAAACAGATTAAGGAATGACCATCATTTCTGCACTATTATGTGCACTGGGCTATAAGGCGCACAGTCAAGTAATGGTTTTTATGAAGGTTTTTCATATATAAGGCACATTAAGTGAAGTCAAAATTATGAGATAAAAAGTCAAAATTATGAGATAAAATCAAAATTATCAGATACAAAGCTAAAAATATCAGATAAAAAGACAAAATCATGAGATAAAAAATTTAGATCATGAGATAGAAAGTGAAAATTATGAGATAAAAAGTCAAAATCATCAGATAAAAAGTTTAAATTCCCAGTCAGTACCAGAATTAATCCATTCTAAGGCGAACTGTGTTTTTTGCAGAACTAGGAAATATACAGTAACAATAACTGCCTCATGTCCAATAATCTACTTTCAACTACTGAGGCTGAACAACAAGAAAAGTGTAAGGTCATTTTTCTCAGTTTGGTGTCTGTGCAGTTACTGCCTTTTTACTTTGTAGGACAGTAATGAGGAACTGATTATTAACTCTTTAAGTGTCAGCACTGATGCATTCTGAATGGACAGTTTAGTTTAAATATTCAGAAAATATCAACTGTTTCCCTTTCCTTAAACTGTGTTTTTTCATAGAACAGGAGTCAAAAGACAACTACTTAAAAAAAGGCAACAATAAAACTGCTGGGATCAAATTTCAATACTAGTTTTATTTTACTTTATTTTTTTGCAAATGTTGCTACATTATTTATAATTTAGTAAATATTTATTAGTTTTTGTTAATTTCGTTTATTTTTCTACATTTTCTTTTTTCTTTAATTATTTTTTCCTTCATTTTTTTCCATTTGCCTTTTACTTTGTTCATGTTACTAATTATTTTGTTAGTTTATTATTCGTTTTTATTAATTTTATTGATGACTTTGGCTGGTTTTGTTCATTTTGTTGCTTTTTTTATTTTTATTATTTTATTTAGTTATTTGTTTTTTACTAAAGTCTCAGAAGTTAAGGGGTTAAACTGAATCATATGGAAGAAGGAAATATCTAAAACATACAGGACACCAGCTTTGACACCCCTGCACTAGAGCGTCCCTTCATACAAAGACATGGGACAAAATACCTGATCAGAAATTGTGTGAATGGGGGAGGGGCCAAGTCTGGAAGATTAAGACATTGCACTTTTAATTTAGATGTTCTTTTTATTTAATATATTTATAGTTTAAATTTGAGCTCAGTCAAGCACTTCAAACACAGGCTCTTTCTTGTAGAACTGTGTAGACCTGGACATTGATAAGGTTGTTGGTTAATCATTTACAAATCAATACTGTCTGTATATAAACAAGTAAAACTGCAATGTTAAATGCAATGTGGTTGAAAAATTTGGGTGCACCAACTTTTTTCTTAGGTGCACCCATGCAGCCAGTGCACAAAGTAAGTGTAGATCCGTGCCGTATGTATTTGGGGTATGAGGTTGTTGTCTTAAAAGGAAAATCTGACATTTATGCTCTTAATGTGATGTTATGGCTGCACCGTGAGCTGCATTTACAGTCCAGTTTTTCGCAAAACTATAGCGATATTTCAAAAATTTCAACAAAGTATATCTGTGCTTTGAACATGTTGTTCTAGGTAGGAGTGTCATAACTCTCGTGAAATATCATCCCGCGAGATTTCACTGCTGTCACCGTCAGAGCTTCAGATTGGCCATTACCCTGATAGCATTAGCATGAATGAATCTGCTAATTCTCTGGTCAGTAAAAGTCCCTGGTGAACTCTTTAAAGCCACTAACATGTCAAACAAACCAGCTGGCTAACATTATAAGGGTCTGTACATGTGGTCCCTACATTGTCAGGTCGAAATATTAAGTGTAAATATGCTCAACACTTAACAACAACGACAACAAATTATATTTATATACTGTTTTTTTACACAGTTGTTGCACTTGACACTTTACAGAACAGAGAATATATTTATGTGTTAAAATACAACTTAAATATTAAAAAACTAACCTTCGTTATGCCTAGTGTAGGAATCACCCTGATCACCACTCCAAGATGGCCACTGTAGTTCTCGCATCCCAGCAGCCAATGCTGGGTCTAGGTATACTACGTCTATGGTTGTTATGGTTACAGCGACTGCGAGAGAAGTGATCATGTGACCATGTATGTCACATCCTGTGATATATAATTGCAGAAAAAGTGTTTCCATTGCGCCTTTGCGATATATTAGACTATGGAAATGTCTTAAAAACCACCTCATGAAAGCGTGAAAACTTTCTTATCAATATTTTAACGGAGGTTTTTTAATTCAGGTGTTTCCATTACCAGTTTTTTATAGCGATATTTACATTTTGTGAATTTCCAAGGGAAACACAGCTACTGACTACATACACATAGATAGACAAAATTCTGTCTAAAGTTGTTTTAACTCATTTTTAATTCTCATAACATTACTCATGAAACTCTTATGGTCTGTGGATTACACATTATCGTTCTCTGATCAGCCATTCTTTCAGGTTTTTCCTTTAATTTGTCTAATGTGCGTGTCTTTTACTCAGCCGGATGCCATCTGAGGTTAGCTGAGGTTATTATCAGGAAATGGATTTTTCTACATACTTTACAAATGTGTACTCCGCTCACATTATTTCATGCTTGAAAATGGAAGCTTAAGAAAACACAGTCATTTTTATAGTTTCTATCACTTTATGGTTCAAACATGATACATAGCCAGACAACAGAACATTAACACTTAATTACTCAGAGTCCAAGTCAATACTGAAGTGGCTGCATTTGAAAAGGACTTAGTAAATATTTTAAAGGATTATTTAATTAATGGGTGACCACTTTAGAGATCATTAAAATATATCATGTTTAATGATTAACAAGTCATTCACACAAAATAAATAGTATCCTGTAGAACTTGACCGATTTTGGACATTAAAAAAGCAGACATCCAATATATCTTGACCGATAACCGATATATTTGCTGATATATGAAATAAGAATATTTATCTACACAGGATATAATAATCTTGTGGACATGGATTAACAGATGCATAAATCTTTGTTTTATCTCACAAACATAATTAAGACAATGTTCAAAACCTGTATAATATTCTGAAATCAGTCTAATGTGCGACCAGTATAATATTCTGATATCAGTCTAATATGTGACCTGTATAATAGTCTGATATCGGTCTAATATGTGACCTGTATAATATTCTGATATCGGTCTAATATGTGACCTGTATAATATTCTGATATCAGTGTAATAATGACCAGTATAATATTCTGATATCAGTCTAATATTTAATCCATGTGGAACAACAGGTTATAGAGGTGGTACTTTTTATTCTGGTTAGAGCAGAGTAGTGAAAAACATGTCAGTTTATATTATATAAGTAGTAAAATAAAAATAGTTTGGTAAATAATTATTTTAAATGTCAGTCCGAACTGCCTTTAATGAGTCCAATTACAAACAAAGTATGAATCACAACAATAATTACAGAACACAGGGCTCTCGACTAACTTTTTTCACTAGTTACACTGGTGCACCCACACTTTTCAACCGCATTGCATTTAACACCACAGTTTTACATGTTCACTTTTTTCTGTCTTTTTTGTTTGTTTTTTTAAATTGTTGTCCATACAGACAATATTGATTTGTAAATGATTAATCAACAATTTTGATAACATAAAGTTGTTTATTTGGAGCAGAGCTTGACCAGAAAGATTAGAACTGACTGAAAAGTGCTATTGCTTAAAGTGCTTCACTGAGATTAAATTTACACTGAAAATATCTAAAGATATATTTGAAAAAAAAAATCTAAATTAAAAGTGCAAGTGTCTTAAAGGTTCCAAACTAAACATGTCAATATCTGAAAATCTGAACATCTCTATATCTTATGGACTATCCTCCATTACAATCACATGACCCTGAGATGTACTGATGTCTTACGTCTTTCAGTATGAGTGTGTGTGATGCACGTATCTGCCCTGAAAATGACAGCTGCAGAGGATAGCTGTTAGCAGGTATCCTTTAGCATGTATCCATTAACATGTAGCCAATGCAAGTGTATGTGTTGCCAAATAATTAGAACGTTATTAGAATGTACTCGTAGTTGGTCACCTGATTACAGCAAGGCCAGCTGTTACAACTGACCTGAGTTTCCACTGTCCCCAGTCTCCCCAACATTATCTGACCTGTGTTTCCACTGTCCTCAGTCTCCCTTACATTATCTGACCTGTGTTTCCACTGTCTCCAGTCTCCCCAACACTATCTGACCTGTGTTTCCACTGTCCCCTCTCTCCCCTACATTATCTGACCTGTGTTTCCACTGTCTCCAGTCTCCCCAACACTATCTGACATGTGTTTCCACTGTTCCCACTCTCCCCAACACTATCTGACATGTGTTTCCACTGTCCCCACTCTCCCCAACACTATCTGACCTGTGTTTCCACTGTCCCCACTCTCCCCTACATTATCTGACCTGAGTTTCCGCTGTCCCCAGTCTCCCCTACATTATCTGACCTGTGTTTCCACTGTCCCCATTCTCCCCTACATTATCTGACCTGTGTTTCCACTGTCCCCAGTCTCCCCTACATTATCTGACCTGAGTTTCCACTGTCCCCAGTGTCCCCTACACTATCTGCAGAATAAGTTGTGAGGTAGATGGGAAGTGCACAGATGTGTGGTGTTAGTCCATAGAGGAGGCTTTTGGGCCGAGGGGAAAAGTGGTGCATTAGTCATAGCGCACCGTTCCAGTTTGGAGCAGGGGATGAGCAGTCCATGGTGGAGCACGAATGGGGCCAGGGTGGTTCGGAGTGGGGGAACTTTAAATGCAGGGCTATCAGTATTCGATTTGAAATCCACATGTGTGGGGGTGTTAGGCTGATTGTCAAAACAGAAGTAAAAGCAGAACTTGGAGGCTTTGTTCTAACTCTGGACAGTGCACAGGTGTGAGCGACACAAACCCTGCAGGACAAAAAGCTAATAAGTTGGCTACATATTGGCCAATACCGATTAATCAGTAAGACTATAATAAGCCCAATTAAACAACTGCCCAATTAATTGTTCACACTCTAGAATTCAGTTACTGAGCACATGTGTTAAAACAGGTAAATAAGTCCACCAATGTGCTGATTAACTGATCAAATAATGACTTCAAAAAACGGCGTTCATAGAATCCATCAGTTTAACTGTACTATTTATCAGGGTTTTCTTGTCATTTAAGGAAAATTATTGTAAAATAAATGTAGATAGTATTGATGTCTCAATCAGACTTTTTTTTTACCAAGTTCAGGTCATTTGATTTTTAGTGATTGGCTGATCCGAATCCTGATCTGATACTTCTCTGATGCGCTAAAAATTAGTTATCTAGGATGTCCCTTTGTTTTATTCACCTCATTTTGATTTATCCATTTTGATCCGAGCGGTGAGCGTCATGGTCAGCCACAGTCCAGGTCATCTGACGAACCGGACCCAAACGAACCAGGGCTGTGGGTGAAACCAGGCTCCGTGACCCTCACTGCTCAGCTGGCTTTGGTTCTCTAGGGCTGGTTTTAGGAAGTTCCTCCTTTGATCAGTGTCTTTTTCTGCACTGACACACTTTGTAGTTCACTGTCCCCACTGACTAGTCCTGTTATTTATTCGTTATATTATATTATATATCACTTACTGTCGTCCTGGACCAGCCATGTAGACCCGCTTGCAATTTAGAGTTGGGGGAGTTTCTAGCTAGAATTTAGTCAGTGTGTCCCTAGACTGTCGATAGACTTTGATATTACTAATGAGAAACACATTTGCTTTTCTTGAAATATGTGTTTCTCATTAGGACAATGAAACTCTATTGACATTCTTCAGAATAGCAAAATTGACCTTGGAAATCACCTTATAAGGTCACAATCACAAATTATGCCCATCTAATTGTCAGAAATGCATTCCTCTCAAAAGATCAGTGAGAATTGATTCATGCGCTAACATGAATTGATTCATCAATTCATTTTAACGCATGCTCACGCAAGTGAAATTAGCTTAGCACCATTATATAGCACTGCATCATTCGTTATTATTTTGACTGACTGATCTTCTATAGAAATAAATAAGTTTGGCCGTGGATTTGGCTTCTTGAATATATGACATGATATATGATAATATATGTTGACTATCCAGAAACAGGTCAGAGATAAGTATAAACCTCCCCTGTTTATTGAACAACACAACCCTCCACACACACCTTACTCTGTTAGTGGACTCTAGATGTTGTTAAAGTGCTGACAAATGGTTTTCCATCGTGCCAATCCCAAGAGCTCCACCACCAAGGTCATGGAAGGAACTAGGTCATTAACAGAAATGTCGACACGTTGACTCCCATAGCACAAGTTGACTTAAATTTGGAGGAGTCGAAAAGGCACATGTTATTCTTTCTCTCTCTTGGCACGTAAACACAGACCAGTCAAACCTAAACCAGAGGAGATATGGCTGCTGCAGGTAAAACGGGGGATGGTGGGTCTGACTAAACAAAAGAGAGTGACAGACACATCACATGAGTGGAAATACTTCACCTTAATTGAAAAAAAAATCAGAAGAGGCATCCATTAACTAACCTGAGTGATATGAGCAGCATCCGCTAGCTAACCTGAGTGATATGAGCAGCAACGTAAACAACGCACATTAAGACAACACACTCTTTTTTTTTTCCAAACATGATGTCGCCAGTGTGGTGTGCCACGTTTTGCACTTAATATAAAAAGGGAGGACATGGGACAGATGTCTGGACAGTCTGGTTTTAGAGCCGTTGGTCCAGACAAACTGTCACCTACTGATGTTGTGCAGTTAAATTTAACAAACAACTCTTTGCTAACGTTAGCCTTTGTTTTGTTGGGGTTAAAATGCTGATGCTTGTGTCTTGTCAGTGGACATTTTAACTTTAATACAAGTTGCTCATTGCTAGACAGACGTGTGTCCATGTTGTTCCTCCGCTGACAATGTGATGACGTCATCACAACCCGTCGACTTGACTTCGACTTTATTGACGAATAAGCCGACTGAAGTCGTTAATGCCCTATGAACCTTCATGTTTGGAGTAGAGACGTGGTGTCACTTTGGTTTGGAAGTTATTTCACTAGACTGGAAAAATGCTGGTGCAGTAGTAGGCTGTTGAAGAGCCCTGGGCCTATGGTCTGGAAGTCTATCTTCATAAGAGCAGAGCAGACATAGAAGCAAATCTGAGCTCAGCTAAATACCTCTGATGGCAACTTTATGGCAGCTGTGACTGGACATTCTACTGAACTGGTTCAAATTCAGGGTTGAAAAAGTATATGAAATTGTTATGCTGTTTTGTAAAAACTAATATGTAGTAAAAGTAGTCATTTTTTTATTTACATGTGGTACTGAAATACATTTCTTCTCCCAAAATGTGCCACTGAAACATCACATTACATTTAGAATTAAGATAATTAGATTAAACTATGGATATTTGTTTCCCATTCCCCCATGTACAGACTATTTTTTAGAAAATAATGTCGGTGTTTTCTACAGTTAAATACATTAAAATAAATATTTGAATGTATTTTGTTATGTTGAATTTTTATGATGCATCAAAATCAAACACTGTTTTTCCTCTAAAGTGTATAAAACAGATGATACTATATTTCACCATTAATGACAGTTGAATTTACACACACACCTAAGCAACCATTACTATAAAATACTGGTTGATATTTTTTTGACAAAACACACACACGATACAGCAATTCTGAAGTATTTTAGCTAAATATTAACTCAACATGCATAATGTTGGAATTATAAGAAGCACAGGATCAATATAATATGGTAATTAATTATAAAATACAATAACTGGTCTGATTTTCTGTTTCCATTTATCAGGAATTACAAAAAGTTCAGTTCAGTCAGAAAACTGACAAATACAATGAACCAAAATATATTTGTATAGAATGAGAATATAAGTGTAGATTTAATATTTGATCTTGGTGTTCAGGCTCTGCTACAGACTGTCTCTATGCTGAGCACAACTAGACAACTATCATTAAAAGACCTAAAAACCAAACAGGTCCTTTTGTCCCTGTTAGGTAATTCCAACTCATGTTTAAAATTATTATTATTATATCATCATCATAATAAGCATCAAAAGAATGCCTTTTTTATCTCTACTGAAACAACCCTGTCACTAAGGAAATGTTTTTGTAGTAATTAGCTAATTATTAGCTTAACTCAACAGTTCTAGGCTAAAAACAGAAACAGTTTTGAACAGGTGTACACAAATCGGAACAGATTGATGTCATAACATTTGTGGTTTTAATCATACACGGTATGACAGGGAAGACATTTGTTGGCACATGATTATGATATGAGTCACACAGATAGAGTTACATGACAGTGGAAATCTTTTTTTTAATTTTTAAAACCTGTTGAGACAATGTAGGGAAGACAGAAACTACAACTGACAGATGTATGTAAACTGCACCTAGACTACATCTAGATTATCACTGTTACAACAACAGTGAAAATCCATTTAACAGGTCTGTTCTGTTTAGCAGCAGGTTGTAAAACTGTCAAAGAACTAAGCTATCACATGAAAATGATACGCTGAAAAATAGTGACAAATATACAAAACAACAAAGAAGTACTGAAAAAATACACCAACTCTACGAACCATAGAAGAATTATTATAAAGAATATATTCAAGGTAAAATTAAAAACAATGTGTCATGATTATAGTACTGAGAAAAGGTGAGTAGTGTTACCGTATTTTCCGCACCATAAGGCGCACTGGACTATAAGGCACACATATATAAGGCACATTAAGTGAAGTCAAAATCATGATATGAATTTAAAATCATCAGATAAAAATTTAAAATTATGGGATAAAAAGTACAATTTTTGAGACAAAAAGTGAAAATCATGAGATAAAAAGTGAAAACTTTGAGATAAAAAGCCAACATTATAAGATCAAAAGTGAAAATCATGAGATAAAAAGTGAAAACTTTGAGATAAAAAGCCAACATTATAAGATCAAAAGTGAAAATCATGAGATAAAAAGTCAAAATCATGAGATAAAAAGTGAAAGTGAAAACTATGAGATAAAAAGCCAACATTATGAGATAAAAAGTCAAAATTCAAAGTCACTAAGCACAACCAGAATCAATCCATATATAAGGCGCACTTTTGTTTATGGAGAAAATTAAAGACGTAAATACAGTACTTTGTAGTAATATTAAAGCAAAAGTGTGCAGAAATGTTAAGTTTATAGTCAGAATAGAACATAAAGTCATTATCTTATGTCTCTAGAAACTAGAGAAAATTAAAGAAGTCATATTTTGGTTGTAACTTGTCTAAGTTTTAAACAATTATGTGTCAGATTATGACTGCAATGGGCGTTGTTATGATCATTTGGCCAAATTGCATCAAAGATTTAGAGGTTTTTAGTCTTAATTTGTTTCATATTTAAGTATGTCAGGATACAAATGCTTCATAGTGAATGAGAAATGAAGACAGAGCAGGTTTTCAGGGCAGTGTGGTGTCGAGTCTGAGCTGCTGCAGAACAGAATGGGAATGGAAAGGCTGCATCATCAGACTACAGCTGGATCTAATTATTCAAGGAATGCAGTCAGAAAAGGTTGTGCACAATGTGGTCCGCCTCTCATATCCTCCTCTCTGCCTCTCAGCTGATCTCCTTCAGCGATGCCCCGGCCCCTTCTCTGATGAGACCATGAGGACCCACACCCGCGGGGCCCCCACAGTCTTCTTCATAAGTCTGCTGTGGCCCCTCCTCACTCAGGTGGGGGCCACATCAGACCCCAATGGAGGAATCCCCTTCATGGGAGGCAACTACGATGGCCATCCCATGCTGTTTTTCAGCCGGGGGGACGTGGAGGAGCTGCAGTACGCTGCTGCCGGGACTCATCGTGAAATGGCGAGACGGATCCGCGAGGCGGGTGAAACCATGCTGGAGCACCCAGAGGAGTACCTGCCCCCCTGGAGCCCCGCAGAATACAGCGCCCGCTGGAACGAGGTGTACGGAAACAACCTGGGGGTGCTGTCCATGTTCTGCCTGCTGTACCCACACCGGGCGGGGGCTCTGGACCTGGCTAAGGATTACATGGAGAGGATGGCAGCTCAGCCTAGTTGGTAGATTTTCTATCTTTTTTTTCTCCTTCCATACATTTAGATGTCCAACAATCAATGATTGAACCATCATGTTTTGAAATCTAATATAATTATAATATGAATAAATATATATATATAAATGCATACATATAAATTTATTATTGTATAATTGTTATAAAGTATAGTCACTGTGTGTGTGTAAATGGACTGCACTTATATGCACTCTTCCACCTTCATGGTGCTCAAAGTGCTTTACATTAGCCACATACTCATACACCAGTAGGTTTATAAGGTTCAGTCAGTCCTACTGGGAGCCTAAGTCAGGGTCTTAGGCATGTGGACAGCCAGACCCGGGACACAAACCGCCAACCCTTCAGTCATTAAGATATCACCATGAAATTATATTTGCATACACATGTAGCTAATGTGCATTAGATGCAATGATCCATTTGAGTAAAGGTCAAAGTTCAAGGTCACAATGAACTAAAATGTTATAATCACATTATCAGTTATAACTCAAGAACGGAGGGTCACAGAACCTGCAGATTAGTACCAAACGATGCAGAATGAAGATTTCTACAGTTCTCATAATCGGTGTTATCACTTACCGCCCGTAGTTTTTGATAACTCTGGAGGTCAAAGGTGACATGTCAAGCATAGACATATCATATTCATTACATATAATGAAATTATCAATATTGCATAAGGTCAAAGGTCAAGGTTGCATTAAGGTCAAAATCACATTATTGTCTAATTCAAGAACGGGTTGTCATAGAAACTTGAGATTGGCACAATTAGGGGCGAGGTTAGGGATTCCCTGAATGCTAGTTTTCTATGTTCAATGTTTATTGAACAATAAAAATGGACTCATTAACCCCATTCTATCAGTTTGAAAAATGTCTTCATCCAGAGTTATCCTTTATCCATTCATTTAAAATGGCAGCTCTTTCATTTTTATCTCATAGGTTCTTCAAGGCAGTGGAATCAGAACATTTAAGTTTTCTGATTTTGACAGTAAAAGCAGTTATCACGACCTTTGGATTTCACTGTGCTTGGTAGATTGATATAATTCTAATATAGAAAAACCTCCAGAGGAATTACATGAACCACAAGAAGATGGGTTACCTCATGAACAGTGAATTTCAGTTTTGTTTATTTATTATGTATTAACCTTTATTTAACCAGAAAAAAGACTGCAGCAAAAGGTACAGAAAATAGAGATTTTGTCCATATATCCACGTAGGGCTGTATAAAACACATAAAACTCAGTTGTTAAACCATACTTTAAAACACTATACAAATTGTATGTATTAAAAAATGATTTTAATAATTTAAAATTGACTAAAAGTACTCAACTGCTTCTTAAAAGCATCTCAAAGCAGAACATCTACATTTATTAATTTCAAATGATTTTAATGAGGGACAAAAATCACTAAATTAAAAATAAATAAATGAATAAATAACTAAATACATGCAGAAATGAATAAATAAATACTTTAATGCTTATGTTTTTTATTTCCATATTCTAATTTGTATGTATTTGTTTATTTCCTCAATTATGCATGCTTTAAAAAAGAGAGAGACATTTTTTTGTAAATCTTTTCCTGATTGATTGATTTATTTCCATATTTCTGTGTCCATTCTGTCAGTTGAAAAATCTATGTAACTGAAGTGGGCGGTCTTTACTCCAGTCTGAACTAACCAGACAGAAGCCTTCTACTACTCTGCCACATTTCCACTGGTACAGGCTCAGTTCAGCTGGACTGGACTGGGCTCAGGCTTTTTGCTTTTCCATTATGAAAAAGGATCTGGAATCTGGCACCCGGTACTACTTTTTTGGTATCACTCCACCCAGGTTCCAAGGGAAACTCAAACAGACACTGGTTGGTCAGACAGTTGTCTCTGTCACCTGCCACTTTACAACATACACATGTAGAAGCTGTAAATATGTCTGTACATTAATCCACATGACAGCCCATAATAAATGTTCTACACATATATAGTTCTTTTCCACCTTCACACCACCTTTACATTAGCCTTATTAGCCATTCACACACACACTCATACACCAGTAGGTTTCTAAGGTTCTGTCAGAGTTCAGTGTCTTGCCCAAGGACACTTCGACATGTGGACAGCCAGAGCTGGGACGCAAACCGCCAAACTCTTGGTCATTGGGCCAAGCGAGCCACAGCTGCCCATAATACAACACTGTCTCACTCCCAGCTCATCAAAATCTGATGCACTGACCAAACGTTGGTTTCTGACACACAAGGTGTCCCTCAGCGTCTAATTCAGACACAGTGGGTTTCTAACCCGTCCAGAGCAATATGAGACGCTTGGGTTTAAAATACTTTTTTGCTTGGGTTTCAGTTTAAGATTAGGGTTGGGGCTCTGAATGTCACATATTGTAGTGCAGGGGTTCTCAAACTTTTTTGGCCCAGGTCCCCCTTGGAGGGGTGAAATTTTTCAATGTCCCCCCTCATCCTCGCGATACTGAAAATGATAAAAAACCACTTCAACAATGATTATTATGAAACAATAATAACCTTTTTTAATAGTGCTTTTGTGCAAACCAGCGAAATTTTCAGGTATTATAATATAAATGAGCACTTCAGAAACAAAAATTTTAAATAATTTTGAAATAATAAACGGAACAAAAGACACACAAAACCGTGTGTGTGGTGGAATTTTGGTCTCCCATCATTGTTCTCAATGAAGCCAAACTCAATATAACTATCAATGTACTTTCTCTTTTTAGGGTTAGGACGTTTGTTTTTGTCATTTTCATTGTCATTTCTTTTACCACTTCTTGAGGAACTTTGCGGACTGAAAAATCAATCCATGTTCGCTGCAGGGTGGCTAAAAATAGCCTGTGACTCGCTCCGTCTCAATTTAGTCAAGCTGGCGTCAAACAGCGCTGCTACTTCCGCCCGCTCGCTACAAAATAAAACTTCCACATTTCAAAATAAAACAGCAAAAAAACAAAACAAAAAAACCAAAATCGTGAATAATTTCGCGTACCCCCTGGACATGCGCCACGTCCCCCTAGGGGTCCGCGGACCCCAGTTTGAGAACCGTGGTTGTAGTGGATGTGTTAGAAACCCACTGCATCTCAATTAGATACTGAGGGACACCTTGTGAGCATGTCACATTTTGACACGCTGGGAGTGAGAATATGTTGCACAATACTACACCATGGTCGTTCTAGGAGATTCAGTCTTGGGTGGTGCATGTAAAAATTCAGATGAGACAACAGGAAATGATTGAGTTTATCAGTAACTCTAAGCAGACTGTGGCGCTATGACATTCAGGTTGTGCACAGTCTGTACTACTTTATTTCTTTTTCTTTATTTCAGGTCGAAACTACTGACACAGGATGATGTGATATCATTCTGATGTAGGGAAATAAACTGTTCAAGTTGTGTAACTGGTTAGATTTTATTTCCACACAGTTCATGCTCATCTTGACTCAAAGGTCAAGGCTCAGTGTTGTAAAATAGTGATGGGGTAGACGTTCTGATGGATTATTTGCGTATGCAGAGAGCTGTGATATTAAAAACTGAAATGCTGTTTAAGATACGACCACATAACCAGAAGTAGACTAAGTTACCAAAATGTTGTCAGTGTGTAGTGTGTATTTCTATGGTTAGCATTCCAACAAAATACACTTTACCACATGGATGAGACTGAGCAGCTGTCAGTAGAGATGTTTAATTTGGTACCAAAGGTTGACCTCGGCATTGATGCCAATATTTTAGACTGCCTGAGCAACTCCTTTTTTCAAATTAAGTGTTAAGTTTTGTTTGGAACCGTTTAATAAAACTTTAATAAAAGTGACTCAAACACAAAACACATTTTTCGCTCACCATTGACAGGAAATTAAATCAAATTACTTTCTGGCTGTCATATAAACCCGCTGTCTGTCTAGCTGTAAAAAAATAAATAAATAAAAAAGTCATTGTTCCCAGCTTACACACTTAGTGATATTTCAGACCACTCTATGATACAATGTGTGTAAAGAACACACCCAAATGCAAGATTCAGAGGCAAAGATCAGATTAACAGTATTTATTAAGAAAGTGAATGAATACTGTGATCCTCTCCCTCCTCTGTGGTCCGTTACATTTGGGGTCTCTCCCTAATGGACTTCAGCTGAGGCACAACAAAATCAGAGGTCAGGGAAAAATGGCAATTGCCTCGGTTTGCGTAATTGAAAGCCTAACCGTGTCCCTGACAAACACTGTCCACAATGATCCACCAATCAGAATTGTTCTTTATCAGTCTGTCGCAGCAGGCCATGCACATACGTAGAGTGAGTGACTCATAACAACTTAAGCAATGAACATTTCAGCTCCATTTAGGATGTTACTAGAACACAAGCTCTGTGTCAGTAGTGCCTTACACCTGTTGACATCACAAAAGGTAACACAACTAATTTAACCATTTATGTCAGGACCACACAGCTATTATATCCTCCTGAGGATTTCTTCATATCACAATATAGTATATCAAAGGGTTAAAAAAATAGCAATGCCAGTTTTTTTTCCAACTTTGTGCAGCTCTAATCACTAGTTTTCTCTATTATCTATTTTAGGTTCATTGAGATTGTTAATGTAGACTGAAACTTTTAAATGTTCTGGTTAAAAATGTTCATGTTTTGACTATGACTTTTATAGTCTTTAAAGGTTAAAAACTGAAACCACACTAAAGAAAATGAAGATCAAATAAAGTATTCAGAGAATGCCTAATCTCACCCCTAGTTTGTGCCAATCTCAGGTTTCTATAACAACCCGTTCTTGAATTAGAGCCAATAATGTGATTTTGGCCTTTCTTCTAAATGAGACCTTGACCTTTGACCCTTTTCAATATTGATTATTTCATTATGTGTATATGCTACAATATAATATTATGATAATATGTCCAGTATTCATTAAGGTATAGCGTGATATGTCTATGCTTGACACACACACACACACACACACACAGTGTTACAGAAGGTCATTTTGATCTCAAAAACGATTGATCATAGGTGATAACACCCATTATGAAAAAACAAATGACTGAGTAGTTTGTAGTTCAGAACATATTTCAGGTGTTTTTATAGTCACTTATTGTCTCCAACACAATGTTATTCTTCTCTCCTGCATCACCCATTACAACAACAGGCATATTTACAATAACGCAAATTAGGCCATGACTTCATTTAGCAACTGCTAGATGCAAACAAAAAAAAGTAAGGTTTGGGAAACATTGGCTGAGATTTTTAAAGATGATGAGTGGTTTCTGATGTTTTCTTTTCTGTGGAAACTGGGTTCACATGGCTCTTTGGGTGTTACAGGTTGTTGACCCCT
Source organism: Siphamia tubifer (assembly GCA_020466265.1). Taxonomy (NCBI): domain Eukaryota; kingdom Metazoa; phylum Chordata; class Actinopteri; order Kurtiformes; family Apogonidae; genus Siphamia; species Siphamia tubifer. The sequence continues at coordinate 9,814,974 of CM035805.1, forward strand.
GCTTTCACATAAACATATTTTCTCAACATATTAACTTATAACAATGACATCGGATTTTAACACAGAAGGTCATGTGATGTTCATTAATACCATTGACTACTTTTTAAAAATGCGGGTCCAGAAGTGGGTCGGGTGTATCATTTTCAAATAGATTTCTTGCTAGGGCATTTACTAAAATGTCGACTAGTCAACACGTCGCCTCCCATAGCACAAGTCGACTTAAATTTGGAGGAGTCGACAAGTCTCATGTTATTCTCTCTCTCTCTATATCAGTGGACGTTGTTATGTTGCAGTGAAGTTTAATACAAGTTGCTCATTGCTGGTGTGTCTTTTTTTTGTTTTGTTTTTTGCCATGTGTTTGTGTTGTTTCTCTGTTCACAATGTGATGATATCATCATGACACGTCGACTTGACTTCGACTTTATTGACGGATAAGTCGACTTGAAAAAAACTGAAGTTGTTAATGCCCTTTTTCTTGTGGTCCAACTTGCGGGCAGGCTAATTAAAAAAATCGGTCGGTTGCAGGTTGTTTATACATTGACCCGTGCATCACCGATACATATATATATATATATACAGAGAAATAAAAACTCTGACATCTAGCACCTGCTGTTCAGAGCTGTAATGGCAGAGGGGACAAAGCTTTTGCAGAAGGGGGTTGTTCTGCAGGACAGTTGTCTGGACTGACAACCAGAGGGGGGAAGGTTGAAGTATGAGTGTAGTGGGTGCTGGGGGTCATGGGCTGTGTGCAGTGACTTGTAAATGACGGCAGAGTTGGGGTTGAAAGTCCAATTATTTTTGAGCAGGTGTGAGATGTTAAGAAATATGTTTTTGTTATTGAGGGGTAGTAACAGACTGCTCAGTAAAGGAGACTGGATGCTATGATGGTGCAGATACAGAAGAAGCAGAAGGGGTGGTTTGATGAACAGTGATCTGAGTTTGCAGATGATGTGGGTTCTCTGCTGGCAAAGCTTAATGATGTCTGAGGTGTGTATTAATCATTTCAGTCAGTGACTCATGAACCATATATGTAGAATCAGATACTTAGACCCAATCTAATTTCTATTTCTTACCCCTACCCCTTCAAACAGAGCTATAAGAGGTAGGGCCTGTAAAGCAACCCCTATGAATGGGGACACTGCCCCAACATCACCTACGTCATCAGTTTGTTTGTTGTTACATAACCAAAAACAACAGCTTTAACCAGAAGTAAACAAACATTTCTGCTGCTGTATTTGTCTATGCAGATGTTTATTTACTAATATCTGCATCTAATCGGAGAAGTGCTATGAATCGACCGATTACTTCACATTTATTTCATGTCCGTTTTATGAAAATGACCATTACCATATCAAGAAAATTACCTTTACATATTGTGACTGTCAAGTCTGTTTTAGCACTGTTCCTGACTTGAAAGAACAACTCATTTATGCAGAACCCTCCTGAACTCCCACTCAAGAACCAAACTTGCTTGACTTTTATAGTTCTTTTTTATTGAAGTTTAATTGTTATTCATAGTTTTGGTCTCAGTTTTTAGGTGAAAAACCTCAAAGAAACAAACAATACAAATACAATTAGTGTATAACTTAAAGAATCACTTCACAAAAGTTATCATTTTTTTAACCTGAATTGAGACACCCCTACCCTGACACATGGACACGCTAAATGGAAGGGAAGGGGTAAGGGGTGAAATGGGATTGAGCCTAAATGTCCACGTATTCTTTGTGCTGTGTTGCGACTGCAGAGATGAGGCCTGTTGATCCTTGTATTCACTTACAGAGCAGAAATATTTTCACTGCAGCACAAACAATGACTCAGAAGATCATCCTGTTCTAGAGTGAAGGGGCTTCAATCCAGTTTTTGCCACTTGTCAGTTAGTTGAGATCATTATGTTTGCTTCGATAATTCTGTGAAAGGCATGAAAACCCCCACACTTTGAATTTAACTTTCCTTTGTGTGTGAAGAACAGGAACTCCTCAGCCCAGATGGTACCTGATAGGCAAATTCCCTCCCCATGTCTACTGAGTATTAGGACGAAATCCCTCCCTTTTAAAATATCTGAGACAATTCCACACCCGAGTATTCTCAGTTTTCACTGGGACAGAGATGCATTGTGGTCCAATCTGTCTGTGGTGGTGGTGATGGAAATATGTTTTGCAGCTGTTTGCTGAACATGCCCCCTTGACAACAGGAAATGAATAGTTCAGATGTGAACTGAATACACTGTGATGTGGGATAAGACTAAAGCCTGAGGCCAGGTGACAAGATAGGGATCAAATGCTGAAGCACAAACTAAAATACAACATGGATTTTTTTTGGGGGGGGGGGGGGTTCAACTCTTTAATACTCTTTCAGTTGTTTAATTGATCAATGGGTGTAAAATGAATGAATAAAAAAATGAACAATGGGTCACTAATGTAAAGCATTATATAAATTCCACTCCATTATTATTAATCCACTGATCATGTAGACCACTTCTTTCAACAGTCACATTCAGTCAAGTGGGCCAGACTAGTAAAGGAACAGCATCATAACATATAAGTAATAACAATGTTTATATTTGTTTTAGTGTAATTAAAAACATTAAATAATGTAATATATTATTATATTTTTAATCTCATCCAACATTAGTTGGGGGAGATTATTGTAATCACCTTGTGTGTGTGTGTGTGTGTGTGTGTGTGTGTGTGTGTCAATGAATACTTGCGATATCACCATGAAATTACATGGATCAAGGACTCAGGTGCACAGTATTGAAGGGATAAATGGATTTAATAAAATGACAATGAAAACAACTGAACAAACACAGGGAAGAAGACAAAACACAACCTGGAGAAATCAGTCAGAGTTTGTGGTGAAGAATGAATGTCGGGGTCATGGGGGCAATGAGTTGTTAGCAATAGATCATTAGATTTAATGCTTCAGAAGTTTTTAAACATTTTACATCAGCAGAAGGTTTTGGTTGCCAGTTGCTGTTTTGCTCTTTGAGGGTTAAATACTTCTGTTTTTCTTTCACTGTCTTACAACACTGGAGAACTAGTCATAGATGTTGAACACTGAACATCTGTCAGCTACATCTATGAGCATCTTGTTGAGTGGAAGTTCCAAGCTGTGCTGTGCCAGTTGAACAGTGTTTTGCCCCCCACTTCCCCCCATATGGAGAGGGAGGGCAGTTGAACAGCTTAATCCTTTTCATTGAGCATTGCAACTGCTGCCTTCCCTTCATCCTCGAGCAGGAGGAAAAGGGGATTTTCCAGCAGCTCATTTCTGCGGGTTTTAGCCGGTGTGGTATTAGTGCAATTTGCGGGACATTTTTCACAATATCAGTATCTGAGCCACAGTGGAGAAAGGAAAAAGCCACTGTGAATATGTTTTCACATGTTTAAGAGCACCCTTTGACTTTTCCTCTTGGCCACACTTTTCTTCTGGTCAGTGAACGTCTCGGCCTGTGTTAGCTGTGGTATTCATGACCTTCAATTATGTCTCCTAGAACTCCGAGAACCATGTTCTGATGGAGAACTTGTACTTTGTGGCATGCTGGTACCTCCTTCATTTTTATTGTTTTTACATAATCTGAGCAAACACACATAAGTGTGATTGTGTGTGCTTTGGCATACACCAGTGTACAAGCCAACTGAGACTTGGCATCCAGTTTATTACAGTTTTAGTCTTCTTGCCTTAAGGCCACATTGAAATATGAAATATGGTTTTATTCCTCTATAGATCAACAAAATCTCAGCTGATGCTTACTAGCCTGTCAAGCCCGACTATGATATGAATTCATAGTCTGGAGACGATCCATAGACTGAGCTTTAGCATACAAGTGGGATCAAAGGCTGTCTTTCGGACTGCTCTGTATGTAATAGGCCAGTGCTATGACCAATCAGAGCAACAAACAATGTGACGTATACAGAGTGACAAAAACAAGTATAAACTAGCATCTATCTGGTTGTTTTAACATCCTATAACAGGCATGGGAAAACAATTCCACAAAGGGTCGGTGTGGCTGCAGGTTTTTGTTCCAACCAACCAAGAGTTCACAGTTTCACCAATCAATTACCTGAAGACTGGTGTGGGAATGGTTTGCCACAGAACAAGTGGCATTGTGTGGCGCTAGGGGAGCAACCCCCACTACCGCCACATACACACACACACACACACACACACACACACACACACACACACACTTGCAAGGACTAAGTAGAATTATTGCGTTTCATTTTGTTGCATATTCAAAATAAACAAGTAGTGAATTCGAGCCAAGAATGTGACCTTGACCTTTGACCTTTTGCAATATTGATAATTTCGTTATATGTATATATGCATCAATGCGTGTAATATTATGATAATATATCCAGTATTGATTAGGTTATAGATGATATGGCTATGCTTGACAAACACAAAAAGTGTTACAGAAGTTAATTTTGCAACATGTCAACTTTGAACTCCAGAGATCTCAAAAACTATTGGTGATAACACCAATTATGAGAATTGTATAAATCTTCATTCATCATCATCGTTTGGTACCAAGATGAAAGTTCTGTGACCCTCCGTTTCTGACTTATAACCGATAATGTGATTTTGACGTTTTAGTTAACTGTGACCTTGACCTTTGAACTTTACTCAAATGGATCATTGCATTTTATGTATATGCCCATGTAAGTCAAGTCATTTATTGAGTTATAGCATGATATGTCTCTGCGGACACACACAGACACTGTGATGAAAAGAATCTCACCAAACCAATGTTGGGTGAGATTAATAAACAGACAAATGTATAACTAACTCAGGTAACTCATCCACAGTGTCTCTTTTGGGTCCCCAACCCCAGATAAAGGAGGATATTTGCAATTGGGACATATATATAAAAAAAAAGAATTGACAGTAGTTTGTAGTTCAGAACATATTTAAGGTGTTTTTATACACCTTAAATATGTATTAAGGTGTATACACCCATCACCCATTACAATTACAGGCATATTTACAATAATGTAATTTGGGCCATGACTTCCTTAGCAACTGCTAGATGATGTCATTTCATGGTGATATCTCTAGTATTCATTGAGTTATAACATAATATGTCTCTGCAGACATGCACACAGACACACACACAAGGTGATTACAATAATCTCACCCAGCCAATGTTGGGAGAGATTAACTAAACTTTAAAAGAAAAAAAAACTTGCAGTTAACACTGTTAGAAATAAATGTATGAATGACTTTTTCCGGTTGCCTTTTGACATTAAGTCTCTGAGTTTGGCTGTATTTGTAATATAAATATGATATAAAAGCTGACTTTGTTGCTCCTGGTCCTTTATTTAGGTTTATACATTAAAGCAGACAGCTGTAAGGGCAGTAAAGTTTAATATAAGGGAGATCTAACCCATAAAGACCCAGTGACAAAAAGATACATTTGAGTATTAGACACACTTAGCATAATCCTAAAAGGTTGGGACCAGCTCAGGCCTGATGTTAGGATGACTAGAAATGAACAGTTTAGGGATTTCTCAACACAGTTATTTCACAGTTAACGTTGGATCTTTCATCATCACATCAGACATTCATTTCCTTTAATCCAAAGTCAACATGACAGAACACCTTCAGTCAGCATTATCAGAGGGTAGCGGCTCTTAAACAGGACAGGGTTTGTTACACTTTTAATTTGTCTTTATTGGTCTGCTTATTGCTGCAGCTGTAATTGTTGCATAAAGAGCTCCTCAGCATCTTTACTTTTGCTGTCAAAGCAACTACATGTTTACAACAGCTCATTAAAGTGTCTCTTCTCCATGACCTGTTTGCTACCGTATGTGATTTTTTTTTTTTATTGTTGAACATGTGTGAGCCTCATGTTGTTGCTTCTTTGTTGGATTACAGGCTGGTCAAAGACGCTCCATGGGATGAGGTTCCATTGGCTCACTCTCTGGTAGGTTTTGCTACTGCGTACGACTTCCTGTACGAGTACTTGAACAAAGGGCAACAGGAGCGTTTCCTTCAGGTGATCGGCAACGCGTCGCGCCTTATGTATGAGAAGTCATACGTCCGAGGATGGGGGTTCCAGTATCTGCACAACCACCAACCCACCAACTGTGTGGCTCTGCTCACAGGGAGCCTGGTCTACATGACACAAGGTCAGTGACAACAATGACAGCTTAAAGGGATAGTTCACTATTTGTCACATGAGTTTGTATGTCATCAGCATCTTTACTCTGGTGCACCTACAGTGACTAACCACCGACTGTGTCCTGTAAGTTGAGTTTTGGTCCGGATTTGGTCAAAGAGTAAGTAGTCCCGGCAAGTTTCCTGGTGTCAACAAACTAAAACATGTTTCTTCTCAAAACAGTATGTGTTTATAAAACTGATTTATTTGCATAACAAAACCGGCACGGAACAAAAACTCACACTTCATAATTGCTTGGAGCTACTTTTACTCAATAGCGATCAATGCACGTTGTCACAGCAACAGCTAAACACTCTTTCACTCCTAGTGCGTCAAAATCCAACGCGCTGACCAAGCGTCGGTTTCTGATGCACAAGGTGTACCTCGGTGTCTTAATTGAGACTCAGTGGATTTCTAACCTGTCCGTGGCAATATGAGACGCTCGGGTTTAAAAGACTTTTTGCTTGGGTTAGGGGTTAGTATTAGGGTTAGAGCAGGGGTGGGCAATCCTGGTCCTTGAGGGCCGGTGTCTTGCATGTTTTAGATGTTTTCTCTTCCTTCACACCTGGAAGCCTTTAAATCATTATCAGGCTTCTGCAGACCTGGACGATGAGCAGATCATTTGTTGAATTAGGTGTGATGGAAGAATGAAATATCTAAAACATGCGGGATCCTGTCCCTTGAAGACCAGGATTGCCCACCCCTGGGATAGAGTTTGAGTTAGGGATTAGGGTTAGGGTTAGGGCTCTGAGCATCACATTTTGAAGTAGATGGGTTAGAAATCCACTGCATCTCAATAAGATGCCGAGGGACACCTTGTGCATCAGAAATCGACGCTTGGTCAGTGCGTCTGATTGCGTCGGATCTTGACACGCTGAGGGTGGGAATGCCCTGAACAGCTGTGCGCCTGCTCGTAGGAGGCGCAAACACTGCCAAACAACTGATGAAAGTAGTTTGCGCACAGCTGATAGCAGTGACAATGCATATTGATCACTATTGAGAGAAAGTAGCTCCAAGCAATTATGAAGTGTGAGTTTTTGTTCCATAATGACATTGTTATGCAAATAAATCAGTTATTCTGTTTTGAGAAGAAACATGTTATTTTGTTGACCCCAGGAAACCTACTACTAACCCTAACCTACTTTCAATTTGACCAAAACCGGACCAGAACTGGGCTCACAGAACACTGTCGGGGGTAAGTCACTGTGGGTGCACCAGAGTAAAGAGGGTGATGCCAGATTCATGTGAAAAATAGTGAACTATTCCTTTAACACTGTGAATAACAGAAAAATGACAAAGAACTGAAACAAATGAAGTACATACTGTATATATAAGAGGTAGTGTAATAAGGGAGAATAAAAACTGGCTGCTGTCATTATGTATTCCATTGTTCATTGTATTTCGTGCACTTTCAGTCATCCCTTATAGTCTCATTGCCATGACCAAAAGCATTGTTTTACTACCTTTAGTTCAGATTTTTTTATTAATGTTCAGTGGATAAATGTCTTTACTATCTGAAAAGTTGAAGCGCTTTAATAAATGTCTGACATGTTCAGACATGTTTTCATAAGTGAGTGTTCGTCTTTGCTGTCGGCCTCAGGATATGTTACACTGCTGCTCTTAATCCTTTGTAATTGTTCTGCACATACCTTTCTTTGTCACACTGTGCATTAGGTTCTTACCTCCTGACCTGACATGAGCATGTAGTCAGTAAAGGTTAGTAACACTGCCTATTTCAGAACTTACGTGGCTAGTAGAGCTGAACGATTAAAAAAAAAAGAAAAAAAGGAATTGGAATTTTCCTGGCAGGTATTACGATTCCAATTTAGTTCATGATTTTCTTCATATCAAGTTTGAGTGGTTCAGCAACATTTGCAAACATCACAGAAACTATTGCATTCAAAGAATAAATGCCATGATTTACTGACAGGTGGAAGAAAGAGGGGAAAAAAGAAAAACGGTGGAAAAATAAAACCAAAAGTGAACAAATTTAAAAAAGAGGAAAAAGTGAGAAAAAAAAACTGAAAATGGAGAAAATAACAAAACAAGGAAAAAAACGAAGAAAAAAGGTAAAAACAGAAGGTGTAGGTTTGGTAATATTTATCAGTTTAACTCTCACTATGTATATTTTCCAACTATAATTAAACATTTTCTGACATTTGTTTTCATTTGACAGAGAAAGAAATATCAGTTTCGGCTCCAAATATTGTCTGTTAACTTATCAACTTGTTGCACTTTGCTTGGGAGGGGGGTATCTGTATCAGTACTGGTGTCACTCTGTAAATCTCTCTGTAAATGGGAACATTGTGCTCCAAACAATGAAATCTTGAACCTTGAATCTTGGCTAAGGCTGAAATAATAAATAAAAAGTCTGTATTGGCTATAAAATAGTTGAAAAAACTAAATTAGGAGCACTACAAAAAAATGCATCCCAAAATAGTGTCGTTTGAAATCATGATATTCAGTCCAAAACGATAGATTGTTCAGCTGTACTAGCTAGTAATGAGAAAATCTGTTTTCTGATTGCTTAAGAAATGTGATTTTCTAATTTGCTAAGTCAATGGAGCTGCACAGTAGCCTGCCTTTGACTCATTCATAGTAACACAACCAAGTTAATACTTTATCAGCATCTGGCCACATCTGGTCAATCTGGGCCCTAAGCAGATTTTTATTTGTTTTAACATTTAAAATGACTATCGTCGAAAAAAAAATGAGCAACAGAATGACTGGAGAGACAGAAATACAAATGAGTGGAAACATTCATACTGCTGCATAAGCTGTATGAACAATCTAGTCTAGTCAATCTATGGCACCTAACCCACTACAAATTTTCTTCAGTTCCAATGCCAGAGGGTTCCCTAGAACAACATAGTAAAAATGCACCCACATCTATCTTGGACAAATATGTAAAATGTGCATAAATCCAATATGGCCACCAAAATGTCTGAAAACTCATTTGTGGCTGTTTAATTAGTTCTAGACAAGATGTTTTAGTGATGCGAAGCTTAAAACGTATTTACTGACCATGGACCAAACCTCTGGGAAATAGTAAAATGTATCTAGTATCTTGCCTAATTTACATAAATCCAATATGGCTGAAAGAACACAATGAAATTACCTTATAAAGTCTTCTGCTTAGATACTTGTCCTCATATCCTGCCATAGACAGTGGCAGCCATATTTTATTTATGCCAGATAGCAAAGAAGCAATGTACATTTAATATTTTTGAATTGGCTCCCCATGCTCACTAAATAGACTCTACATTTACCCATGAAAAATGTGTTTTACCAGACATTTTGGCATCCATATGGGATTTATGCAATTTAGTAAACAGAAGTGTATGAAAATTAGATTTTTTGTTTCCAAAATGTTTCCCTCTACCCCATGAAAATGTTTTTAACCCGAATATTGAACTTAAAAGTCAAAAATGGAGATTAGGAAAGAAGCTTTTGGAAATTCGTATTTGGAAAAAACATTTCTCATTCCCAATAAAGACATTTAATGTTTAAAATCACTGAAATAATTTGCTTAGAAATTAGGTTATCATCAAAAACATGCTTTTTCTGATAATTTGGCCATATTAGCTTTTAGCAAATTTGACACTTTTGCCCAAAGTATATTTGAGTGCATTTTTACTACGTTGCTCTATTGACTTGTCTGGCCTGGAATTTGAAGAAAAAAATTCTGTTGCAATTAGTGGTAGGTTAAACCCCAAATTGACCAGACTACTCAGGAAACTTCTAGCATGACTATTTTGCTTCATTTGAATGTGTGGTGAGCCTAGGAAAAAGTGACTGAGCTCCAAGCTTTGGAGATTATTGTATTTGTTCAGTGTGTTTTACAGTAGATGCCATGTGAGGATGGTAGTTTCCTACGCTGCAGGTTGGAGGACAAATAGCTCCTTCAGATTGTAAATGTATATGATGTTTGTAAGTGTTTGAACTTAGCTGCTTGGTTTAGCAGATCTACTCAGGCATGTGCAGAGGCCTGCCTGCATTCCAGCGCTGTGTGTATCACTTACACCCTGTGTCCATGATAACATTACAACCAAATATTAGTCCGCCAACATCACTGGTCATACTTTATCCAATAACAGACTTGAGTTCTTCTTCCATCAGTTTTTTGACATGTAAACATCTGACACTAACTTGGCCATTAGTTGCAACCCTCTAAACTTTTGTTATTCTTTTCAGACTTCCAGTAACTCTCATCATGTCTTCATTTTTCCATAAAAGACTATTTTTGGTCACAGACTACAGCTGCAGCTACCGATTTTTGTGACCAATTAATTATTTTCTGCAATTAAATTATTGTTTTAATGGATGGAAATAGTCAAATGTGGAACAGACGTGTTGTGAGACACGTTCTGAAACTAAATTAAGGACACTTTCATGGTCTTATTTCATAAATAAATAATATTGCTCATTTAATTGCACTTCATATTTTTAATAGAATTAATGTTTTAAATCAGGATGGGCTGAATTGTTCTCTATCATGACTTGGGTGTGAATCGTATCTGCCACTCTCATATATTTAAAGGAGTCATTCCATGGTTATTTCATTAATATTACTGTGTTCTCCATTGTTATTCAATGCATTGTGCATTGGTTGTGTTTAAAAAATGTGTGGGTTGCTTTGTTTCCACTACATCATTATCAGGCTTCTGCTGAGATGATTATTATTAACTCTTAAGTGTCAGCGCTGATGCATTTTGAATGGATGGTTTAGTTTAAATATTCAGAAAAATTCAACCTTTTTTTTTCACTTTGGCCATTTTTATTATTTTTTTATTTTACTGTGGAACTGCTAAAGATTCAGGAGTTAAAGGGTTAAACCGAATCATGTGGAAGAGGGAAATATCTAAAACATGCAGGACGCCGGCCCTCCAGAACTGGAGTTTGACACCTGTGGTTTAGAGAGAGAGAGAGAGAGAGAGAGATCATTTGAAGATTTAAGAGAGTGAGGAGAGAAGGATAGGTAAGAAGATGGAGCTAATTAGAAAAAAGAAGATATCTCCTGTGGTGGAACATTTAGGTTTGATAACTGCTAATAAACTAAAACTAAGTCTAAATTAGTTTAGATGGATAAGGTTTGTTGATCTGGAGTACTGTGAGAGACAAACATGACTGTACCTTAATTTATATAACCTTACTTGTTGCATTGTTGTGCATGCCAGCATCTTCCATACTTGTGTTTTTAAAGACTGAAGAGGTTTGTTAAAAAAAACTAAACAACAGAAGTATTCAGAGAATGCCTAATCACGTCCCTATTTTGTGCCAATCTCAAAATCAAGTTTGTATAACAACCCATTCTTGAATTAGAACCAATAATGTAACGTTATACTAAATGCAACCTTGACCTTTGACCTTTTGCAATATTGATAATTTCGTTGTATTTGTATATGCATCAGTGCGTGTAATATTAAGATAATATATCCAGTATTGATTAAGTTACAGCGTGATAATTTTGCAACATGTCACCTTTGACCTCTAGAGATCTCAAAATCTAGGTGATAACACCAATTGTAGAAATTGTAGAAACCTTCATTTGGTACCAGTCTGAAAGGTCTGTGACCCTCCATTCTTGAGTTGTTATCGATAATACAATTTTTATCTTTTAGTTAATTATGACCTTGACCTTTGACCTTTACTCAAATTGATCATTGCATCTGATGTGCATTAGCTATATGTATATGCCTATGTAATTTCATGGTGATATCTCAAGTATAGATTGAGTTATAGCATGATATGTCTCTGCGGACACATAAACAAAAACTGTTGAGAAACTGTTATTTCTGAATAAAAACGAATAAAATTCCCCCTGTCCTCTACATCATTGTTCAGGTTACACAACCATATTCAGTGCTCTCTGACTAATGAAATTAAACATAAAATGGATGAATGTTTTCCCCTCTATCTGTACCAGTGCCTCTTATCTTCCCCACATTTCTTCACAGACTCTTATCCCTCCTTTCACACAGTTTACATAACTCTGTTTATGTCATTTATTCACTGTGTCAACACTGGAGCAGTTTGCAGGATTTGGTGTATGTTTTGTTGATGGACTTAAAAGGAGTTAAGATCCTGTTGAACTTCTGTTATTCTATCAGTAAGATGTGAAGCACCTCAGCTGAAGAGTTTCAGGTTTGTGGCTTCTTTTTGTCATGACGTGCATTCAAAGCCCTTGTTTGTGTTATCATAACCTTTGTTTTGGATTGAGCTGAGAAACTGCATTAAGACCAGCGGTCTGTGTCAAGAAGCAACTCTTAGGTTATGTTCACACAGTAGGTCTTATGGTACAAGTCACATTTTTTTGGGTGAAATTAATTTTTTTGTGTTCTGGTTCATGTTACATCTTAAATGTAACTTCTGTCAGGTCAGATACAAATGAAAGAAAAAAGGCAGATTTGGGAACATTTACCTAGAGCGTGAACATAGCCTTAGACTACATTCACACAGCCAGTCTTAATGCACAATCCAGATTTTTTGGTGAAATCCAATTTCTTTGTGTGCTCGTTCATATTACACATTAAATGCGACTTTTATCAGTCTTGAGTGTGAGCGGAATGTGTCCCTGAAATGACCCCAGATGCGCAAGAGGCATCGACATAATGATGAATGAGGAAATACACCATCGTACGTGACATATGTGGAAGGCTAAGGTGCGAGCGGTTGCTATGGGCAACAGTGTAGTATTGACATGCAGGAAAGAGCTGTATTAATCAAGATTTAAGATATAAAAAAATGTATAAGGAGAAGGCAAAAGCAAGAGTTTCGTATAGAGAGTGTCATGATGGGTGAGTTAGAGAGAGGACTCAGATGCTCAGTGTAAAAGGGAAACGTAATTTAATAACAAACAGAACAAAATAAAGACAAAGACAGAGATAAAACAGAAACAAGACCAAATAAAACCTGGGAGATGATCAGCCAGAATCTGTGGTGGTGAATGAAGGGTCCAGGTTATGGTGACAAGGGAAATGGCAGTGTGGTCCGGGTTATGAAGGTGACAAGGTGCAGGTCCATCCATCAGACAGGTGAGGGTGGGGGAGGAGGTCTTGGGTCACAGGTCAGCACAGGACACAGGTGAGTCACTGCAGATCCTGTTGTCTATGGCTCCTTATGGATGGATACTGGTGGATACTATGGATACTGCTGAGAGAGATGAAAAGTGGACACTGGGTGAATAGTCATGAACAGAATTGGTATGTAAAATAGGTTTAAGAAATTACAAATACAGACAGAGAGAGAGAGAAAAAGAGAGACAGGTAGTAGGACTCAGTGTCTGTACTTCCTCTAGCATTCTAGATCCTAGAGCAGCTTAGACTGAACTGTGACTTCAGTCTGTTTTTAAGTAACCTGACCATAGTCTTTCTCAAACAGGAACATTTCCAACTTAATTTTAAATATAGAGACTGTGTTGGCCTCTTTAATATCAAATGGAAGCTGATTCCATTAGAGTGTAACCATGGAAACTAAAGGCTCTAGCTCCTACTGTACTGCTCCTACTGTACTGTAAAATAAAAACTCAATAGAAATATGTCATCATGCTGTGAAGAATGAGATTCTGCCTGTAGTTTGAGATTGACATGAAAACAATGTCATTACAAAATAGAATTTTAGGAACCACCAGTCTACTGTACACTACAGAAAACAATACAATTCTAGGTTGACCCAATTGGATTCTATGTGAAACCAATATTCTAGCATGGAGAAACACATGTCTACATGTGTAAATGGGATTTTTGATGCACACCTCAAAGGATATGTCTGTTGATTTGAACTAAACCTGAAACGAGGCAAGCGTCAGCACTGGATTTATCCTACAAATGGTATTTTCTATTCATTGAGCTTCTGAGCACAAAAGATTCTGTACAAACATGTAGCAAACATGTATAAACTCACTGGACATACAATCCCTTATGTTTATGAAGATATCTGTGACTGGCGTTTAGCTCTATGTCATTGTTTTTCTAAGAGTAACAGTGTGCCTCTTACATTAAAAGTGGATGTTCTGTCTCTGGGTTTGACTGACACACTTGGTTTATACAAGTAGAGGAAAGCAGATGTGCATTCCAGATGTAGGTATTTGCTTATTTCTGCCTTGAAGCTGAGTCTTAAAGAACAGTCTACTGTTTATCCAACGTTCTGTGCTGTGTTTTTGTGTCTTCAGTCTGTCTTATCAACATTGTTGATAAGACAATGTTCCACAAGTTAATGCATTAGTCCCTAATTACCTCCTCCAAGGCGGTTATGTTTTTGCCGGAGTTTGTTTATCTGTCTGTCTCTCTGTCTGTCTGTTAGTTAGCAAGAAGTTATGGACGGATCTTGATGTAAATTGCAACTCTATTTACGAAAAAATCACGGTACAAAAACACTTCTGGTACAAATTAATTACATAATTATAGGTACCACTGAAGTTTGTAGAACTACTCTGTGGGAAAACGTCTATAGTGCTAAGGTTAGGGGGATGCCTGGATTATAACGCAACATTGACACAAGAACCTGTGTCAAACATGAAATGCACAACAAATTGGGAGTGGCAACTGTGTTAACACATGACATAAGTATTTCCAGTCAGTGTGAAAAACGTCTGTATAAATAACATTAACTGTAAAGTGTACTGTTATGGAATAATGTTTTCTAGTGTTGTGTACATGTACGTTGGCTCTATAAAAAGAGCTTAAATTGTTGCTTAAATTCCAATAAAATTACCTTATTTTACCACAATTTTAAGATTGCTTCCCTCACACCATGACCTTCATGCATGATAATATTTTGTATTTTTTCTTTTTTTGTGTGGTGTAACTTGGTAGTTAGTGTTCGAAAAATAGCGTGTTTTTCCTGTTTAGTTGAAGTTAGTGACTCTGGCTATTTTCGCTGTAGCTGTTGCTGGTGTTAACTTAATGATTATTCCACAATTCTGACTTGTTACTGCAGTTATTCGCCAAAAATAGTTCATCAGAGTCCAATGATTAATGAGATGATATAAATAATATATTTGTTTATTTTGATTCTTTATTTCTACAAATATTTAGAAAAATGCCACATATTTATTTTTCCCATGTATATTTTCTTTCTTTCTCTCATTTGTGGTCTTTTAACTGCACTTGTTGTTGTATTTTTTTGCTGCTGTTAATTGTTGCTACGCTGGGATAAGTTGGCTTTATCTTATGTTCAGCAATTTTGACAGGTCTTTGGCACAACTAATCAGACAAAACTTAACTTTTAAAACAGAAAAAAAGCATTGCAGCTATCATTAAGCCATTTCAAATGAGAAGTAACCATTCGATATTAAATGTTCGGTCAGTCTTAGGGGAAAATGAAAACTCATGCACTGAAATTTGTTTTAAAAAATGTTGTTGACGGAGAAAACTAAGAGGTTAAGCAGTTTGTGTCATAGTATAGCAATGTGTGGCATATTATAGTGAGTCATTTTGTGTTACTGGTATTTGGTGTCGATTCCCAAGGAGTTTGGATTGTGGTGACGTTTGACTTCCAGCACATAGAGCTGTTCTTTGTTCAGTCATAGTTGCTGTCATTACTCATGCTGACTATAATTTTTTTTTCTTTTCCTTTCTTTACTCTTGAACTAATATGACTACCTCTGGGGATATAAAAGTTGTCATTTACTGCAGGATTTTTCTCAGAGAATGGATGCTTGATACAATATCTTGACCTGAGGGGATATAATTGTCAACAGCTATTGATAAATTGAAGCAATGACTTTGTTTACAAGATCAAACATGTCTTATAAAAGGCATGGGTGGAAGTCAATAACCAGAATAATTTGTTCCCCCATCACTGCTCAGGATAGATAATAACTAAATTGCACAAACCCAGATGAAAGGGAAACAAAGTGAGAGATGGTCTGAACAAAAATGGAGTTATGGCTATGTTCAGACTGCAGCCAAATCCACCATTTGACCTGTATCTGACCTGTCAAAGATAGTCTGTGTGGCAGAAAACAGATTTTTTTTTCTTTAAATCCATCTCAGGCCACTTTCATATATGGTACTAAATCCAAAATGTATCCGATATTTTGCAATGAAACCTCAGTGTGAATGGCCATGTGCTGGAAGAAGGATACATCTAAAACATGCAGGATAGCAGCCTTCGGGATTAGGATTGGAGACCCCTGTGCTACATGCTAAAATGAATCCAGTTTTAAGGAAATAAATATATTTATAATAAGTGTATGTATACTGAGATGTATTCAGAAAGCATGCCTAGGTGTGGTTTGACCACCTCTAAATGTAGTGTCGTTATGAGATAACTTTAATTATGATGTGGCTCGATCTAAATAAACTTTGAGTCATATTATGCTTAGCAAGACTACATGACATTAGCCTAGCCACACTAGACAGCATAATGGTGAAAGTAATAGAAGACACTGTGTTTCTCAGGAGATAGAGATGGTTTCTAGCTTAGCCGCACTAGACCCTCCTAGCAGCAGTAAATCTAACATGTTACCGTAATAGTCTAGTTATGCTCAATGTAACTTATGGCTAGATTTCCCTGAAACTGGACGACCAGTATAAAGTCAGAGGGCGGGTGTAACAAAGTGACGCTGTGATGATTAGAAGGGAAACAACCGTAGAATAAGAACAACAATGGGTGGTGATTTCTTTTTATCAAAGATGAGTGAAGAATGTGAGAAAATGTCAGCAATCTTTAAATTATTTTTACAGAAGCGACAACAGTCATTTACCATTTGTTTAGTCATTCCTAACTTTCTCTGGACTCCTCCGTCAACTTTCCAGCACTGTAACTACATCATCCTAAAGATTACGCTGATTGGTTGTAGTACCGTCCTATTGCATACGTTGTATGATGACATATTTGTCATTATACAACGAAATGTGTCCTCTGCATTTAACCCATCCTTTCTTTGATGCTGTTGGGGCAACCTGTAAGGAGCAGTGGGCACCCATGGGTGGCGCCCAGGCACCCATCTCCAGATTCAAATCCAGGCTAATGGTCAGAATCACCTGGCTGGAGGATTTTACCCTCACAAACTGAAGGGGGGAACCAGAAAACCCAGAGGAAACCCATCCAGACACAGGGAGAGAAACATGCAAACTTCACACAGAAAGGTCCGCGCAGTCCGGGAATCGAACCAGGGTCTTCTTGCTGTGAAGCAAGAGCGCTAACTGCTCAGCCACCGTGAAAGACAACCTTTTAGCCCCACCTCCCTTGCCTATGAAGCACCACTAGACCCATACATGGAATGAATAGGGAAACCACAGCTAGGCTAACATGACAAAGCTTTTAGGAGAAAGTAGCATGTGGTAGAAATTAATAATTTAATTGATTAATCACCTCAAAACAATTTTAAAAAATTATTATTACAATTTTCCAGAATTGAAGAGTTGCCACCAAACATTGGTAACAGTGTTGTTTGACATGGATGTTTATCATGACACACATGATGCCAGGGTTGTTCCATCTTAAGTTGGATCCAAATGTGTTGAAGACTGTAGTGCACATATTGTTTGTAGATGTAATACTGTTGTTGTTGTTGTTATTTTTATGTAGGTATTTCTTTATCCTGTATCCTTTTAGAATTTTTTGTGTGTTTTTGTTTCAGCTTGTTTTGGAATAAAGGACAAGTTATTTGTCATTTTAGATATTTTTTGGCACATTTTTCCTTTTTTCCCACCTATTGAAATAATCATTTTATTGAATCAAATCAAAGAAAATAATCAGTACATCAACTGATTACAAAATAATCAGTAGTTGCTACTTTATTTTTCAGCAAAAGTACTAGTGCTGCTGACAAGAAATTAATTTATGTGCCTATTTATTCAACCTTTCTGAGGCTATTGATTGACGTGAACTGCTCTGTGAAGAATTGTTTAAAGTTGTTTAAAGAGTGACTGGCGCGTCCTGAAGCCCTGACTGTCTCAGGGGTGTGTGAGCTGTGTTTGTGTAAATGTGGTCTTTGTACCCACCAGAGGTTCCTCTTTGATAGTAAATACCTGATCTGTGTAAACCAGCAGCCCCCCAAACCCTAACCAAATAATGTTTGGGACAGTCTCAGGGGACTAACCTGGCACACTTGAGGGTCGGGGGAGTCTAGTTAATGTCAATGACCAGAGATTCCTGAATGAACTATGACTGGAGTGTTTATGTGGCCACTTGTTCTCATAGTAAACTCTGTGTGTGTGATCCAGTGTGTGTGTGTGTGTGTGAGAGGGGAGTATAGTTGGTGTAGTGTAGTCAAGTGTAGCCCTAGTGGTGTCATGGTTTCCATACACAGCTCAAAGGTATGTGTGGAAGGAGTGGTAAAGGTTTCCTTAGGTAACACACTGAGAACACCTTGTTTGCAGTGATGCTGTTTTTCATCATTTCCATTCAGAGTAAACACAGTGTAGTACACACAGAGGCTGTATCATTAGGTTGTGGTGACTTTGAAGTACACAGTGTGTCTTTTAGAGTCCTGGTGTGAACATGCTCTTAATTATCATAACACTTCTTTAACCCATAAAAACCATGAACTATGTTTTTTGGTCACTTCCAAATAATTTTTTCTTCAATAATAATAGTAATAGATTAGATTTCTGTAGCACTTTTCAAAGCACCAAAAGCCTTTACGTTTTTTGATCTTTTTAAAATTTTATTTATTCTTTTATTCTTGTATACTCATGTATACTCATGAGTGGGGACACACACTGGATCTGGTTATTAATCTCGCCCAACATTGGTTAGGTGAGATTATTGTAATCACCTTGTGTGTGTGTGTGTGTGTGTGTGTGTCCGCAGAGACATATCATGCTATAACTCAATGAATACTTGAGATATAACCATGAAATTACATGGGCATATACATATAGATATACATAAGGGTGGCTGTGGCTCAGTTGGTAGAGCGGGTCGTCCAATGACTGAAGGGTTGGTGGTTTGCGGTAGGCTGTCCACATGTCCAAGTGTCCTTGGGCAAAGACACTGAACCCTGACTTAGGCTCCAAGTAGGACTGACAGAACCTTAGAAACCTACTGGTGTATGAGTGTGTGTGTGTGTGTGAAAGTAGAAAAGCAGAACATTTACCACTGTTTGTGTGTGTCAAGCATATGCAAACATGTGGCGGCTGTGGCTCAGTTGGTAGAGCAGGTCGACTGAATGGTTGCCGGTTCACATCCCGGCTCTGGCTGTCCACATGTCGAAGACACTGAAACTGACCTGACTTAGTCTCCCAGTAGGACTGACAGAACCTTAGAAACCTACTGGTGTGTGAATGGGTGAATGTGAGAGTAATGTAAAGCACTTTGAGCACCATGAAGGTGGAAAAGAACTATCGAAGTGCAGAACATTTACTGTTTGAAGCTGATGTGTGCCATAGTTTGGTTAAACCTCACACTGTTGTTTGCAGATATTGGGTTGTTAGAGTAACCCTTCCATTGCAGCCCACTTCAGTCAGAACTGTATCACTTCTATTCCTGTACATGGTGACACTGAAGCTCTCACTTCTTAGTTTCTTGACACTTATCTAGCCATTGACGAATGCACTTCTAAAGAGTAGGCATCATAATCCTACACCAAAAGCCTTGGCTGAATGAAACAACCCGTACTGCCAGACAAGAGTGTCACAGAGCTGACTGAAAGTGGCACTGGGAGTGTCTTTTCAAATGTTGAGAGAATGTTGGCATCATTACCATTCCTCTGTGAAAGAGGCAAAATGAAATATTTCTGATATTATTGTTTCAAACCATCACAAGCCTGGGGTGTTGTATAAAGTGAATGCGCCACAGACCAGGAGTTGAACCCTCTTCTTGTATATGTGAAAAACAAGCATCTTAGATCAGTTTGTTTAAAAATTTAGATCAGCTTTTAGGTATTTGAGAGTTAAAGACCCTAACCTGTACTGAGGTCTACTGCTGTCCCTGTTCAAATATAACACTCAAAGGCCTTTACTTCAAAACTATTAGGCATATTTGTTAGAACAAATATTTCATAAGTCCTGAAGGAGAACCTATTTACATTTTTGAGACATTTCTGGGAGGGTGTGAAAGTTTTGACATGGACTAACTCACCTTCTTATTGCCAGTGGTGGGTACTGGCTCCTCCATGATCCACTCACAATGATATACCTTCTCTTCTTGCTCTCTAGGTTACCTCCAGGAGGCCTACCTGTGGACCAAGCAGGTTCTGTCTATCATGGAGAAGTCCATGATTCTGTTGCAGGATGTGACGGATGGCTCCCTGTATGAAGGAGTGGCTTATGGGACTTACACCACCAGATCTCTGTTCCAGTACCTGTTCCTGGTGCAGCGTCACTTTGCCATCAACCACTTCAACCACCCCTGGCTCCTCAAGCACTTCGCTTTCCTCTACAGAACCATCCTGCCGGGTAACTATCACACACACAACACACTTTCATCCAGGACACTTGTTTGCTTCTAAAAATCAGAACATTCATGTGACCCACTTCTCACTGAAGTGTGTATATTTAGGGGCTAAAAGCAGACCGAGTCAACAAATGTGTAAGAACGTGTTTACTCAGCTATGAATGGTTGACACAGCCAGTTACTCCAGGCAAGAATACTCCTGCCAAAACTGGGTTTTATTAATCTCGTCCAACATTAGTTAGGAGAGATTATTGTAAACAGTGTGTGTGTGTGTGTGTGTGTGTCTGTCTGTCTGCCTGTTTGTGTGTCTGTGTGTGTGTGTGTGTCCGCAGAGACATATCACGCTATAACTCAATGAATACTTGAGATATGACCATGAAATTACATGGGCATATACATATAGCTAATGTGCATCAGGTGCGATGATCTATTTGAGTAAAGGTCAAAGGTCAAGGTTAAAATTAACTAAAAAGTCACAATCACATCAGTTATAACTCAAGAACGGAGGGTCATAGAACTTTCAGATGGGTACCAAACAATGTGAAATGAAGATTTCTACAGTTGTCATAATTGGTGTTATCGCCTACAACCAGTAGTTTTTGAGATGTCTGGAGGTCAAAGGTGACATGCCACAAAATTAACTTGTGTAACACTGTTTGTGTTTGTCAGGAATAAACATATTATACTATAACTTAATCAATACTAGATATATTATCATAATATTACACGCACTGACGCATATATACATATAACGAAATTATCAATGTTGCAAAACGTCAAACTTCAAGGTCGTATTTAGCAGAAAAGTCAAAATCACATTATTGGCTCATAATTCAAGAACAGGTTGTCATAGAAACTTGAGATTGACACAAAATAGGGGTGAGATTAGGCATTCTCTGAATACTTGTTAGATTAGTACTGGAAATAACCTCAGGCACATCTCTTCTCACATTATACGGTGTATATATATGAGGGCTTTGACTTTGAATTTTGACATTCGAATATAATTTGTATGTTATTAAAAAAAAAAAGAGGCGTTCAGGTGAATATTAGGCAGCTCTTAATATTGGAATATTGGAACCTGTATATGGTATCATTAAGACTATTTCAGTTATTTTTGTGAATGTGGTTGTAAACGTTTTCAGTTCAGGTCACAGGTTTATCTGAGTACCTGCAAACTTTAGTGTCCAGCTGGCACGTAACCAACGGCAAAGTGCTCAGTGGTCAGTCCCGCGCATTCATGAACAATGGGTGAAGTAGATGGTACGTCTGAGATTCACACTGTGGAAAATGTAATAGTGTCATAAGTTAACAAACTGAGCAGGTAATACTAATCTGTGACTGTTTTAAATTTTGTATCGGTTTTTGTACCTGCTAATTTTGTAAACGTCCCCTTTTGATTGTCAGTGAAGCTAACAGTTTAGACGCTTTCATCAATACAGGCAACCAGGAAAACCAAGGAACAGTGTTTCACACACAAGGCAATGGACAAAAGATGATGTTTGTGGATTATGTAACATTAAAAGTGCCAGCCGCTAATAACGCTCATTACTCCTACACTGCATGTTTCATCAGTAATGGTTGGAAAAACACCAGAGTATTTGACATATTTGACTGAATACTGGCCCCTGGTGGACTGAATATGATATTTAATTTTGATGCTGAGGTGTTAGTGAGGCATTTTCAAAGTAATAGAATTAATAAATATTCAAATATTATCCAAGTATGTACAGTCATTTTCAAATGAAATTCAAATATGATTTTTAGTCAAAGGTCAAAGCTCTAGTTTTCATATATATAGTTTATAACCCCCTGGATGTTGTTGGACCCGGAGCAGAGGAAGATGTCAGGTTGAGTTATTTCACTGTCCTCCAGACGGCAGCCTCTGATCTGATTGTGTACATCAGCCAGAACAGCTTCACATCCACAGCCGCAATAGCAGCTCTCACTTCCCCAGACAGGAGGACAAGGCCAGATTGTCTTTAACTACGCCATGATTACTGTGTGTTCTTGGAAGTATGTTTATGTACTGTTTATAGAAAGTAATTGGAAAAACAGTTACTTTAGGTACAGTTTTATAACAACCCATACAGTCTAAAGAACAGTAGACAGATAGATAGATAGATAGATAGATAGATAGATAGATAGATAGATAGATAGATAGATAGATAGATAGATAGATAGATAGATAGATAGATAGATAGATAGATAGATAGATAGATAGATAGATAGATAGATATCCTCCAATTCAGGCTCTGATGAAACATTGACATTTGGAGAAAATCAAATCTTCACTAAAAGATATTTTCAAGTTATTTTATTCAATTTGGCAGCCTTTTATAGATTACTTTGTCCCATAAAGTCCCAGTGCTTAGTTTTATGGCACTTCCCAAATTATTTTTGTTCTCTTTATTTAACCTTTAATGGATGTATCTCCATTTATTATAATAATATTATCTTTTGTGTTTTGCTTTATTTCAGTAAAAATCATGTATGTTTCTATATATTCAATTCACTGATGATTAAGATATCCATAAAAACTCAGATTAAAGTTGAGGGTTAGTGTATTAGAAACAAAGAAAACTGGCAAACCATTGTTATTTAAATATTAGGTAAAAATTTCTATTATTAATACAAATGCTTTATTAACTGAATTTGTGTGAAGGTGAAGTAAATATCCTACGGTATGGAGGGAGCAAGAGAAAAAATAAAGTTGGGAGAGTGGAAGCTCTGGAAACATACAAACAAAAAAAGTACGTTTTGGGGAGACATTGGCTGAGATTTGTAAGGATGATGAGCGGCTCCCAGTGTTTTCATTTCCATGGAAACCGGGTTCAAATGTCTCTTTGACTCTTACAGGTTGTCAACCCCTGGTTTAGATGCTGCGCGTTGATAACTTATGAATGATGAAGCAGGTCAAAAATATTTTCTCAACATATGAACTTCCAAGCCATGACATGAAATTTTAACACAGAAATAAATGCAGGTATGTGAGTAAGGTCATGTGATGTTCATAAAGACCATTGACTACTGTTTAAAAATGCGGCTCTAGAAGCGGGTTGGGTGCATGTTTTTCAAATATATTTGTTGTGGTCTGAGTTACGGGCAGGATAGTTAAAAAAAACCTTCAGTTGTGGGTCGTTTATACTTCGACCTGTGCATCACTGGTTTGCTTATATTATTAAGTTTAAACGTCAGACAGAGGTTATTGTATATATTTAAAGGTCAATTGATTTAAATTAGTATGAAGTGTCTGAAGTCCCAACAACTGAATGTTTAGTATGTTTGTTAATTATCTGGTTTAAACATGTTATTAGACTTAAGCGACATAAACTGTAATTAAATGTCAGGTATTAAATTCCACACTTTTCCCTCCACATCTACAGGTTATTTACTATTAAGATATTGGTTTATTTACCACTCTACAGTTTTACACTTTAAATTGAAGTTTAGGGTTGCAAAGACAAAGTGTATAAAAAAAAAAAACTCATGTAAAGTGTGTTAGTGGAAAATTAAGAACTACAGCAGCATTGTACATATTAGTACATGCTTTGTTAATGTGTATTTGATGCAGCGTCCTACTGTAGTTCACCAGCTGTTCATTACACCTCAGTAGTTGCAAATAATCCATGCTTACCCTATAATACCATTGCTTCAAATCCTGTAATGAATGCTACTAACAAAGTGTTCCTTTTCCAAAGCTCAAAGGAAGGCATAGAAATACTCTTAAATACACATTTCATGTAAAAAGATGTCATTTTGTTTAGATGTTTTGGTTCAAGAATGATTTAGTGTGATTACATGCTTCAGTGTCTATAAGCTGGTTTCTAAGAATCCTCAGTGTGCAAGGTTTTTCTTACATAATTACACACAATAAGGGTATAAACTGTTTGGACCAAGTTTGTAACTGTCTTGGATCACTGCAGAGAACATTGGGGTTCAATTATGGACGACACTTTAGTTCATTCTGCACTTTGACAGATTTCTGTGGTGACGTGTTGAATCCACATTTTATATCAAGTTATATTTTTGTGTGTTTCTGTCCTATAAACTTCAAAATGATTGATTGCAGCTTTGTATTTCTCATATTTACCTTTTATTTATGACATAAACTATTTCTGTCTGTCTTCTGTGGTTGGACACCACTGATGTTCTCTGTTTCTCTGTGGGCTTCACCAGGTTTTCAGAGGACTATAGCCATTGCAGATTCCAACTACAATTGGTTCTATGGACCAGAGAGCCAGCTGGTCTTTCTGGACCGATATGTGTTGCGTAATGGGAGTGGAAACTGGCTGGCAGATCTGATTCATCAAAACAGGGTAACTGAAGGTCCAGGGCAGGCCAGCAAAGGCCAGCGATGGTGTACTCTTCACACCGAGTTCATCTGGTGAGCTGCTCACTTTCATAACAGGAAATATCTGACTACTACTGACGGAATGTTCCAACAAAACTTAGTGGACAAAACTTGGCCAAATGCTCTATGACTCAGAAGCAAACAATATAAAATGCAGACAACAAAGTAATAAACCGTAGTTTAAAAATATAAAAGGTACCAAAGACCAAGCATATGTACAATCAATAATATTTATTTCACAAAAACACTTTTATAAATACAAACAAAAATTATTATTTTTTTTTTTACAGCATATTTGTCCTCACCCTTTCTCACAAATGTCTTTAATTTTCTATGACTCATTTTGTACATTTGGAAGAAAATTGTAGGCACAGATAAAGAGTGGCAAAAACCAAATGATTATTTGGAGGATTTGTTTGTATTTGCATCTTTCTTAGTGACTCACATGGCATTTGTGGCCATGACTCAGGGTACTCGTCCATTATTGCGGCACGTAAAGACGTATCGACGGAACGCTCCCCTTTGTGTTGTAAATCAAATCTATTGTAATTATTGTTTGTAAATGTGTGTGTGTTGTCTGTTTTGGGTTTGGTAGGAAACATCTTTAGGCTAGAGCTTAAAATCAGACCAACATTCCACACGTTACCTGATCTTAATCCTCTGTTTTGCAGGTATGACCCAGCGCTGATTTCCAAGCCTCCTTCAGATTTTGGAACAACCCAGCTCCATTACTTTGAGGACTGGGGTGTGGTGACCTATGGCAGTGCTTTACCTGCAGACACCAACCACACCTTCCTCTCCTTCAAGTCTGGAAAGCTTGGAGGTCGTGCCATATTCGACATTGTCCACAAAAACAAGTACAAAGAGTGGATCAAAGGGTGGAGGAACTTTAATGCTGGACATGAACACCCTGATCAGAACACTTTCACCTTTGCACCTAATGGTGTCCCGTTCATTACAGAGGCATTATATGGCCCCAAATACACTTTACTGAACAATGCAGTCCTGTTTGGCTCTGCTGTCTCAGGGAGTTGCTTTAAGCCATGGACTGGCCAGGTTACAGAAGCCTGTGACTCCAAATGGTTGAAATACAAAGTGGGGTTGGCGGCCGACGCCCAGGGCAGAGTGGAAGCTGTGATGGAGAGACAAGGAATGGTGTTCATCCGTGGGGAGGGAAGCTCTGCTTATAATCCAGAATTGAAGGTCAGGAACTTCCAGAGGAATCTGATCCTACTGCATCCTCAGCTCCTGCTCCTTGTGGACCACATTTACCTGGATCCAGACAGTCCAACCAGAGCCATGAGCGCTTTCTTTCACAACACAGAGCTGCCGTTCCAGGAGGCAAAGATAGATGGTGTTCATGGAGCATTTGTAACCCACGGGGAGGACAAGTACAAGATGTTCTGGATGGACGACACGGGCTACAGTAACAAAGGGGTTGTTGGGTACTGGAATTACCCTCGAGGGTATCCTTATAATGGTTCTAACTATGTGAATGTCACAATGCCTTTGCGATACCCTCACACCAGGGTGGCCTACATTTTCTTTGGACCAGAGGTGGATGTTCAGAGCTTCAGCCTTCGTGGCGATGACCAGAGAGTGGATGTTTACTTGGCCACCAAGGACCACACTTACACTATCTACCTACTGACTGGAGAGGTCACCAGCAAGCCACTATTCGCCATGGTGCTGCTGGACCGTAAGAAGATCGTTTTTGAGAAGTCAGCGGCCGTGATGGACAGCTCACCTGACGAAGTAGAGGAATATGTCAACGTAATAGAAGACAACCTTCAACACGTCAAGCCTGTCTTCCAGCAGATGGAGCGACACATCCTGGGACGGGTCCTGAACAGTGCCAGCTTCCGCAAGACTGCAGAGCGCCTCCTCCAGTTCTCAGACAAGAAGAAGACAGAGGAGGCCATTGAAAAGATGTTCGCCATGTCCAAGAAACAGGGCAAGGGCAAAGCGGGAAAGAGAGTGAACCTCGGGGAAAAGCTCTCCGAGACTCTACCGGACATTTTTGCACAGATTGAGTTGAGTGAGACAAAGGAAAGGCAAAGGACGTCCAAGCGTGTGTACGACGATAGTCCAGAGGAGGAAGACGCCGACTCGAGAGCCTTTATAGATTATGCAGATGGGCGCAAAAATAGAAAGGGGGGTGTTGTCAAGGGACGCAAATTTAAGGAGGTTCATATGGTGGCGACGGCGGGTGCTGAGGGTCTGTCAAACACCGCTTCCTACATCCGACTGTTCCTCCTCATGAACACCGCTACTTTCTTTTTGCTGCTGGCAGTGTTACTGACTCGCTTTCAGAGGGGGCGGAGCTTGCACACACAGAGGTGTTTCTACACCATCCTCCTGATCGACAGTTTCATCTTATTGTACCTGTACTCATCCTGCTCACACACACAGTGTTAGCATCAGCAGAGTTGAAGACAGTCGTCTAATAACAGACTGTAGCTGTTATTCACGATGGGACAAAAAGTAAAAATCCACCCATACTTCAGTCTGAGCCAGATCCTCCAGAGCAGCATTAGGGCCACTGTCAGGAAAAAAAGAGTTTTATTTCAAGATTTTCAGAATGTATAAAAACAATCAATCAATCAGTTGACATTTTGACTGAAAATGTTTAGAAAGAAATTTTAGTCCGTCAGATTTTTTCAGATTTTCTGAGAAAGATGCCTTTTTCAAACAATCAAATCTGTCAAACAATGTCATAATAATATTTCTGCTTTTTCAGACTATATTTTTGAACATATATTTTCCCCTAAACATTCTGACATGAAATGACTCACCATGTTTTGCATATTTATGTTCATAATAGGTAAATGTTAATGTCTTTTATTCTTCCACTAGTGTGTTGACCTGTGGGGATCCATGGCTTCTAGATATGTTAGTTTTTATGCTGTTGTGTATTTGTGCATCCTGTGTCCAGCAATCACCACCAAAGTGTTCTGGGCAAAGCAATATAATTTTCACCAATCTCTTCCTTGACTAAAATTACATAAGTATCAGTGATATGCGGTGTGCGGTGCATTTACCTGCAGTCATCCATAGTTGCGGGTCATTTAACAATATTTTTAATGATATTGGGGTTGCGGTCGGTTGGGTCATTTGTCGTTTGAGGTAAACATTAAAATAGCCTGGTGAAACATTTTAATTTAAATATTAGGTAAAATTTTCTATTTTTAATACATACACTTTATTAACTGAATTTGAAGGCGACGTACAATGTCGTCAGTATCCTACGATATGGAATGAGCAAGAGAGAAAATAAAATTGGGAGCGTGGAAGCTCCTGGAACATTCAAACAAAAAAAGGAAGGTTTGGGACACATTGGCTGAGATTTTTAAAGATGATGAGCCAGTGCTTTTGTTTCCATGGAAACTGGGTTCAAATATCTCTTTGGGTGTTACAGGTTGTCGACCCCTGGTTTAGATGCTGCGTTGCGTGTTGATAACTTTTGAATGATGAAGCAGGACAAAAATATTTTCTCAACATATTAACTTACAAGTAATGACATGGAATTTTACCCCAAAATGCAGGTATGTGAGTAAGGTCATGTGATGTTCATAAAGACCATTGACTACATTTTAAAAATGCGAGAAGGGGGTTGGGTGCATCCTTTTCAAAAATATTTCTTGCGGTCCGAGTTGTGGGCAGGCTAGTTTAAAAAATGGTCGGTTGCGGGTAGGGCTGTGACAAGCCACTCAGATTTTACTAAAACTAAATTACAAATTATATGAATGAACAACAGACTTATTTAATGAAGTTGCACATGGATTTTCTGTAAGATTTCCTGGAATTATAAAAGTTAAAATAAAATAAATACAATTATATATTTCTCCTTTTTTCAAGTGCAGACAGTATGTGCAAAACAAAAAGTTCAACAAGTTGTCAATACAGACTGAAAATAGTTGCGGGTCATTTGTACATCAACCCGCGCATCACTAATAAGTATATAATCCTGCATCACTTTGCTCTTTTAAGTATTTTGCATGAATCCACCAGAAGGCACCGCTCTGAATAAACACACTGGCCAAGAAGAAGAGTAGATGTTTCTAAGAGAAGAAGAAGAAATGTAATCACATCATTACAAATATGTCAATGACAGAATAGGCAGAACAGATATGTTCGCGTTAGCGAAACCATCTCCTGAGACTGGAAAATATCTTTTCTTACTTTGTCATAACTGTTGGAAATTGCACCAGACCTGAATGTGTTCCTATTTTCTAATCTCCACTTATCTACCCCCATTTCAAACCTTTGGTCTGGTTTGTTTGTTTCTTTATTTGATTTTTAACATTTTAGTAGCAAAACTATTGGTTGAATTCATACCAAATTGGGTTTATAGATTACCAGTGGCCCAGAATAGTTATGATTACATTTTAGGAAATGTAGGTGTGTTGAGCCGCATTTTGTAATAAACGTCCAAAATGTAATAACTTTTTCATTTTGTAATAAACTGCCCCAATGCATTTTGTAATACATTTTGCCACATTATGTTTTGAGAAAATGATTACAAAATGCAACTTTTTTATTCTCCCATGGTGCATTACGTAATAACAATTCTAAAGCATAGTTTATTTGTTTGTTAATTGTATTTTACTTTAATTTGGGCATGCATTTTAGGCTGAATTTGCCAGAAAACCCCCTTGAGGCTTAAGAGGTTAAACAACATAAGTGTCTTCTGCTTGTTTACAGAACTGCTGTGACCAGATAATTTATCCACTAACATTCATTTTAAACAAATGTGAAATTGCCTCAAAAGGCTAAACAAACTACAAAATTTCTACTTCCAAAATATATCCGTAATTTCAAATTGTCCATGTCTAATATGTCTAATTACCAGCCAAGACATAAACCATTTGGAACAGCTCCTTGAGTGTTAATGCCACACCACTGCTGCAAAATTAAATAAATTATTGCATAATGCGGCAAAATGTATTACAAAATACGTCTTTATTACAAAATGAAATGAAAAAGTTATTACATTTTGGATGTTTATTCCAAAATGCGGCTCAACCAGGTGAAAGTTATATATATTTTTTTGTTGTTTATTCATATTGTGTTTGTTTGTATTTTTTCTAACCTCACTGATGTTATTTTCTTTTTTCCTAACATGGTCCTAGTGCTGCTCAGATCGACCTAATGGGTGTTAAATAAGAAAAAAAAAAATAAGACAACTGATTCCAAATAGGAATTGAAGAATTTCTGAGATGAAACCAAACCACCTCTGATGTAAAAAGCTTCTGTGGAGCTGAACTGAACTGAGTCTGTTTGAAGTTTGACCTGTGCACTAGTCAAAGGTCAAAGGTCCTGCCTGCATCAAAGATCTCAAAGTTAGCCACTATTATGCAGTCGCCACATCTGTACTTGACATGTGTCCAATAGTTCATAGAAATACATTTAAATGTATATATGTGAAATCAAGATATATTTTATGACATTTTTTACCATTTGTAAATAAAATAAATAGATGCACAGATGTGTACTGGCTGTGTGTTGTGGGTGTGAACTGAAATGGAATGTATGATACAGTCAGGCCTGGACTGGGACAACTGTTCAGGCCGGGCATTTTTTTTACTTAGACCAAGCCAACAACTGTTTTTATTTATTTATTTATGCTATTTCATTCAGCCTGGTTACTTACATCTAAGTATAAATAGAAATGATATAATTAATATTAGTTCTATAAATACTGTATACCATAAATAATATATCATTACTTGTATGATCCAATTCATCATATAAAACAACAAATGTTCAGATACAAAGGTTCAACTTTTGAAACTGCAATACACAAAAAGGCTAATAGATGGCGATGTTTGATCTATTGGCAGTAGGTCACATGACTTTTTGCAATTGGAATCAGTGTCTGTGTGTGTGTGTGTGTGTGTGTGTGTGTGTGTGTGTGTGTGTCCGCAGAGACATATCACTGAATACTAGAGATATCACCATGAAATTACAAGTGCATATACATATATATATATATATATATATATATATATATATATATACATATATAGTATATATACACATATATATACTAATCCGCATCAGATGCAATGATCCATTTGAGGAAAGGTCAAAGGTCAAGGTCCCAATTAACTAAAAGGTCAAAATCACATTGTCAGTTATAACTCAAGAACAGAGACTGGTACCAAACGATTCAGAATGAAGATTTCTAAAATTCTCATATTTGGTGTTGTCACCTATGACCAAGAGTATTTTCGATCTCTGGAGGTCAAAGGTGACAAATTAACTTCTGTATCTCTGGAGGTCAAAGGGGACAAATTAACTTCTGTATCACTGTTTGTGTGTGTCAAACATCGACATATCATTTAATCAAAACTGAACACATTTTACACACACTGACGCATTTATAAATATAATGAAATTATCAATATTGCAAAAGGTCAAAGGTCAAGGTCGCATTTAGCAGAAAGGTCAAAATCACATTGTTGGCTTTAATTCAAAAACAGGTTGTCATAGAAACTTGACATTGGCACAAAATAGGGGCGAGATTAGCCATTCTTTAAATACTTGTTAGACATAGTAGTCCTTTCATTCAGCTTGGTTACTTAAATCTAAGTATAAATACACATTTATATTGACTTCCTTCACTCAGTCACAGGTTGTTATCATTATCCAGTGTGCTAGCTTAAACATTTACCTATTAACATTTTCTAAATATAATCTTGACAGAGAAAATATGTTAATTAATTATCCATGTCAATTTAATCCCGATCCCTTACTGATATGAAAATGTTATTTTTAAACATTTTACCTGGAACAAGTGTTGCTCCGTAGCTTTTAGTAACTTCCAGGAACTTTTGAGGGGTTCCATGTTCTGCCTTTGCTGTGAAAAAAACCGAACCATCACTGTAAAAAAATAAAAAATTATAATTCTATGGTAATGTAGATTTGAATGAATGAACCAGGTGAAATATATTTTTGATTTTGAGGCAATAAAATAATGACATTTCATATGAAAATGTTCAGAATAAAATCAGCATATTGTAATTTAATAAAACATGTAATTGTGTAATTCCAAATAAAGGGAATATTGAATGAGTCCAACTTAATGTAGTGAGGTAAATTTAAATAGAAAAGAACTTCTGGTCCATTTGTACTTCTTTGTTTAACACTACATTCAATTCCTGCCAAACACAGACTGCTGCATGTCATCGTGGTGCCTAATCCTGCTACAATGGGTGAAGGAGGGGTACACCCTGTATGAGTCTCCAGTTCATCGCAGAGCTGAACAATCCGTGTATCATTCGTTCATTCAATTTTCAAAATAAAACCAAAAATAGGACAACAAAAAAAACAACTAATTTCTTCATTATTTGTTTCCAAAACTAAAATGAAACAAAAGGATAATGATACGTTTTTTTCAATTTTCCTTCTTGTGTTTAAATGTATAATAGAAAAACAGAGAACGGCCGTTTCCCGTTTTATCCAATTGTGACCTGAAGCAAATTGAGTAAACCGGAGATATAAACCCATGTCTATTTGGGGAAATTAAGAGGGTCACCCTAAGACTTGAAGATATGACCATGGATAAAATGTGTGTCATATCATACCATAATGAGCCAGTGGTCAGGTTTCTTTCAGTTGTTAAGATTCATTTCTGAAAAAATGCATCACTTTTTTTCATTTTGGTTTTGGAAACAAATAATGAAGAAACAAGTTGTTTTTCCTTGTCTTGTATTTGATTTATTTTGAAACTCGAATGAACGAATGATGCATGGATTCTGAACATATATAGACAAACAGGTGCAGGCGCAGGCGCTACAGAGCCCTGCGCACCAAAACCACCAGACTTAAAAACAGTTTTTACCCCACTGCCATAACTTTAATTAACAGCTGACACAGTCTTGCACGGCCATACATTCAAGCCCTACAGTCAAACTGATTGCACTACCTCGTGTACTTTGCACCACCCTTTTTGTAAAATATTATTTATTACCTTTATTTTTATTTTATTTTTATTTTTTTTGTACATACTATTTTATATTTTTATATTACTATACTATTCTGAGAGTGACACCACCTGCCGGAATAGAATTCCATGTATATGCAAATGTATCTGGCGAATAAAAACGATTCTGATTCTGATTCTGATTCTGATCACTCTCACATTCACACCTATGGGTGATTTAGATTAACCAATTAACCTATCAGTGCATGTGTTTGGATGGTGGGAGGAAACTGGAGTACCCAGCAAAAACCCACACGGACACGGGTCATAACGATAACTAATTCATTAGATTTTGACCTGGCTGTGGCGGTCATATTGGATTCCTCCATTTTGAGGCATTATGGGACATTTTTGAACCCGGCAAACAGAAGATTTGAATTCATCACCCTTGAAAACACCTAAAAACACTGTATGACAAAAATGAACATAAAACGCCTTCATGGTTCATCTGTTTTAAAAGCTGAGCCTGACTAATAGTTTTTCAAATGGAAAATACAGTTTGATAAAGAAATAGAAGAGTAGGAATGGCTGGAAAATCTAACAACTAAAAGAAAGTGAAATAAAAGCATTAATATGGCGTCCTAAAATCTGCTCTTCACTGGTTTGCATTCGGGCGTCCCACCAGAAGGAGTGACTGAGGAGAGGCGTTTCTCCCTCTCGGCCATTTTATCTCATAATTTTGACCTTTTATCTTATGATTTTGACTTTTTATCTCATGATTTTTACTTTTTAGCTCATAATTTAGACTTTTTAACTCATGATTTTTACTTTTTATCTTAGAATTTCGACTTTTTAGCTCATAATTTTGACTTTTTCATATAGAAGATTTGAATTCATCACCCTTCAAAACATCTAAAAACACAAATAAAAATTTACATGAAATGCCTTCGGGACTTGAAACAGGTACATTTTCCAAAATCCTAATCCTGAAACATCCCCAAGTTCACACATTAAATGTCATTGGATAAAAGTATCATAAAAAAGAACGCTTTTGAGGTCAGTCCTTATGTGTCATCAACTGAAAACATTCATTTTCGCAGCAGTGAACTGAGAACAACCTCTTTCCATTCCTCTCTGTGTAAAAATGCTGTGGGTTGTTTTGTTCTGATTGAGCAAATAATCATTTCCAGATGTGCTCTGTGTGGCCTGATTCTAGAAAAGGTGACCTGTGTTGTCTGCTGCGTGGAGTTGTTGTGTTGTCTGGATGGAACATCGTCCCGTAAATACATCTATTTACTTGGTTTGAGTGAAAGCAAGAAAAGTTTTGTGTGACAACACTGGGATGTTTATGTGGGAAAAGAAGCACTGATGAAGGATGAAGTTAATAGATGAAACACTGCCTCCTGCTGGCTGGACAACTGTCCTGACTGGAACATACTGAAACCTACTGCAACTGAAACAAACTAGAAAGGCCCAAGGTACACCCCTCAACGTTCACCACCGAAATATAATCATTTCTATCATTGGCATCGGCGGAGGGAAGACCACCCTCACTAACTGACTTATAAAGACCCTGCCCAACTGTTGTGGTGTCCATCAGGATGACTTCTTCAAGCCCCAAAAGCAGATTGAAGTTGATGAAGATGGCTTTAAGCAGTAAGATGTCGTCACAGCTCTGGACATGGATGCAATGATGAGCACCATCTACGCATGGTTGGAGAAGCTTGAGAACCCACATGGCGTTAATAAACACCCTGGATGATGAGATCCTTCCACAGTCTGACCCATATTGTGATTGTGGAAGGATTCCTGCTTTACACGTATGGACCTTTGATCGACGTGTTGAACCAGCGTAACTTCATTTCCATCCCATACGAAGAATGCAAAAAGAGGAGGTGCTCCAGGAACTACACGGTACCAGATTCCCCTGGGCCTTTTTTTGACGCCCACGTATGGCCCATGTACCTGAAACACAAAAACATCCAACCTACCCTGAAAATTTCATCAAAATCCGTCCATAAGTTTTTGAGTTATATTGTACACAAACAAACAAACAAACCAACCAATAAATGGCAGCAAAAACCTATCCCCTACCTGTGAAGGGACAGGTAGAGGATACTTATCTAAGAGAGTTAGCCTGCAGTATCTAAGAAAAGATAGTTAGGCTATTTCTAATGTAAAATAATAGAGAAAAGCTGTGATAGGCTGATAACAAAGATGTCAGCACTATAGTCTCATTTATTTTGGAAATTAAATGGATACTATTTGGAAATAAATGAGACAAATAGCCTAAATCATTGATATTTAATATAATCACAAAATAGCCTTAACTGTTTCAAAACAAAAAACCTTAAAGGATGATATGCTATACAAAAAAAACCACTTTATTTGAATGCAGTTTATTTTCATTTTTCAACACTAAGTCGTTTCTCAAATGTACACTTCGCTGCATGTAGGCAAAATTACAGATGAATAAATGTGTGTATCATTCGTTCATTCAGTTTTCAAAATAAAACCAAAAATAAGACAATGAAACAATAACTTGTTTCTTCATTATTTATTTCCAAAACTAAAATGAAAAAAGGGATAGCAATGTGTTTTTTCAGTTTTCATGTTTGTTTTAAATGAATAATGGAAACCTGAAGCAAATTGAGGTAAAAAAAAATAATTATTATATAGTTTTTTAAGTACATCCAGTCTATTACTTTGTTTTAAACAAAAAAAATAACATACAGTACCTGGAATATGACCTCTGTGGCCATATCTTCAGGTTTTAGGGTGACCCTCTTTGTTTCCTGAAATAGGACGTAGGTCAAAGGTCAAAGGTCATTTCAGGTTTACTCAATTTGATTTAGGTCAAAATTGGATAAAATTTTCCATTATTCATTTAAACAGAAAAATTAAAAACCACATCATTATCCATTTTTTCATTTTGGTTTTGGAGAAAAATAAGGAAGAAATTAATTGTTCGTCTTATTTTTGGTTTTAGTTTGAAAAAGTAATGAACGAATGATATATGGATTTGAATAAAAACATATTTTTAATGAATATTTGGGCATTAATACAGTTTTGTGTTTAATGATACCACTGATAATACTCTGAGAGCGCGAACCTCCACCAAGGCAGACCTCCCCCCTTCAAATAAAGACAGGTCCACTAAGGAGGTATTAAATTTCACGCCATTTGTTTTTTCTGATTTTGATAAAATTCCAGATGTGTTGGGAGTGTCACAAGGACCAATTTTGGTGGTGATCTGTAAGAGATTCTGGATTCTGGATCACTTTGAAATTTTGCAATGTGGTAAATAGAGAATACATTTCAAAGTGATCTAGAATCCAGTATGTCTTCTGGATCACCACCAAAATGTAATCATTTGTTGCTTGTGACACTTAACCTGACCCACGTCATCTGGCTGTGTTTCACTACGCTCACACAACCGTCTGAGTACCATGAGGATGAAATTTACTTATTTTTAGCCGATCAGTGTTGCAGGGTGAGACTATCCTGTATTTGGGCGGCGTTGTGACTGGTGTGATGTAAAGCACACCAGCGACAGTAGTGTAGTCTTTTCAGATACACAACAACAGCAGCGTGTGTTAGGTATCCCAGGGTCCATATCGACTCAGCTACTTCTAGTGTTTTGTCGACTCTACCACATGTTCATTCCTTAAAAGATGAACAGAGGAAAACTGTGGAAGCGTTTGTTAATGGAGATGATGTTTTCACTCTTCTTCTGACGGGGTTTGGCAAGAGTTTGATCTATCAGATGGTTCCACTGGTGGATAAAGAAATAGTACCAGTGCAGAAGCCCATGGTTATTGTGGTACCACCCTGGTTGTGTTGGTACAGGACCAAGTAAAAAGGCTGGTAAACTATGGCTGACAGTAATGGAACTGGAAGAAGAAATGACAACCACATCTGCAACAGATGTTGGCAGGTAGTGTTCTGTAGCCCTGAATTCTGGCTTATCTGACACTCCCTGACACATCCTGAACATGTTATCACGCAACGGTGGCTGAGCGGTTACCACGCTTCCCTCACAGCAAGAAGGCCCGGGTTCAATTCCCGGACCATGCGGGCCTTTGTGTGTGGAGTTTGCATATTTCTCTACCTGTGTCAGGTTTTCCCTCCTCACCCAAAAATATGCTTGTTAGGGCAAAAGTCCTCCAGCCAGGTGATTCTGATTAGTCTGGCTCCAGGGCACCACCCATGGCTACCCACTGCTCCTTACAGGTGCCCCAACAGCATGAAAGATGGGTTAAATGCAGAGGACAAATTCCATTGTACAATGTATAATGACAAATAAAGTACTTTACCTTATTACAATCTGTTCAGAACTTTTTGCATAATCCTGCTGACAGACAGACAAACAGACAGACTCAAATTGAATACCTCCTTGGCAGAGGTAATTATAAATAAGAATATTTAATGCAAGAGCATAACATGAAAATAACCAAATAAATAACAATAATTAACAACTAACTCACATCTTGTATTCTTAACACTTCATTGTTTTTTATGAATGTATGTATAGAATATATAATATGCAATTACTTTCTATGTACAGCACAAACAATAGAAAGAGCAGATATTTATATTTCATGTTCCACACACTTTTCCTTTTTCCTGCAAACACTGGAATTTCGCCACAATGGGATCCATAAAGTTATATCTTATCATATCTTATATAGAGAGTTTGAATTATACATGTGTATTTGTTGATTTGTTTTTTGTTTTTTTTGGGGGGGGGGTCATAAGTTCAATGGTATAAATTTGTTATTAAAGTGTAGAATAGATGTATTTGTCATTTGCACAATCAGTTATTCAATGAAATTGTGACTCTGCAGGTATCCCTTCATAAAGTGACAACAGCAGAATGTCTACTGCAGCAGTGGTAACAGTACTCACATTGTCCAGCTTGTGTGTGTGTGTGTGTGTGTTCCTATCTTTATCTTTATGTTTACACAGTCACACCATGGGGACCTCTGACATTATGGGGACCAAAATTCAGGTCCCCACAAGCGTTAAATATAAAGGACGTCCCCATAAAACCTGAGGGGAACATATGCAAAACAAGGCATGTATTTTTCAAAGGTTTGAAGATATGTTTGCTTTTTAAAGTATTTATTTTTATGTTTTTTTTAATTATTTATGTATTTTATTTTTTCATTTTAGATTTATGAATATTTTTTAATAGTATTATTATTTTTTTTATTAATTTTTATGTATTTGTTTTGTTTTATTTTTTAAAATGTGCTTACACTCACGACCCATTCCCTACTTGATTAAAAAGTTGGTTTTCATGAGACATGGAAACAAGTATGCGTGTGCGCGTGCTGTGCGTGTGTGTGTGTGTGTGTGTGTGTGTGTGTGTGTGTGTGTGCATGTCATTCATGTAACAGCCTGATGGCCTGTATCAAGATGGAACATCAAGATGTCCCACTATTCTTATTCTATTTGTATTATCAAACTATTACTGCTATAACATAGTTTGATACATATTGATAGCACTTAATATATCATTTATATATATATATATATATATATATATATATATATATATATATATATATATATATATATATATATATATATATATATATATATATATATATATATAATTTATTTTATTGAATCATAAAGTGAAAGAACTTGCACTGAAATTATTTAATTTTAATGATCTTGTGTTGAATTGTCTGTGAAATTTGTATTAGTGTCCAATTATTCATTAAAAGTATTTTTTATTCTGCTGTAATATCTACATTTAGCCAAATATATACTACTAATGATAATAATAACAATATTTATTTATATTTTTTATTTATCAACAATAATATTTTTTATTACCTGTTAATACAAAGATACGGTGTGAAATGTGTATCCATATACAACAATACTTCATCACTTGTGTTCCGACTATATAATGAATACGGTGTGGCTTGTGTTCCTCGTGCACCATGGACTGTCCGAGTGGACTTCCGCCTTTCGCCTTTTTGATCCTCGTCGGTCGCCGTAGTCCAGTTGAATAACTTTATTGCACGAGGTCACTGCTGTTTGTCTGTCATGGGGGCTCGCGTTGCGCGTATGATCAGAAATGTCAACCTGGAAAACCGGGTTGAAAGAGAAATCTCAAAGAAGAAGCCGATGGCAGCACCCAGGCACGCGGTAGCCAGTGACCCGAGCTCCGGTGTGGACCCCAGAGGTGAGTGACTGTCTGGAAGAACCGCAAGTCCTCCTCTGGGTTCACCTTACCTCCCAGTCATTTGAATTTCCCCTTCAGATTACCGGGTGGTATTTTGAAATTAATCTGAATTTAACCTGTAAGTGATTTCAAGATACCTCCTAAAATTACTTGGCGATTCCGTTTTCAATTTTTTTTATTATTATTTTGATTTTATTACATTATTAATACTTTGCTGTTTCCTGATCATGAATTACTTATGATGTTCTTGGAAATTAATTTACACACATTTTATCAATAAAATGTGTGTTTGTTATATCTACTGCGTTACGTCATAGCTGCCAACACTCCCGTTTTTCAGACCCATCTCCCGTTTTGTAATTTCACCCGTAATTTATTATGTCTGAAGGTCAAAAACTAAATGAGCAGACATATCATTTGGCTGATGTTCTCCAGGTTACACAGGTCATGTATGGAATGTCATTTGTTGACTATCTGACTCATAGATGCGTAGTTGATCTGTGCTCAGGTTGAAACTTTTCGACAGACAGACAGACAGACAAAAACTGCATGTTTTGACAGACAGACTTGTTTCCATGTCTCATGAGTTTGTAATCGAGTAGCCATTGGGTAGTGAATGTTACCATATTTTTCTAAAATAAATAATAATAAAAAAAAGAAAATGTAATAAATATAAAAAATAGAATAAATAAATACAATATATAATATTAATTTAAAAAAAATATAAAATTAAATAAATGGTAATTGGACTGCACTTATATAGCACTTTTCCACCCTCATGGTGCTCAAAGAACTTTACATTAGCCTCACATTCACCCATTCACACACACACACACACACACAGGTTTCTAAGGTTCTGTCAGTCCTACTGGTTCAGTGTCTTTGCCCAAGGACACTTTGACATGTGGACAGCCAGAGCCAGGATGCGAACTGGCGACCCTTCAGTCATTGGATGACCCACTCTACCAACTGAACCACAGCTACCCCTGTAAAACTACAAAAAATATGTTTTTTTTTTTTGTTTTTTTTTTTTAAAGTAAACACATCTTCAAACCTTTGAAAAATACATGTTTTGCTTTGCACCTGTTTCCCTCCTGCTTTATGGGGACTTCCAGAAAAAAACTAATTCATTATTTATAGGACCACATCATTTCTATTTTACTAGTGGGGACCTTTATTTATATTTAACCCTTGTTGGGACCTGAATTTTGGTCCTCATGGCGTGACTGTGTAAACATATCAATGTGCCCATAAAGATAGGAACACACACACACGATGGCAGCTCAGTTTTAATGTAAAAAAAAAAGCACAAAACATTAATATGTTTGAAGATTCTCAGTCAAGTTAAATACAACTTTGTGTGTGTGTGCATGCGCGTGCGTGCGTGTGATTAACGTGAGAATGAATTAATAAAGTTAATGTGAATTTAATAATACATGCCACCCATTGAAAAAATACAATTAATTTTCTGGATAAAAACAGTCTTAGAGTTTTTAATCATGCACTGGAAACTAACATACCACTTAACCATTATTTATCATCATAAAAATAACATTTGCTCACTAGTGTCTCCTGGAAACACAACACCCACAGCCGCCGCAAAAATCTCCCAGATTCCACTACTGAAATGTTGGCAGGTATGTGTTACATAGCGACTCTTTTTTTTTTTTTTTTTTTTTTTTAATTCAGATTATCCCCTGCGTCTATACAAATTACTTGGTGTATAAAACGCGACTGATAAGGAGTTGTAACAATATGACCTTTGACCTGTGCCACTAACTTACTGATCTGCTTTTGAGGGTAAGATGCTTGACAGAAACAGTTGTATATAAAGTACATGGGTACTAATGAGGGGCTCAGTTGGTAAAGTGGATCATCCAGTAACTGAAGGGTTGGTGATTAGAATCCCGCTCTGTCGTAGTCCGTCTATTGTGTCCTTGGGCAAGACACCTGACCCTCCTTGCCTCCAGTGTCACTCACACTGGTGTATGAATGTTTGGTAGTGGTCAGAGGGGCTGTAGACACAAAATGGCTGCCACGCTTCTGTCAGTCTGCCCCAGGACAGCTGTAGTTACATATGTAGTTTACTACCACCAGAGAGAGCATGTGAGAGCGAATGAATAATGAGTCACTATGTGAAGCGCTTTGAGTGACCAAAAATGTGCTATATAAATCCAATCCATTAATAGTGAGGGGGTAGGATGGAATCTGGCTCAGGCTAACCCCCAGGGGTAATCTGAAATTGATTTCAGATTACTGGGGGTAATTTGAAATGGGGGGGGGGGGTAGTTTTTAGATCACTGACCGTAGAAACAGCCTCTGGACCGTGTCTGCACACTGGTCATAAGTATTTTCTGTGTTTCAGGGGTGAATACAGACATCCTCCACCAGAAGAATGACCCTCTACTCAAACACCTGAAGACCGTGTACGTGGACTCCACAGACCCGGCAGAGGTCAGACCGGCACCGGAGTCAGAGGTCAGACATCATTTCCCCAAAACATTTTATTTCATTTATATTTTATTTTCTTACATCAATACAGAGGCCAATGGGGGCAAACGCCCCGCATCGACAACGTGCATAACCAAAAACACAAACACATAAAACAAATGCGACACAAGTGAAGCTAAAATAACAGAAGTGAAGCAGAAGCAAAAACGTACAAATGCGAAAGAAAAATGCTGCAAATACCAAAACACACAAACTTCCAAAACAACTGCAAATTCACTCCACAACAAAACGGAAGTTCACCAAAATAAAATGGAAGAAGAAGAAGACGGTGGATGAAGATGAAGTTGATTAATTTAAGAGATTAGCATGAAAAGGTGTAGAGCAATAGAGGTATGGAGCTAATTTTCTGCTCTTCTATTATATCGTAGCAGATTATGGTGAAGTGTTTAAAAAAGACGAAGGAAAACATGCATTTTCACGGTAATCTCTTAAATTAATGAACTTCTTTTTCTTCTTCCATTTTATTTTGGTGAACTTCTGTTTCGTTGTTGAGTGAATTTGCAGCGTTTCTCTTGCAGTTGTTTTTGGAGTTTGCCTATTTTGCTATTTGCAGCATTT
Organism: Siphamia tubifer; assembly: GCA_020466265.1. NCBI lineage: Eukaryota > Metazoa > Chordata > Actinopteri > Kurtiformes > Apogonidae > Siphamia > Siphamia tubifer. Next base: position 9,857,029 of record CM035805.1, read on the forward strand.
TTCTTTTGCATTTGTTTTGAGGGTTTGTGCGTTTTTGCTTCTGCTTCATTTCTGTTGTTGCAGCATTTTCTGTGTGTTGCGTTTGTGTTTTTGGTTGTGCATCTTTCTTGTGTTTGCAGCGTTTTGTCAATACGGTGCATTTGCCCCCGTCGGCCACCGTACATCAACGTGCCAAAGGGACCACAGGTGGAAATTAGCAGGAAATGCTACAACATGGTACAGGCATCTGTCCTTCACCACAAGGTTAATGTTTATATATATATATATATATATATATATATATATATATATATATATATATATATATATATACACTGTCCCTTTTAAAAATAAATACACTCTAAAACATATACACACAAGCATACATCCACCTTCAAGCTGTTAAAATACCAAATATAGGCTCTTAAGTGATTATTTTTCCAGTCATTGAAAACCATATCTGCAAACTAGTCACCTTTCGGCGAAATTCGCCGTTTTGATCCCGAAATCGGTCACTTACGTGAATCGTGTAGATCCGAAGAGTTTTTTTTGGGGGGGGGGCAGGCAGGCAGGCAGGCAGGCCAGGCAGAGACAGACTACAGAGCTATATTCTATAATGTTGGTCTGTCTCACTCTGCCTGTCGTTCCCACTGAGATAGCCTACAGTACATACATCATACACTCTCAATGGTCATTCCATGACTGCCAGTTACAAAGTTAAAACCTAGTCGCGTGCGAGATCTCGTAACGTTAACGCGCGAGTATGAAACTTTCACATTCCAAACAAACGAAACTGTCACGTTCACTGTCGCGGCCTCGGATTTGGAGTACCTGAACAACTGCGCTGTGAATTTTTTTTTTTGCTGTGCTTACTGCAACGTGTGCTGAGGTAAATCCAGAAACATTTTTGTTGGTTTTATGTCATAACTGAGTGCGATAGATTGCATATCTGCCGACCTTTACGCATTTTGACACCAAACTACGCTGCTACGATTAATCACTGCAAAATACGCATAAAGTTTTTTATTTTATTTTTTTATTTATTTATTTAATCCGTCAAAAATGAAATTTCTGTTCCGTCAAATCTATCCGCTGACCGAATTTTTTTTTCACGCTTTATTTTGGTCGAAAACCACCACAAAACCCTTTCCTTTTTCTGGTTTTTATTTATTTGGACCTGAAGAAGACCTATTTAGGTCGAAACGTCGTCCACTTTTTTATTTTTATTTGACTTTCACGGGAGTTTTCCGCCCGGCTTCGGCGGAGATTTCCGTGTTAGCTAGCTTCTTTTTCTTTTCTTTTTGTCTCTCTTTTCTTTGTTAAAATTAAAATACGCACGCGCACACACACACAACACGGGACACACAGACACATACATATATAAAATAAAATGCAGAATTTTACGGACGGAGAGGGCTGGACGGTGGTCCGCAGGGGACGACGGCCAGGTCGCTTCGCGCCCGGGGAGTGGGAAGCGGGACGCCGCGGTGGGGATGATTTTCTCCGGGGGACGGACAGTGCATTTAGGGCTCCGGGGTTTCACAACGCCGGGGTCCGCAACCACTATAACCCCAACCTTGAGCCAGTGCCACCCCGGAGGATTATCCCCACCGATCGCCCCCAACCCCTCATCCGGACTTATGCACAGGCGGTGCGGGGCACACGGGGAGGATTTCGCCGTGCGCCCGGGCTGCAACGGGGGGAGATGCGGGGTCCAAAAAACATGGCGGACTACATTAAACCTACGGCCCGGTTTAAACAAATTACACATACTTTTCATGATTTAATTAGAGCTGTTCACCACGGGGCCAATGTGATGGTTTCTGAGGATGAAAAAAGACCTAGAACAATCAATGAATTTATGTTCAGTTTCTGTGCAGTTTTGTTCATAGTTTGAGTAATGAAAGTAATTCTCTCAAAATTGCAAAAATAAAAAGTGCATGATTTATTAACTGAAATATTGTCTTTTGTTTGGTAGCACCCGCGGGGGGGGGCAATGATTAGTTTGTCACCTTTTTTAACCCTCATGAGTTTGCAGGTATGGAAAACATAAATGCATTTGTCTGATTAGGTTCATGTCTACGATCTTATCAAGACTTCCTTTCCTTTTATTATTTGTCCTTCCGTCTGACAAATAATATAAAATCTGAATAAGTGTATTTGCTGAAATTCCTAAAGCACAGATTAGTAACATACTATATAACACATTCTCCTCCTCTTTCACTTAATTGGAATGTTTCCATATATGTGACTTCTATTTCTCTAATGTTTGACTAAAGGCTCCCAGATGGACAATTCATGCTGATGGCATTTTATTTTTCTACACTGATTATTACTGGATGTTATAATTAAGTAAGCATTACAAATATACAGATATTGATATTATATTTTTCCGTATTCATTTCTCCATTTAAACTACGTTTGATATAGGTGTATCGGGTACATTTGAATGTACGAACCAGAGATTGCTTCTAAATTATGCTCAGCGCTTTATGTAATTTTAACTTTGTATTTAATTTAATCCTAGTTTGCTTATATCTAATTAGTCCTCAACTTATTTTTACATAGTTTTTGTTAGTGTAAATCCACCTTTTTATGTTGGATTTTGTTTTTATTTGGTACCAGGTGAATATGTGTAACCAGTTGTACTGTATGTCAGTGTTTATTATTCACTGTTTTACATTATTCCATTGATAAGTCATTTGTGTAACAGAAACATGACTGGTGCTGACGCATTAGATTTAGCATAAGCTTCTAAAAATGAGCTAATGTCTGGTGTTTTCTTGTATCCTTGTTATGGAGCCAGTAAAACAACCTTTAGCATTGAACTAATTTAATTAGTCGGCCCAACAATGCCGCATGGGCTGTGAATTTGGGTCACTGAGTGTTTTTACTCGATCAGTTTGGCTGCAGTCATAATTAAGTCTTGCTGTGAAAAAGGATCAGCTGACCATGAAAGTGTCTGCTGGGAAGACAACTGCTGGAGAAGTGGACGCAACTTGGAGACATTGTTAATGTCACTCAACATTGGTTGAGTGAGATTATTGTAATCACCTCGTCTGTGTGTCTGTGTGTGTGTCTGTCTGTGTATACTTGAGATATCACCATGAAGATACATGGGCATATACATATAGCTAATGCTCATCAGATGCAATGATCCTTTTGAGTAAAGGTCAAAGGTCAAGGTCATAATTAACTAAAAGATCAAAATCACATTATCGGTTATACCTCATGAACTCACAGAACTTTCAGATTGATTCCAAATTCTGGAGGTCAAAGGTAACATGTTGCAAAATTAACTTGTGTAACATTGTTTGTGTGTGCCAAACATAGACATATCACGCTATAACTTAATCAATACTGGATATATTATCATAATATTACACCCTGATGCATATATACATTTATCGAAATGATCAATATTGCAAAAGGTCAAAGGCCAAGGTCGCATTTAGCATAAAGGTCAAAATCACATTATTGGCTTTAATTCAAGAACGGGTTATCATAGAAACTTGAGATTGGCACAAAATAGAGGTGAGATTGCCGTATTTTCTGGACTATAAGCCACATCCACTGTATTTTTAAAAATGTTATAAAAAAAAAAAAAGATGTAAAAGCCGCACCGGGTTATAAGCCACAGATATTTATGTTGACAAATCAGATATTTACTGCATGTACAGAACTATTTTGAACTGTAAAAGTAGCTATATGTATGTACCTAAACAGATTTTTTTCCAAACAGCAGCAACTTTACTGATTTTAAAATGGAACAGAACCAAGAGAGAAAAAAAATTACAGGTATTTCCCAGTAAGTAACCAGTAAGTTCAGGCCACCTGCTTTTATATCCTTTAAAAGCTTTTTTCAACTTTTGGCATTGTATGAGCTCTTCTCGCTGTGACCTCCAACATCTCACCACCCATTAATTGATGCTAAGCTTGCGTGCAGCAGCGCAGTTTCCTTCCTAAATAGCAAGACCAATAGCCTTCAACTTAAAACTTGCATCGTACGAACTTCTTTGTGTGGGTTCCACGATGAAGGTGCAAGGATTTGAAAATAATTAACAGTTGGTAATTTGTCGTCCACATTCTATCTGCTAAAGAAAAAGTAGCGTATTCTTCTTTGCAGTGATTTTTCTTAGTAGCTTTGATTCTAATTCCGGTTAGAGCGCCTGTAGCTGTGGAAGAAAAATCCACAGAATAGCCGCACCTTTGTATAAACCTCATGGTTCGAAACATGCAGGGTTCCTGTTGATCCTTGAAAAGTCTTAAAGGGCATTGAATTAATTGTTCTAACAATAAGGCCTTAATTGGCATTAAAATGTCTTGAATTGAATTTTCAGAAGTTAGTAATATTACATATTAGTAAGATTTATGTTGGTTTGAAATGAAATGTATTTGGTAACATTTAGGCTGTCTATATTACAAAAAGAATTTAGGGTGAGTAGAAAATTAGGGCACATCATTCTGTGTTTGTAGTGTTCCTTTAACTATACTTAGTTTTTTGCAAGTGTGTGTGTGTGTGTGTGTGTGTGTGTGTGTGTGTGTGTGTGTGTGTGTGTGTGTGTGTGTGTGTAATATAAAAAATTCTAAAGTTATGGTTCATGCAACTGGACCAAAAATTCATGTTGTATTTAAAATGAACAGTTGGGTAAAACTGCCCCCAGGTAATTCATCTGCTGTTTTTTTACCCTTTTCAAGTTTGGTTCATTGTTGGCTTGCATTAAAAACATCTTAAAAAAGTCTTGAATTTAACTTGACCTGAGCTGTAGGAACTCTAATATGGGAAAAAAAAGTAGCAGCTTATAGTCCAGAAAATACAGCATGTTTTTTTTTCCAGTTCCAGTTTTTTCATGAGTCAGTGTGTCCGTGGTGGGAGTGACTGTCTTCTGTTTTTTACTTCCACACAGATGTCAGTGAAGGATGTGGAAGTGGAGCGGCGGCCCCTCAGGTTCAGTTTACCAGGGGCCAGGTTTGGCCTAGTGGAGATGACAGACGTACCTAAAGGCAGACTGACCATCGCTGAAGCCCTGAAGGTTCTGAACAGCCACCAACAGCAGCCACAGACATGGACGCCACAGAAGATCGCTCAGGAATACACTCTGGACTTAAAAGACACACAGGCTCTTCTAGAGTTCTTCACCCCCTTCCAAGTGCATATCTTACCACCCAGGGCTGGGAAAACCAAGCAGATCAAGGATTCTTAGCACCCCTTTTATTGTTTAAGGGTGTTTATTTATGCATGTGAATACATTTCAGGAGAAGAGAAAACTTAACTATAAAAACTGTGGTTTTTAGGCTGATATTTACCTTTACTGAGTTGTAAAGAAGTGCAAATATTTTGGATGAAAGCCAGAATCAAGGAGATACTTCAGGTCTTGAAGAATTCCAAAACATTGAAAGAATAGTCTGTTGTAGATTTTTTTGTAAAATGTTGCTGGACATGATGTGACTGAACTAAATTTGGCCAATAGCTAATTAACTTAGCCTAGCATAATGATTCAGAACTACAGGAAAGCTAGCATCAATCTGGCACTTTAAAGTAAAAAGAAGTGAATCATGGTTAATTTAGTTTAGCATAACAACTCTACATACACCTTACTATGTTCAGTAAATTAGCCACAAATATTAAAGTCAGGTTAAACTAGCCCCATTTTTCAAAAGATTAAAGTTAAGATAGCTGAATTAATGAGAAATGTTAGCTTAGCTTAGCATAAAGACAACTGCCTCAGTCAAAAGTTCAAAATGCACCTATTAGACTAATATGTCAATGTCAATGTCATAACAACTCTACATACACCTTACTACTTTAACTAAATTAGCTAAAAAAATATTAAAGTCAGGTTAAACTAGTCCTATTTGTCAAAAGGTTAAGCTAGCTGAATTAATGAGAAATGTTGGCTTAGGTGCATTTTGAACTTTTGACTGAAGCAGTTATCTTTATGTTAAGCTGTTAGACTAATGTGACAGGTTTAAGGTCAAATCTGATGGCAGGAAAAAATTGTTTATGAGTTTCCACCTAACGGTCAAAAACACAACCAACTATTGTAATACTGACCAATGTATCCTGTTACATGTGTCATCAGAAAGGTATTTATTAACAACTGGGTGCTGATGTTTTCTCTCCCTCCAGTTTTACTGGTGCCAGGGTTTTACCTCAGTCATGTTAGAGCCACAGACTTTAGCAGGTGAATTAAAAAACAACTGTTTTCATAACTTCACATTTTGAAGTATTGTTGGATGACTGAGCTGGAGGATGTGCTAAATATGCTAAGCTATACAAACTAGGTCCAGAGTGAACTTTATTCTTAATACACAACTTTTGGTTGAATGTCGCAAAGGGAGACAAAACCAGTGTTTCCTAAATAATGACATGTTGAAGGTGGATATCTGTTGTATATTCAGTCCAAGCATTAGCATCTTACTTCACAAAACCATGTCCCTCTTATGCTAACAGCATATAGTTTAATAATCACCCCTGGACTAACCATATTTTTGTAAATTGTCTTTGAATTGATGCATTTTCTACAAATCTGTGTTCACTGTCCATGAGCTGTAGTTGGTGTCTGTTGTTTTTTCTTTTAATGCTACTTCATAATCGACTAGGTTTGTTAACAGTTTATACAGACAATGCCCATAAATGTAATATTACCCAGTCCAGATGTTCACAATTTAGAAATGTCGAGGTAATTCATTCCAAACAACAACAATGAGATTATATACGCAAGTAAAATGAAATAAAGCAACATTTTCAGACACTTGGGTTTGTTAAAAAATATAAACAATGTGTCAGAATAAAGTGAAGAAAAATGTATATCACAATGTTAATTGTGATGTTTTTTAGATTTAGAGGTTTTAGGCAGTCTCAATAGACCGAATGAAAACCTTTGAATGCACTTGTACAAGAAGAAAAAAGTATAGTCCTTCCAGTTTATTTCTTACATATTTGCACAAACTGACTGTAAAACACACAACTAATCAGAGATAAAACTTTAAAATGAAACTCCCAAAAATAAATCTGCACAGACTAAAGACTAAACTCTTACATTTATGTGTAATTAATTGCTACAGAAAAGCATATTACATGCTTTTAAAGTGAATTGTCTGTTATACAATGTTTTGATTGTACAAATGTTGTTGATTCTGGATCTGTTATTGAAAAATGAAGGTGTCTCTATCGTATACACCTTTCTAGATTAGAAAATGGGTCACGAGGCAACACATCGCTGCATAAACGCACAATTTTGGAAAATAAGAGCTGAGTTTTGTCTTTAATGTTATTCCAACTGTTGCTGACTTTAATAACACACTCACCGGTACATGCCCATATAAGGACTTCCTACAGCTAGACCACACCTTGTTTGTACATATTGTCCTTCCTATTGGACAATGATGGTCAGGGAGCGCGTTCATGCTGAAGTACGGTTTTTCCCATACAACTGATTTGTGTAGGTGAATTCAGAGCTGTGTAAAGGCAGCCATATTAAGGAGAGACGCAGCTGGAAACTCATCTGTTCCATCAAAATAAAAGCACCAACTGAGACCTGGAACTCCTATGAGCAATAACAAGGTGACAACACTGTTTGAAAATCGAATCTGTTCTTTTAATCAATGGAAAAACGTTTGAAAAATATTTATCCCATTGTGTTATTTGTATTTATTTTTGCAATTCATTCTTTTTACATGTTTCTGGCCTCGTTATAGCACTACAACACTGTTTCTTTATAAATCTGTCTGATTAATTCCTATTTCTATGTTATTAGATAATTTATTAGATAATTGATATCACAACTAATATGTACCATCCACTACAGTTACCATTTGGATTCACTTTTCCTAAATCAACCATGTGTTATCTTTATGGAAACAGGCTTACACTAGCTCAACTCATTATCCTCATTAGGGTCACGGGGGTCACTGGGGACCTATTACAGCTACAACAGGTGAAGGCGGAGTACACCCTGTATGAGTCTCCAGTTTCATTACAGGGCTGAAAATATATAGACAAACTAGTTACCTGTTTACATGACAGTTTTTGTTCCTGTTTAATTCAGAATAAAGGTTAATTCCTCTTTCAGATGAACCATGTAAACACCTAATTCCAGTTGAAAATGATAATTCACAGTTAAACTGAATTCAGAATAAAGTCACTGGTTTATTCTGATCTTAATTTTGAATTGAATAATTCCTCTGACATGGAAACACTTAATTCCTTTGTAACATTATTCCTGTATTTCTGCACATGCTCCTGGTCTGGTCGCCATGGCTATGGGCATTAGTTTGTTGATTGGTTGATTGGGTCGAGCTGCTGCTTCATAATTATCACAAAAATTAGGGTTAGGGTTACGGTTAGGGTAGGCTAACCCTAACATCACATGAAGTATCTCGTCTAACATGTTGATAGTTGAAACCAATGCAAAACAGGAAGTGGACACCATTGTTTTCTTCCAGTAGACATCGAGACGTTAAGCGGCCGTTCTCACCAATCAGAACCCTCTGTACCTCTAGCTCTGAAAGACCAATTAACTAGAGTGGAATATAACTGTTTTCATGGAAATACCTTTAATTTTAAATTATTTTATTCTGAATAAATAATTAGGAATTAGAAAACATCATGTAAACATAGCTAATCACTCTGACACCAATGGGCATTTTAGATGAACCAGTTAGCCTATCAGTAGAAGTCTTTGGATGGTGGAAGGAAACTGGAGAACCGGGAGAAAACACACAGACAAGATGTAAAGTCCCACTAACTGCTGTTGGAATCAAACCCAGGCCCTTCCCACTGTACGGTAAGTGCTAATGGCTGCACCGCCAGTGCTAACGGCTGCACCGCCAGTGCTAACGGCTGCACCGCCAGTGCTAACCGCTGGACTGTAATTTGGGATGATGAAAAGTTGATGCAGCGCTCTGATCACCATCATCAATAATCAAAAATGTATGCAACTATGGATGGAAAAACATACAATTAACCTTATTGTGACACTACATAAGCATGTGTCAAAAAAGTCCAAGTAAAGGTGTCCTGTGATCAAAACCTGCATGTGCCACAGTGTCTTTGGACAGGCAGTGGAAATGAATACGGCTTTTGTCTGGTTTGACAGATAAGGCTTTTGAGGTGAAGCTGCTCCTGTGTTCATGTTGTCATTGACTTCTGTTCAAACCCAGTAGTTTTACAGCGTTGGTGTTTTCATTACAGGCTGATGAGAAACAACTCAAACTTCTCTGTCCTCCAGTTGTCTCTGAATATCTGATGACATGTCCATATGTCCAGTGGTGTAGTCCAGGGTGTACGGAGTAGACCTACTTCTTTTTCAGTCAGCAGGGGATATACCCACTTCTAAACTCCCCTGATGTGCATGAAGGACTGACCCTACCATATTTAAAAATATAGAACGAAATACATAAATATAAAAATGGCTTGATAAATGTGTTTCTATCTTATTTATTTTGTCCTTATTTATATTTTTGCTTCTTTAATTGTTATCTCTGCATTTATTTCTGTGTTTCCTATGTACATTTCCTTTATCTCTTTTCTTATTTATTTCTATGTTTTAGTTTTATCTGACATCTCAAGAATTGTATTATAGGGAGCAAATACTACTGATGGGTTTTTGGGTCAATTAAATAGTCTTTTAGAAAGAGTCACTGTTTCTAAAACAGTGTTCTTTTAGACAAAAAAATAAGCCAAAAACGTAGAGTATACCCACTTCTCCAGGCTAATGTGTCTTATCTTATGCAGCGGGTAAAGATTAATAAATTGTTGCATCTTTTCAGGGTCAATATTTAGCACACTATGTTTCATTAAAGTACCATCAGTAAATAGTTTGCTGTGTTTAGCTATTAGCATGTCCACTTTGTAGTTTGCTTTGGTAAAGTTTTCCCTTGATTTACAGCACCATGTGAAGAATTGTTATGATTCCAGAGCAGCTTTAACTTTGTTCACTCTTTCAGCACAGTCATTCCCTGTTAGCTTTAGCTTCCCTGTTAGCAAAGGTAGTCTAATAGTCTTTCTTTATGTTTAAAGGATAAAAGAAGAAGACAAATTACAAATGCCATCTATCTATCTATCTATCTATCTATCTATCTATCTATCTATCTATCTATCTATCTATCTATCTATCTATCTATCTATCTATCTATCTATCTATCTATCTATCTATCTATCCTTTAACCATGTGGTGAAATGAGTGATTAGATGTTAAAGTTTTATGATTTATTTATTCTATTGCCAGTGGTCGCATGCCACAAACAATACATGATATAACCAAAGCTGCAGACTGTATGAAATATGATATGATTTGTCCCAAAGCCAGACTTTGGACATGCCTGGTACTGCATGTTGCTATTGCTATGGACCATATCTCAATCCTTTGTAACTTTTCTTGTTTTTATTCCCTTTCCATTTTGTTGTCATTTTGGAAGGTGTGCCCTTGTTAGTTTGTGTTATTATTTAACACAGGGATTTGATCTCCAATGTGCTGGACCAGTAAAATGAAAATATAGTAACCTATAAATAATGACAGCTACACATTTTTATCATTGTTTTACTGAAAAAAAAACCCCAATTAAATTAAGAAAGTAAATATATACATTATCCAAATGCAAAAAGTTACATTTCATAAGGAAAATAAGGACAATTTAACAATATTCTGCCTCAGTTTATCATTAGTCCATTACGAGTCAGTTCTACAAAGACACTAAACTCTTAGTAACAGAAGCATAAAATGTTTAATTTTCTTCAGACATTTCAGGTTGTTCACATTTGTTCAGATTTTTCACATTTTATTGTTACAGGATAGCTTGTAAATTGCAACATTTTCATAATTTAATATTTTTGCAGTAAAACAACAACAAAAATTAAGTTGTCATCATTTATATGTAAAGAAAAAACTGAGAAGAAAGTATGGAGTCATTTAATAAGTTATTATGCTCTTCATTTCACGGGCCGCATGTTTGAGACCCCTGATTTAATGTAAAAATAAACACGTACTTTTATTTTGAAACGGTCTGGAGGAAATACGCGTTGTTCTTCCGGTGTTGACGGTAAACCGACGGCAGAGTTTGGAACAGTATTGATAATTCGGGTAGTTACGGTAGAACAGCAAGAGGATGGCTTAGCTGCACTGCACAGCTGTACGAGGAGGAAAAGTGGTGTGAAAACGGAAGCTTCTGCCTACTTGCTGCGCACATTCACGCAGAAAATCACAGCCTTTTGTCTCGCGCTCTCCTAAAAACAAAGCGAGCCCACCTAAATGCGGATGGTGCGTTCAATGTCGGCTTCGAGTGTGTAGGTGGAGACATCACCGGCTGCCGCACTGATGCTAAAACACAGACACAGCAGTCCGACGTGAATACTGCCTTCTGGCGCTATAATTTGGGTGGATAACTGTTTATCTTTGGACTTCACCGAGGGGGGAGACGATTTTTAGGGAAGGGGCCGGCGAGATGCAGGATTTGGAGGTGTGGGGATGAAGGTTTTGCCGCTGCTGAGGCTCAACACGGGAGAATGAAGCAGGTAAAATGACCGGTTAGTTCATATGTGTGTTCGATAAATGACTATAAATGAATGTCGACTGAGGCTTGTCGTCGTCCACAGACATATAAACTCAGTTTGTCTTTCCAACCATTTTACAGCCATAACAATAGCAGAGTATAGAGCACAGAATAGGTTCCAATGGGCTTTAATAGAAACCCTACAGTAAATAAATGGCTCCATTGACCTGTATTTCTCTCATTTTATTGTTTGTGACTCTGAGGCATAAAGTGTAATTTTTATTGTAAATTTGTTTTATTACTGTTGTCATTTTCAGTGCGAGAATTGGACCTTTGTAAATGCCTGAATAATATATACATTTTGAACACCAGCCCCCACATGCTAGAATTACAGTCCTGGATTAAAGAAATCAGAACCAGAAAATTACAGTACATAATTGACATAATTTTCTTCAAAACATAGACCCAGCGTTACTTCTGTCCCAGTTCCCAAATTAAAGGGGGTCATGTTTTGCTAAACCCATTGTTATTAATCTTTGGTACATTTATTTTTGTATTTAGACTCTAATAGTTTTGAAAAAAAGTTTGATTTGAACCCTTCAGGTGCTGGAAAGCTATCTTGATATTCATTTTAATATTTTAGTTTGTTACGTCTAAACTAGTTCCATCATAGCATTTGTCCACATAAAGTTAAGACTTTCATTGAGTATTTCTCTGAATTTCCTCAAGTTGTTTGTCAGTAGCAATTGCCCATGCAACCCATGAATTAATTAAGAATTTCAGACCCAAGTACAGCATTGACAGTTTGTGCACACCATAGGGAGACATTTTAAAGTGCATCATTCTATTTGAAAAGAAAAGTAAAATATCAACTCTTTAGTTTTTTCTTCTGTTTAACTTTTCTTAACATTTCATAGGGTACATAGAAATACTCAGAAATTCAAAATTTCAATGTTACTCTGTTAATAAACTTGTTAAGTCTTCTACTTGTGAAAATTTTCAAATGTTTTAGAAAATCACAGTCAATGAAGTTACCATATTTGTTTCCTCACCAGCAAGTGCAGGGAAAAAAATACAAGTAAAACGCATGTAAGGTGAAAGGAACGTGTGTTTTAGAACGTAATAGGTTCTCACAGATTAATTGATATTGGCCAAAGTGGTGGATTTTATTAGCTTTTTTTTTTGCTGCAAAGATTCTGTGGTTCACTCTTCCTGTGGACATGGGTTCGCTGTCTGGAGAGTTAGAGGATGAGTAAAACCTGTCAGTTCTGACAAACAGGCCATCACTACTCTACAACTGAACTGATTTTTTTAAGAGCCCAAAAAAACCTCCCAGGCCAAAGTTCAAATAGTTGTTAAATGTTTTCCAGTTCACAGTCCATGTTCAACATCCTAAACTGATGGACATTCTGAGTGTCTTCAATTTCAACTGTCTTTGTGTTTTCTCTGTTATTCCACCTGTTTTGACCCTAAAACACTGTAAAACTATACCCCTGAAGAAAAGGAACACAAACACAGTCTCACAGCAGCTTTTAGGACAAATTCACAGCAGCACATTTACCTGAAATGTCTCGGCAGTTAAAGAGTTAAGAGGTGAGGCTACATGCTAACAGGTGCTAGTACTCACCAGTTAGCAAAACATAGAAAATCTTGAGTCCTCTTTGACGAAGTGCTGTTGAAGTGTGGATACTTTTGGTTCAGGTTTTGTAGCAGTGGTAGGCTAATGCTAATGCTAATTTGCCTTGCACACACTGTTGTCTGCCTTATGCAGTTTAAAATGGTCCCAAACGTCTGACATGTTTAGTTTTTTCCACATGCTGCTACTTTCTTCCATAACAGTTGAGCACATAGACATGGTTGAGTGAAGTGTGGAACATCTGTGACACGTTCAGACTGACAGTACGTTTGTTCAAATAGTCTGTGTGAAACAATGATAGTGGAGGAGCCAGAGTGATATGATAGAAACCTTATCAATTTTGACATGAATTTTTCAAATTACTCAAAGAATCATTTCACCTCTATAATAAAAGTAATAACAATAATGGATTGGATTTATCTAGTGCTTTTTGGGACATTCTCCCCCTGGAGAATCATTTCACCACTACTTCATTATGAATCTAAATTGTGAAAAGACGAATTATTATTTCACAGTTTTTATTCAATTGGGGTTCGCTATGAATCTTAAATTGTGACACCTATTGTATCATAAAATAGTGAATCGGTGACATGAGCTTGTGACCAAGAGCCCTTTCTAACGCCAAATTGAAATTCCACTTCAGATCTGAGTCCCAGTGGTGTGCGGGTGCAGCCTGTTCTCGGTCCCTGTCTTTTGGTGTCATTTTTACCACGGAGATACAACCACTTTCCTTTACAGAAATTTCTGTGACTGCTAACAATGAGAACAGATCCAGAACAAGCTGTTATCAGATGTTCTAAGCATGAAGTAAGGAACATGTCTTTTATAGCTGACTAGAGACCTTTCACTTGGATTCAGGTTCTTCTATGTCACACAACACACAGTTGAAAGCAACATCTCTGGCACCATTATGTTTATATAAAGAAAAACCATTGTTATCCAAAATACGGCCTTGGACATCAACATACTTCTCCCTCTTTCTCCTTCAGTCAAACTGGTTAAATACTTTCTATAAAGGTGATACTGTTGATTTGGTCAATAACACGTGGTACATTTAGTTACCCCAGGTACATTTCCATTACAAACATTACTATATCTTGTGCAGATAAATGTTCTTATTTAGTATATTGGCCAATTTTGGATATTGGCTTTTTTTAGCCTCCATTATTGACATTGGCCCCAAAAATCCTGTATTAGTTGGGCTCTAGTACTTAACAAAGCAGTTTTACCCACTTGGGGCTCTTCCCAGATGGTAACACCTCATTGCAGTTTTTCAACCCTCCAGCATTATATACTGGTGAATTCTTGCTACACCCATCAGCCAAAATAAAGAAATGTCATTGGTGAACATAGTGATGTTATTCCAGCATTTAAAAGGCCACAATTATGCACAAAATTATCCATAAATAACTTCAGCTGATAAAAATCATGGTGGTAACTTTATGGATAGCTCGCTTTGTTATCCCCGTATGGACATTTGAATTTTGCTGTTTTCTGATATAAGATAATACAGAGAGTGTCTAGCATTAGTATTAGCATATAGTACCACTAACAATAGCTGCGCTTCCATTACAATTTTTCGCAAAACAATAGCAATATTCCTCAAAGTTCGACAAAGTATATTTGTGGTTTGAACGTGTTTCCATTGACGGTTGTTCTATAGGTGGGAGTGTCGTAACTATCATGAAATATCATCCCACAAGATTTCATTGCTGGAAGATGGACCTTTTTGTGTCTTGATATCACACTCCATTTCTCTGCTGCCTCCAAAATGACACTGTTTTTCTCCTGAATTATTTCCAGAAAAGTCTCCGTCTGTTCCTCTGTCCATGTGTATTGCACCATTTTCACTCCGAGAGAAGTGATCATGTGGCCATGTAATTGCAGAAAAAGTATTTCCATTGCACTTTTGCAATATCTTAGAATATGGAAACGTCTGAACAACCACCTCATGAAAGCGTAAAAACCTTTTATCGATATTTGAGTGTCTTTTTTCGAAATTCAAGTTTATCCATTACCAGTTTTTATAACCCTATTTACATTTTGTGAATTTCCAAGGGTAACGGAAATGCAGCTCTTGTTGCCATTGAATTAGAACCAGTGCTTGTTCTGTCTGGTCGTGGCTTTTTGGTAAAAGGGTTAAGTCACTCAGATATTCGGTTGAATGCTAGGTTCCACTGTCTATAAAAATAACTTATTATAGGAATACATAGCTTCACGGTGACGTCACTTCACCTAATAAAAGGGGAAAACAACATAGTCAACACTGCATGAACTGCACTGCACTGTCCTGCACACTCAAAACTTTGTGTAAAATGCCCAAATCTTGTGCAGCCTTCGGGTGCAATAACGATGCTTGGATGGAAGAGAAGCTGTCTTTTTTCGCGTACTGACAGAAAAAGATGAAAAATGTGCAGCATAGCTTCAGGTGCTGAGAAGAATATCTCCAAGCCCTGGAGTCCGAAATGAAAGTGGAAATAAAACTAAAATAGTGGAGTTCTCTGGAGGCTGGGTGATTGAGGGGCAGAGAAGTATTTCAAATACATTTATGTAACCTACCTCAAACAAAACATATGCTTCCAGGCTCTGATACTTTCGCATTTTTTCTTGTGTATATATGCCAGGACTTTGGACAAGATAGTCATAGATGGCTGGCTACTCAATATTAGCCCACGTCGTTTGGTCATTTCGCCAAGAACCTGGCTGTAATGTATACGGACAGCTCTCCAGTTGATCCCTGCTAATTTCCAATTTCTTGCTGTTATGTGACGTAAAGACGCACACAACTTGAACATGTAAGTTTCTTGTCATTTAGACGGAGACGTGACCCAGCACGTCTTCAATGTACCCCACTCTGGAAGGAGTCTTCAGATTTGTGCACATTAACACCCTGACGGTGTAGGCTTCGTGTAAACAAAAGGCATTTCTGATAAAATATACTGTCGTGTTTAGCTGCAGTCATCCTGTGTGAATGGCCCCTAAGTGTCATAAGTTAACAAAGTGAGCAGGTAAAACTAATCTGTGACCGTTTTACATTACATTTAGTAAAGGTTTCCTTTTGATTGATGCATATCTGTGCATATCTGCCCATTTCATCAATAGTGTGCAAATCTACTTTTTCATGTAGATGTTGACTTTAGCTTGATCACAAACGAAACGGTGCACCTTCTTTCTTGTTGAAATGTCAAGATTCTTAGTTTTAGAGTTAAAATCCTGGCATTGTCTTATGCGCCATTTCCTGTTTTCTGACTTATACCAAGTACTTCCATACATTACAATACTTGGGCAGCTGGTTTTGTATTATTTTTTGTTAAACAGTACTTGCTAGCTATCTGTAGTTAGTAGTGATGAAGACCAACCATGCTAAGCAGCATTTTTTTTCTATTGTGATTTGTCCCTTTTAAAAATTCTGTTATTTCAAAGATCAAATATGCTTTCATTGAGCGGCAGTGTGATGGAGAAGTGTTTCTACATTAGCTCAGAATGGATTAGCACCCCCCCCCCCCTTCAATTTTATTGCATGTAGCCTTTAATATGTTTAAATATGAACTGAAGTTAATATCCCTTTAACTAAAAACACACACTGGACAAAACACACACTGCATTTAATTACACTTTAGTTTGTACATAAAATAAACTCATCATTGCTTGTGTTTCAGCTCATAATTATCTTTATCAACCTATTGTGAGTTTCCAATGTGTACTGCACTCATGAAGCTCTCAGTACAGAGGAGAAGGAGGCAAGAGAAAACACTTTTTCACTACTTTTACACTGCAGACATCAGCAGGATTTAACAGCTCAGTTCAGTGTGGTTGCCATATTTCAACTGCAGGCATAATCCAGCCTCACTGCTGATGGTCGTCATAGCAACACAGTGTAAACTACTGTATTGTGATGTCATCTTCTGCAGCTGTTAAGCAGGCAGCAACAGAGGAGGATAAAACTTAAAACTGGAAATGGTCATTTCCGGTATAAAATGTTAGTATTAACATAGTATTAGCATTTTGTAAGATGACGGTATAGTTGTTTAGAGTTCAAATCTGTGGTTAATTCCATGATTAACAAGTTGGGCGGGGAACAACAAACCTCACCCTCTGCAAACATTTGATCTGATTTGCCCTATTGTCATATTTTATATTTAGATTTTTGGTGACTGGCAGTGGTTAGCACTCGTGCTTCACAGCAAGAAGGACCCTGATTTGAATCCCACACAAACCCAGACCTTTCTGTGTGGAGTTTGCATGTTCTCCCCGTGTCTGTGTGGGTTTTCCTCAGGTACTCCGGTTTCCTCACACCATCCAAACACATGCACTGATAGGTTAATTGGTTAATCTAAATTGCCCATAGGTGTGAATGTGAGAGTGATTGTTTGTCTATATATGTTCAGCCCTGCAATGAACTGGAGACTCATACAGGGTGTACCCCACCTTCGCCCATTGTAGCTGCTTAGGCCCCCACAAACCCCCATGACCCTAGTGAGGATAAAGCGAATTCAGATGACGAGAGACGAGATTTTTGGTGACTGTGATCTTAACATTTGACTAGCCCTTGGCCATGAACTGAAAATGTATCATTACCATCATTTACCACAATAACTAACGTCCCTTTGCTCATGTTACTAAATTTGGTATTTTAATAAAAATGTATAGTTAGACTAGGACAACCCCCCCCCTCAAATGAAAGTTTGCAAGGCTTCAGGAGGTAAAAAAAAAAAAGATAAATGATCATAAAGTTTTTCTCTTCTGTGAGGGGGTACAGGGGCACTGCCCAGTTAACCCCATCATAGTATTTTGGATTTATGGAATTATAGACTGTTTGGATATGGACCTAAACCATGTGCACCCCCAGCCAAACTGTGTGTGTGGCCAGGCCCCCCCCCCATCCCACACACATTTATCGTACTTGAGGTAAAACTGCCCAATTTATCTTGATATTAATTTGAAGTCATATTTCCCAGCCCTAAATTTGACCTACATTCACCGAAATTTAATGGGACAGAATCTAGTTGATGCATTTTCAGTTTTTTTTTTTTTGTTTTTTTTTAAATCACCTTTTGTTCATCAGATAGTGGTGGTTGTTGTAGCAAAGGCCTAGTAAATCTTTTGGCCTGCAGTGCACACAGACATTGGCTGCTTGCCTTATGTGAACATTTCATCTTCTCAGTATGTTTAGTTTTTCAAGGTTACGAAATGTGTCCAAGAAGCTGTCTCCCCCTGCAGTCCTCCATCGCATAATTGCTTTGCTACATATCTGAACAATTCCAAACGTCGAATTGCTTGATCATCCATTTTTTGAAAACATTTTTTTTTTGTACTGCAGGTTTACTTGATTGCTTGGAGGCTGAAGTGGCTATTTTAACATTTTAGGTCATTGTGCTCCTGAAGCAAAGCAGAGACAGTTGTACTTGTAGAGCACTGCACCGAATATCCAGTATTGTGTGAACGAGGCAGAAAGTAGGCCAAAACTCATCCACTTCCCTATTTGTTCTAATTCACCAGGTTTTCATCGTGGAAAATCAGCAGGTAATTGTGCAGACAATGTGTTGGCATTATTAATTCCCAGGCTGCCCACCTCTTTATCTTTTATTTATATGTATAGACTGTATATCCACAAGTCTAAGCAGCAGCTACATGTGTCGTGGCATGGGGAGATATGAAGGCTGATATACATTTTAACAATATACTGTGTGAGTGTTTTTGCCTGTAATTGTATTTTCCTGATTTGCACACTCTGGGCTGTTGGGGGGTGGGGGGGGGTTATGTTGTCCCGGGCCTAGGCATGGGGGGGGGGCACAACTGGTCCTTCATGAAGTTGTCACAGCATCACTTTGTTACGTCATTCATTCATTTTTATTTTATTTGTTATAGAGGGACAATGTACGTTAATGAACATTTCTGTAGCCAAAAGGTTAATTTGCATTGGCAGTGCTCCTGTGGTAAAAATAAACTACAAAGAATCACAAACACGAATTAATGAACACGCAACACTTAATGACGTTAACATAACACGGGACCAGGAGGAACACAGAACATGCAGTAAAGGTGAGAGAAGAAGAAGAAAACAAAACAAAAAAACAGAATACATTCCAAATGTACAGATAAAATACAGAATATATTACAGAATATGTTACAGATGAAATCTAAATAAAATACAATGCCATTAATCTTTGTTTCATTTCAAAATGTGTTGATTTGGGGGAGAAATATGAGCTATATTTGCATTTGATGAATGATTTCTGGTTCTTTTACCTTTATTGTCTTTGAAAATAGATTCAAGAAGCCCCCCCCCCCAACCACCACCACCACCCCTAATGCAGAAATGGTTTGGTCTTTGATTAAAGCGGCAAATAACATGACACTATTCCATCATAAGGCTTTGACAATAAGCATGCAAGCCTGTTTGTCAACATGCACAAGTCAGGAGCAAAGAACTAATAAAGAATAAAGCCTATGTTTAGTCCAGATGTGAACTGTTGTTATTTTAAGTCAAAAATTAAGAAAATAAAACATTTACCTTGCTACGTTTTGGATTTAAAACAATTATAGCAGCTTGTACCTTAGTGAACACAACCAGAGTGACCCCTGGTATTAACTATTTCAGATAGTCTAGTGCCACGGTTCTCAAACTGGGGTCCGCGGACCCCTAGGGGGACGTGGCGCATGTCCAGGGGGTACACGAAATTATTCACGGTTTTGTTTTGTTTTGGTTTTTTTGCTGTTTTATGTTGAAATGCAGAAGTTTTATTTTGTAGCGAGCGGGCGGAAGTAACAGCGCTGTTTGACGCCAGCTTGACTAAATTGAGACGGAGCGAGTCACAGGCTATTTTTAGCCACCCTGCAGCGAACATGGATCGATTTTTGTGTCCACCAAGTTCCTCAAGAAGTGGTAAAGGAAATGACAATGAAAATGACAATGACAAAAACAAATGCCCTAACCCTAAAAAAGAGAAAGTACATTGATAGTTATATTGAGTTTGACAAGCTCATCCCTCTCATTAAGTCTCTGTCTGTCTGTCTGTCTGTCAGTCACACACACACACATGGTTTTGTGTGTCTTTTGTTCCGTTTATTATTTTAAAATTATTTAAAATGTTTGTTTCTGAAGTGCTCATTTATATTATAATACCTGAAAATTTCGCTGGTTTGCACAAAAGCACTATTAAAAAAGGTTATCATTGTTTCATAATAATCACTGTTGAAGTGGTTTTTTATCATTTTCAGTATCGCGAGGATGAGGGGGGACATGGAAAAATTTCACCCCTCCAAGGGGGACCTGGGCCAAAAAAGTTTGAGAACCCCTGGTCTAGTGGTTAAGGATTAGCACCATGAGTCAGTTTCTTTATGTTGCCAGGGTTTAGAATCCAGGTTGAGACATTCTGCTTGGATGGTCTTTTTTTTTTTTTTTTTTTTTTTTTTTTTTTTTTTTTTTTTATGATGAAGTGTTGAAATAAAATGCCTGACTGTTATAATGGGCTTGGAATTGGGGTGGGAGAAAAAAAATCGATTTACATAAGTATGGAGATATTTATTTTTTTTTACGATTTTTAAGTAGATTTGTTTTTTGTTTTTTTTAAATCAACCCCCCCCCCCCCCCAATATATTTAAATGATTCATTTTAAGCCGGGTGAAAGAAAAAAATACTGCTTGTAAAGACCATAGACAACTGTGTGAGTCACTCGGATGCATAATATGCGTCATGGAATACACAGAAATCACCTCACGGAAGGCACACAGAACACAGCTAGCTTATTAACATATCAGCTTCAACAACACACCAGTTAAACAGCAATACACTATGCTAATATCTATTCCAACTCTATTGTGTTATTAATCTCACCTTGTGGCATTTAGACACAGTAATAAACCTGGAGTATATGAATTACAGTTGGGAAAACGAGGGTGATTCTAAATACGGAGGTGGTGCGCTCAGGACCGTCGTAACATCTCTGGTGCGTCGAACAGCGCGGGATGTCTCAAAACTTAGAGAAAATGAGTTGTTCCTGAATAAATATAGTTAAACAATCAACAACAATTAAAGTGTGTGGGCTTTCTAACACATGAGAAGAGCAGAGCTGGACATGTACTCTTAAAGTACACATTACTGTGAAGTATATTAATTTAAAGGCTCCTATTTGTGTTGTGTACAGATAAATGTCAGTTTCCCAAAGTCTGGTTCAAATATATTAGTGCTTAATAAATCTGAACTGACTCACATATGATGTGTATTTTTTGGGGGAAATAGAGCTCCTGGTATGATCTGTAGGCAAGTGACAGCCAAAGCTGTCAACGGCCCTGTGCACACCCACACAGGAACAGAAATTATTGGAAAAAGCTCTGCTTGCATGTAAATGTATAATTTTTAAGTACTATAATTGCTCTTTTTTTCAGAGCCACCATCATTTTGTAATCTGGCATTTGTGTCTGAGCCACTGTAAATGATAGCACGCAGTCTGAAATAACAGTGTCTGATGTTTATACAACTGATAAGGGCTTTTATTGCACTATTTGACTTGTCCCCAGATGAACATTGGTTGTTCGTTACTGGCAACAGTTGACAAAAGGGAGAACAGTTTAGCTTTGTTATTACATTGCAAGAGGAGAAAAACCAAAGTGCAGAGATTTTTGTTAACCAATACTTCCTATGTTCTAAAAGATAAAACATAATCTGCACTTTTATCAATCTTAAATGTAAGAGATCTAACTTGATCTGTGTTTTCTGTTATTTTTAAGCATGTGATAACTGAGAATGGGAAGTACAACAGGTACAGCATCTTAATATTTATCATTCAGTTTAGACTGGTTTTAAAGAAACAAAATTCAATGAATAATTTATTTATATAGCACCTTACAACACCAAAAAGGTACACAAACTGCATTCCAAAATGAGATAAAAACAAGTAACAATTATAGAAAAAAATAAAAGGAGAACGTCAAATGAACAGGTTTCACACTTGCACATTTAATGACAACTAACAAGGCTATAATTGAATCTGTCAGGCAGTAATGCATCCAAAATCATGACATTAAGTTGAACGAATTGTGACTAATGTAGGTAAGGGACAGCTAATAAATTGCATGTTAATTGGATATGACTGCAGCATAAATTTACACTGACGACTTATGTCAAAATACCAATAATTCTTCAGAGACAGTTGTAAGGTAATTATCTCTCATTCTAGTTCAACCTTTAGAGATGAGAGCCTGACATTTAATTTATGATGACAGTGCTGTGTTAATTAGACAAATGTAGAATATATACAGATGACGGGATGATCTGTAAGATAATATCTTCATCACGTTTAGTTTGTTTTAATGATGCTTTATCTTACATATGAATGGGCCGGGAACCTTTTAGGGAAAAAAAAACTGTCTAGAGCTAAAAGATATCCTTATATGTTTTACATCAAAGTAATCGGTCCCTCCAGGATTTTGCTGGCTTTTTTTTAGATTGTTGCGTCCTAAAATGCATGAGCTTTTCTGAAAAATTGCGATGAAAGTTGCATTGCTTTTTAGGCTGTTGTTGAGGGAGGAAGTGAAAGTTGCGATAAATGGTTACCATTCACCCTTTTTGTAATCAAAATTAAGTAATATTTGAAATATTTAGTAACTGGAAAATTAATTCAAAACCATTGTGATATTTTCCTCTAAACTTACCTTTTACCGCGATGGAAAATAGACGATTACAAAAATGCAACAAAATCTATATTTTTTTCCAAATGCACCTGTTGGTTCAAAGGTTAAAGTTTATATGACCTCACACTATATGCATATCTGCAAACTAGTCACCTTTCGGCGAAATTCGCCGTTTTGATCCCGAAATAGGTCACTTACGTGAATCGTGTAGATCCGAAGAGTTTTTTTTTTTTGGGGGGGGGGGGCAGGCCAGGCAGAGACAGACTACAGAGCTATATTCTATAATGTTGGTCTGTCTCACTCTGCCTGTCGTTCCCATTGAGATAGCCTACAGTACATACATCATACACTCTCAATGGTCATTCCATGACTGCCAGTTACAAAGTTAAAACCTAGTCGCGTGCGAGATCTCGTAACGTTAACGCGCGAGTATGAAACTTTCACATTCCAAACAAACGAAACTGTCACGTTCACTGTCGCGACCTCGGATTTGGAGTACCTGAACAACTGCGCTGTGAAGTTTTTTTTTTTGCTGTGCTGACTGCAACGTGTGCTGAGGTAAATCCAGAAACATTTTTGTTGGTTTTGTCATAACTGAGTGCGATAGATTGCATATCTGCCGACCTTTACGCATTTTGACACCAAACTACGCTGCTACGATTAATCACTGCAAAATACGCATAAAGTTTTTTATTTTATTTTTTTATTTATTTATTTAATCCGTCAAAAATGAAATTTCTGTTCCGTCAAATCTATCCGCTGACCGAATTTTTTTTTCACGCTTTATTTTGGTCGAAAACCACCACAAAACCCTTTCCTTTTTCTGGTTTTTATTTATTTGGACCTGAAGAAGACCTATTTAGGTCGAAACGTCGTCCACTTTTTTATTTTTATTTGACTTTCACGGGAGTTTTCCGCCCGGCTTCGGCGGAGATTTCCGTGTTAGCTAGCTTCTTTTTCTTTTCTTTTTGTCTCTCTTTTCTTTGTTAAAATTAAAATACGCACGCTACACACACTACAGAACACACACACAACACGGGACACAGAGATGCATACATATATAAAATAAAATGCAGAATTTTACGGACGGAGGTCCGCAGGGGACACCGGCCAGGTCGCTTCGCGCCCGGGGAGTGGGAAGGGGGACGCCGCGGTGGGGATGATTTTCTCCGGGGGACGGACAGTGCATTTAGGGCTCCGGGGTTTCACAACGCCGGGGTCCGCAACCACTATAACCCCAACCTTGAGCCAGTGCCACCCCGGAGGATTATCCCCACCGGTCGCCCCCAACCCCTCATCCGGACTTATGCACAGGCGGTGCGGGGCACACGGGGAGGATTTCGCCGTGCGCCCGGGCTGCAACGGGGGGAGATGCGGGGTCCAAAAAACATGGCGGACTACATTAAACCTACGGCCCGGTTTAAACAAATTACACATACTTTTCATGATTTAATTAGAGCTGTTCACCACGGGGCTAATGTGATGGTTTCTGAGGATGAAAAAAGACCTAGAACAATCAATGAATTTATGTTCAGTTTCTGTGCAGTTTTGTTCATAGTTTGAGTAATGAAAGTAATTCTCTCAAAATTGCAAAAATAAAAAGTGCATGATTTATTAACTGAAATATTGTTTTTTGTTTGGTAGCACCCGCGGGGGGGGGGGGGGCAATGATTAGTTTGTCACCTTTTTTAACCCTCATGAGTTTGCAGGTATGTATATGAAGTTGTAAAACATAATATAAATGTCTCAGCCATTCCAAAAAAACCCCATTATTATTAGTACTGTGTAGCAGAGGCAGTTTCTATGACAAAATTAGAACAAAGACACTGAGATATTAAGACAACCTTTCCAATATGGCAAAATATATAATAATATTACCTGGATGACAAAAATGCAGCAGAAAAAGTAGTCTTCCAAACACACCTGTTGATACTAGTGCATCATTTTAGTCGTCAAATGCGAACTGCTGGCTGCACACATGTTGCTTCGTACAGTAAGGTAAACAGGAAAAGGCAGGCACATTCAAATACAAGTGAAAGACAACACGAGTAAACACAAAATGCAGTAAATTAAGGTTTTAATTATAGAAAATAAAACCCAAACCTACATGGTCCTGTGTGAAAAGATAATTGCCCTCTAAGTCTAATAAGTGGTTAGGCCACCCGCAGCAGCAACAAATGCAATCAAGCATTTGTAATAACTTGCAATGAGTCTCTTGCAACACTGGAGGAACTTTGGCCCACTCATCTTTGCACAATTTACACCAAACATGTTATACAAAACCATTATCACTGTCACATTAGACTGATTTTATATATATATATATATATATATATATATATATATATATATATATATAGTTAGGCCAAGATAAATGTCCAAGGCTTCAGGAGGTAGACAAAGGATAAGTAAAGTTTTCCACAGACTTCACTGCCCTGTTAACCCTAGCATAGTATTATAAGATGGAAACTGATGCATCCAGTTCCAACTGAAATGTCCCCCAAACTGAACTACATGTATAGCTGATTTATTGTAAATGTATCATTGTTGATATATATATATATATATATATATATATATATATATATATATATATATATATTATATTATATATATATACACTTGTGTGTGACAGTAATGACTTATCAGTATTTTTTTCATTTGTGTCTGACATGACCTGTAATATTATGTAATATTTAACTCACTCTGTTCTGTTCATTCTGCAGCCATAAAGATGCCTTGGTGTTGTGTTGCACTGGGAAGCCCCGCCCTCTCTGTTGCATCATGTTTGGTGTGAGCTCACCTGTGACGATGACGCCTGGGGAGGAATGGTTCACTCCACTGTTGTTCCCCATCCAGAGGCAGGGGACGTTAACGCCAGTCTCTGCTGCCTGGTTACAGGGCTGCTGAACCTTTCCACCAGGTCACCGATGGAGAGCGTATCCATGGCGAACACTTCACTTGTCTTCTACCCGTTGCCCTCGGAGCCGACTGCACCGGTGACGGCGGTGCCGCGGGGGACAGAAGGGGTGGGCCTGCCTCTGCAGATCTTCTTCTGTTTGGTCATGGTCATCATCCTGCTGGTGGCTCTTCTGGGGAACGTGGTGGTCTGCCTAATGGTTTACCAGAGGTCTGCCATGCGTTCGGCTATCAACATCCTGTTAGCCAGCCTGGCGTTTGCAGACATGATGCTGGCCATCCTAAACATGCCCTTCGCTCTGGTGACCGTCGTGACCACCAAGTGGATTTTCGGAGACGCATTCTGCCGAGTTTCAGCAATGCTCTTTTGGTTCTTTGTCATGGAGGGTGTTGCTATACTGCTTATAATAAGCATAGATCGTTTTCTTATTATTGTTCAGAAGCAAGATAAGCTGAGTCCACAGAGGGCCAAAGTGCTCATCGTGGTTACATGGGGACTGTCGTTTATTTTCTCATTTCCTTTGGCTGTTGGATCCCCTCTCCTTCAGATCCCCCCCAGGGCACCCCAGTGTGTCTTTGGCTACAGCGTGGAGCCTGGATACCACGCCTACGTACTGATTCTGATGCTAGTTTTCTTCTTCGTACCCTTCATGGTCATGTTGTACACGTTCATGGGAATCCTGAATACCATTCGCCACAACGCCATCCGCATCCACAGCCACACAGACAGCATCTGTCTGAGCCAGGCCAGCAAGCTCGGGCTGCTGAGCCTCCAGAGGCCCTTTCAAATGAATATAGACATGAGCTTCAAGACCCGTGCCTTCGCCACCATCCTCATCCTCTTCTCAGTGTTTACAGTGTGCTGGGCGCCCTTCACCGCCTATAGTTTGGTGTCTACCTTTAGTGATGGATTCTACCACAAAGACAGCTTTTTTCAGATCAGCACATGGGTCCTGTGGTTGTGCTACCTCAAGTCGGCCCTCAACCCGCTCATTTACTACTGGCGGATCAAGAAGTTCCGTGATGCCTGCCTTGATCTTATGCCCAAGTACTTCAAGTTTCTTCCTCAACTGCCAGGCAACACGAAGAGGCGCATTCAGCCAAGCGCTGTGTATGTGTGTGGAGAGCATCGCTCTGTGGTTTAACGTTTTAACATCCAGCAGGGCTCTAAGAATTAGGGTTAGATTTGAGGTGTGATTGAAAGCCTCTAGAATTTGGTGAGGAGTGTCTAAAATACATTTATGCAGGGTTTCCGTGGTCATGAAAGAAGGCCTGAAAGTGTCTCAAAATTTACCATAATCCTACATAAAATTTAGAGAATATAATTTTTAGGCACACCGTCATCAGTTGTCAGTGAAATTAGCCCTTTTGGATCAAAACGGAACCTATTACCAAAGGAAAAAGGTGAAATGTTAGCCTTAACATACAGCCTAAGCTACAGACCATCTTTAATAAAATAGACACATAGTTGTTACAAGACATTTTACCATTTTGCTCGGTCTTTACTAAAAATTCACAAAACTGAAGCAGCCTTTCCGATTTAGAAAATAAACTAAAGAAATTTTAAAAATTGAAAAATTAGAGGTTGAATAATTTTGCTATTTAATTGTTATTAAATTATTATGTGACTGTTGGGAATGGTCATGGGGATTACTTTAGTTTATTGAAAATCAACTGAAAAGTGGAAATCCTTGTATATGATGTGAAAATCAAGTGTCACCAAACATACACATAAATAACCATTCATAACTACTACAAAATGTATTGTAAAAATAAGTAATTCTTCTGTGTAGATTCCTCACACCCTGTACTTGTGGTTGGTAATGTTAGCTATTCTACCAATGAGCCTCAAAATGGCAAACGTACAGACTCTTAACTCCTGTGTCCTCCTCACATTTGCCCTGGACACATCTGTGTCATGTACATGCACAAAAACTGCTATGAAATCATCATGAGTCAATATTTATTCAGTTTTCTCCATAAATCTCTGAAACAACTTCAGCCCTGCTCAAAACTTCCAAATATTCAGGATTTTAACCCTTCAAGTGCCAGTTTAATTATTGAAATTGTGAATTTATTAATTGAAGAAAAACAAAAACATTTAATAACATGTAATACATTGTGGGGGATAGAATAGTTTTGAATATGTCAAAACTGATGTGGTTGCATTAGTAGTAATATGTAGTTATATATGTGTAGTGTCAAATACAGTGGTACCTCAATTTACGAAAGACCAAGCTAAGAAATAATCCAAGTAACGAAAAACCTTTACCTCAATTTTTTGTTTCTGAATACAAAAGAAAATTCAATTGACGAAATGAAACCCCTGAGACATAAATATGTACATTACTATACGTAATGTACATAAACATGTAATGTACATAGCATCCCATTGGCTATGAGGGAGCTACCCATGATGCTTTTGGTGACCTTTGACCCTCATTCATCATAGAGTTACTGCTGTTTGAGTTTTTCCCAGAGTGCTCACTGAAATGTTATTACAGTACGTGTTCGTTATTCATCATGAGCCCAAAGTCAGTGATTCTGGTGCAAATAAAAAGAAGAATCAGTATCAGTAAATAAAAAGAAGAATCAGTATCAGTACTTCTATCAATAGAAGTGAAACAGGAGATGATAAAAAAAAATATGAAAGTGTCACACAGCTGACTGATACCAAAAAAGAATATGTCCAAATCCTGTCTACCATTGGTACAAAATTGAAGCAGAAGGATGCATTAAAAGCAGCAACCACTTCCAAAGGCATCTCTGTGATATGGAAAAAGAGGTCAGAGGTCATCACTGAACAACCAGATGGAGAGACTGCTACTAAAGGAGAAAGAAGTTGCAGGAGATACAGTGACTGTTTCAGAAAAAGCATCTGCCATATTCACTGATCTGATGATGGAAGGTTTCTTTTCATTTTAACATACATTTCATACAAAATTGGTAATTTTTAAAATAATTTTTAAAGGGTTTGGGTGGTTGTATTTGGGGCCTTGGAAAGAATCAGGCCCCTTAGATGTAAAATGTGATTCTATTTACGAAAAATTCACAGTACAAAACAACTTCTGGAGCGAATTAATTTCGTAAGATGAAGTACCACTGTACTACCCTTGCATCCTCTCATGGACAAAAATGCCTCATTGACTTCTGTTGCTTTTTATTATATGGAAAATATTAAATTTTGTATCTCCTTTTAGAATAATTAATTCTTCAGATAATTACTGATATTTAAAGAGTTAATTTTATGTCATCAGAGTATAAAAGACACACTGCCAAAACAAACACCAAAGGAAAAAAAATAGAAAAACATACAGAACTACCTGAGAAGGGAACAAAGGTTTAAAATCCAGTATAATGGCAAAGACTGTTACATATAATGTGCAGTTGTACAGCTGGACAGATAATCTGTTTGCAGTTTGTGGCTAGTTAACATGATTTTGACATTTGAAAGGGATTAAAAAAAGGATTCTGCAGTGAATGTCAAGCCTAACCACCCTCAATTCAAACCCAGGAGCAGACAATGTAATAACCATAAATTGATTTCTAATACTTTTTCACACTTGGTATATAATGTACATGTAGACACATGCATGGTTTCCAAAGGCTTGTGTTTTATTCACATGCTAAACATATAGACTTGAAGATATTCCCTTTCAAATGCAGTCTCATCCATGCCTTTCGGGCTCACACTTCCTCTCTTCTAACCCTAACCTTAAGTCAAGCTTCTATGTAAATGGTGGATGTTAAAACAAAGTAACTGTCCTCTTAAGCCATGTTTCCATTAGTGTTTGTTCTAACCGATTCTACTCACTTTGGTCCATTTCCACTATGAAAAAGAACCTGGTCCCATGGTACTAGAGTTTTGGTATCTTCTCCCCTAAGGTCCCAAGTGATACTAAAATGTAGCGTGTAAACAGCGTAGACATAGCCTAGCCGCACTATCTCTATTCATTACATGTATAGGTCTAGGAATGCTTCATAGGTGGGGGAGGCGGGGTTGTCTTTCAAATCCCTTTGTATGCAATAGGATGGTACTACAACCAAACAGCATAATCTTTAGGATGACATAGTTGGAGCACCAGAAAGTTAACAGAGGAGTCCGTAGAAAGTTAACAATGACTAAACAAAATGGTGGATTATGGAGCTTAACGACTGTTGTCGCTTCTGTAAAAAGAATTTAAAGATTGCTGATCTTTTCTCACATTCTTTACTCATCTTTGATAAAAGGAAATCTACACCTGTTGTTGTTCTTCTATAGTTGTTTCCGGTTGTTACTCTCTGAATTAACGCTGCATCACTTTGTTAAGCCCGCCCTTTGACTCTAGACTTCACCGTGATTGGTCGGCCAGTTTCAGGGAAATCTAGCCAAAAGTTACATTGAGCGAAACTAGACTACTATGGTAGCACATTAGATTTTCTGCCGCTAGGAGGGTCTAGTGCGGCTAGGCAAATGTACATAGTGATTGGTGGAGTTGACCTGCGTCATTGCAACCTGACATTGTTTTTAAAAACTCGATTCGAAGTTACAGTAAACGGAACGGTTAGTTAAATTCAATCCACAACAGAATGATACCATTCTGCAAAACTACAGTGTGGTCGGTCGTGGAGGTTGAGACATTTCTATTTTAGAAAAAACTCAGCGTGAGCTTGATGGCGCCTTGTGATGACATCTAGGTACGATGGTATCTGTATGGAATAGTACGTGGTCCTCCAGTAGAATCGAATAGAGCTGATACCCTGCAGTGGAAACGCGGCTTTACTCTCCAATACTGTTAAAACTGCAACTTGTAGGAATTCCTTTTTTGTCTAGAATCAGTTTTCATGTTTGGTGGTATACTACTTTTGGTTTGAACAACTGTTACAGACCAGACCAGAAGCTGCGTTGCAATGAAAGAATTAAATGGACACCTTCTGGCACCTGAGCATAGGAGTTTATAATGTTATCAGGATTTTATTTGACTAAATCGCGCTGGATATGGCTTGAAAGTTTCCAATACTGGATCAGAAATTGTACCAGTAAAGAAACATATACTTTCCTTTTTTGATAGCTTACTTGGACTCTTATAAGTATGTTTTCTACAATCTCTTTTTGTCCTTTACCAAAAAAACGGAAATAATTTGCATGTTACAGACTATTCCTAAAGGTCGACTTCTTAGCCATTTCCAATGCTTTCGACTGTATTTCACAGAACTACTTCACCAAATGGATCTTGCTCAGGTATCAGTCCAAGTACAGAACTTTGGTCTGGTGTTCAGATGTGGTTATGTATCTGCTAAAACATTAACTCTGTCTCTTTTAAAATTGTTGGACTCAATTGGAAAATGCAAAAAGCGCTTATATGTGAGCCACAAGGACAAATATTGTGTTCACAAGCTCAACAATGAATTAATTGATCAAGAAAATATTCAAATGAACATCCTCCAGTGTCAACTTTTGGCCCTTCAGTTATTGCTGTTTTGCTGAAGTCATCGACATGTTTGCAAGATTAGAGGTATGGTATTACCAATTGGGCCAATTTAAAGCTGTGAACAGGTTTGACAGCCTTTGCCAGCAAACATAGACCTTTATTTTTTTATTTACGTATTTATTTTAAATCTGTCTTTAACCCAACCCAAATATACCACTGTAGTTCAAAAAGAAGAAGGTGCATCTATCTAAGCTCCAGTCAGCCCAAATGTCCGATGATGCTCCTCAGTCATGGGGTGTCTGTTCAGTCATTGTGTGGGCTTCTTAAATCTTTATTCTAACAGGCAAAAATGTGACGAAGAATCTGTCCTGACAGATTGGCTCGATTGTTTCAATCACTATGTTCTCAGTATCTATGTCTCATGGTTAAGTGCTGTAAGGACCAGTTACCAAAAAATGTGTCTATCCAATGGGTGGGAAATAAATGGGACTGCTCCTGGGACCAGAGGTGGCCAAAGTACTCACATTCTGTACTTAAGTAGAAGTACAGTTAGTGGTGATTCAACTGCTTTACTGAAGTAAAAGTAAAAAAGTAAACTCAATTGTAATAAAGTAAAAAGTAAAACTGCATTTTTTTTTGCTAAAGATGAAATAATACTTATTTAAGCAGGAAAAAAACAGAACATTTTCAAAGCACTCAGAGCGCAGACCCCTGCCAAGGTAGACCCCCCCCCCCTCAAAATAACCACCAAACTGTAAGAATTTCCAGATCTCCCCATTACCAACCTACCCTGAACATTTAATCAAAATCTGTCCATAAGTTTTTGAGTTGTCTTGTACACAAACGAGCGCCGGCAAAAACATAACCTCCTTGGCGAAGGTAATAAAGCCTTTAAAGTGAGTTAGTGTGTAGGTGATGCACTTTATTGGGTCATGGTACTCTGTTTAGTGGGTATGAACAGGACATTTAGGAAAAATTCAAAAGTCATAAATAGATTTTTTTAAAAAAAAGGATAATTATGACATTTAATATTTTTCATTTTCCATATCGCCACATTTGTCTTGTTTGAGAAAGTAATCAATCTATTCTGAGAATGTAAAGAGTACAGATATTTATATAAATGTAAGGAGTATAAGTACAGACATTTATGAAGAAATGTAGGGAGTAAAAGTAAAAAGTTCCCACAAAAATAAATACTCAAGTAAAGTACAGATACCTAAAAAATCTACTTAAATACAGTAAAGAAGTACTTTTACTTCCACCTCTGCCTGAGACTTAATTTTTTCATGGTGCAAAGTAGCGTTGTATCTTCCACCTCCCTATTCATTTTATGAAGAAAGAGGGTGTTTTAAAGTGTTGTCCCTTTGATTCAGCTTCTTGGTCAATTGTGTTTTTGGTGGGAATAAATAAATACAGTTGGTGAAGTATTCTGCAATATTTCAAATTAACCCAAACATGCATCTAGGTTTCCTACGCAAGTATAGTAAATGAAAACAAATGTATTGAAAAATATTCACGTTTCTGAGACTTTTATCATTCTTATGTTTTCTAAAACATACAATGATTAACATCTAAATGGATCCAACTGGTTTATTTAAGGCTCTTGCTAGCACAGGTAAAATGTTTGCGTGAACGCACATATAGTAGGCGACATGTCCCAGAATACATTTGGGCAGATTGACTAGTTGAATACCCACCCTTCTGCTTTTATCATCCAACCAATTTGAAGGCCCGCCCAGTTGTGGTCAGGTGTTGTCCCTTAGGGATGTGACTTTTGTTCCAAAACACTATTCGCTCTGCTGATGTGCGCCCCCATCCCCAATCACACACGCCATGACAGAAAGGGTAAAAGAGGTAACTAAACCTTTACTGAATAAACAAGAATATTACAACTCGCACAAATATTTAACTGTTTAGGTGGAACTGGGTAAAATGGCTGATTTCAGCTACAATGTCAAACAGATTTAACAATAGTCACATGAATCTATGCCAGCTTTTTCATTTAAAAAAAACAAACAAAAAACATGTTCGGGGTGGAGGTGTGTGAGCAGCCTATTCACTATTAATCCAGTTGCTGAGAACACACGCTCCGACATCACGAGCACACAGAGGTCCGCGCTTGCCAACTTGGCCAGATGGGGGTATTTAAATTTTTTTTGGCTGTGCATCTTTCTTGTGTTTGCAGCGTTTTGTCGATGTGGTGCGTTTGCCCCTGTAGACCACCGTACAATGCAAGTCAATACACCATTCTTAGCAAGTGAAACACAATCAAGTAATGCGGCATTGAAAATTAGTTTTCTATATTTGAGCGTATCACGAATATTCGAAAATCATGTCCCATCCCTCATGTCCACATACTGTTGGTGAGCGGGACGTTCAACATGCCTTGTATGATTGTTGGTATTAGGGCTACATGATTATGGAAAAAAATTCTAATCATGATTATTTGGGTCAAAATTTAAATCCCAGTTATTCAACGACAATAAAAAAACTGAAGATCACAAATTGAAATATAATCACGAATGTACTAATGGATAAATAAAATAGGAAAAAAAACAGTACGCAGCACAATGCATTCAATAACAACGGAGAACACAGTAATATTGATGAAATAACCATGGGATGACTCCTTTAAGAAATTTCATCTTTTATTGCTAATGTTCAAATTCATAATTTTTTAAAAATATGTTATGAAGAGATGACCGTACAACATTGGTACGGTCAACCATCGGTCAAACAGGCATCAGTTAACATTCCTAAAGTATCCTGGCATCAAAATGCTTGGATGCTATGCAACAGAGCTTGCCTAATAATAAATAAAATAAATTAATGGCGATTTTCTTTTTCTTTTTTTTTTTTTCCGTCACTGCCAAAATCACAATTTCGATTACAATTTGATTAATTGTGCAGCCCTAACGGGTAGATGTCAGACTTCTGACACTGGCTCATAAATCCCATATGTACAAAGACTGGTTTGGTTGGAATTTTTAACTAATACATCTGGAAACCTGGATCTGGAAAAAGTATTGAATTTTGAGATTTCAAACGTGTAGGAACCTTACGTAACATCATGCATCTAGTGATTAGTCAACACCAAAGCCCTTTTCCTAAGATAATTCTCATGAAGATTCTTGAGGAAAAAAATAAGATGTTTCTAAGATTTATCTGAAGTGAAATTTCTCAATATTTTCGTAAGAACAATGCCCTTTCTTACGAACTTATTTTGAATACTTAAGGACAGAAATCAGTGTTCTGTACAGAGTCATTAACAGTTATTCAATGTCTTCATACATTAATAAATGACCCACACATAGGCCGACATTAACGTAATGACATGACTGATCCAAACATCATAAAATTACCATGATCAAATTATTAAGTTAAATACACCCTGGCTTCATGACCTATTACCTATTACCAAGCTAAACATGGTGTTAAGGCCCATTATAACTGTCAGGGTAATATATACACAAAAACATTGATAGCAAACTTAAATTACAAAAAGAAAATTTCTATTATTACAATTTAGTTTCACTAAATAATATTAGAGGCATACCTTTTCTATGTGGCTGTGGTACGATATAGTGAAGGGTTGTCTTAAAGTTAAGAAAAATACTGAGAAGAATCTTAAGAATGAAGCTTTCAAGAATATCAAATGTTCTTAAGATAAAAGTTAAGAAAACATTTCAGAATTGTGTTGGAGAGTATGGAATCTTAGGTTTTATCCTAAGACAAGTTAAGAGAAAAGTAACAGTTAAGAAAAATTTTTTTCTTTAGAAAGCTTTGTGAATCTGGCACCAGATCCACATACCTACTACAAAAAAATTAGTTTGGTTATGGTTGGACTAAGTTTCCTCGGTGGAATTGTTGCTGCAACAAATTCTGAGAGTTTTGTTAAGAGTATTGTGAACCTGCCTGAACACGTTAACTACATCACGGGGTAAAACTTTGGTTTGATTGGCATAGATTGAAGTCCCAAAACAAGCTACAAAAGGATTAGAACCTGTCAAAACAGCCAAGTACACAAGAGTAAAACTGCTGAGTGCTAGATGTCAGTGCGTATGGTATCAGGAACATTCAGGGTGCAGGACCTGGGCCTACAGGGTAACCCAAAATGCAGAGCAGCTGCCAAGAGTTGCATTTTCACCTCTTCATGCAGCTCCAGTTAATCTCTAGCTTTTAACGTTGCATTAGAAAACCTCATTCTCCACTTCCATAGTCGTTCTGGGCAATACAAAAACATCTGTCTGAAGTACTGGACTGAAGGGATCCATTCAAAGGCAGGTGCTGCTGTTTAACTGGAGCACTCATTTTTTTCTTGCTGCCGAATTGAAGAGTCTTCGGGAAAACAGCAGTGTGTTTTAGCTGCGTAGAATCTCGTACAAGGCATGTAAATTACAAGCTTCAATGAATTCTGAAAGTGGTCAGAAAGTGGCCATAACACATTTGATGAACGTGTGTATTTCTATTTAAATGTGTTGGATGTGCCTATTGATTAGTCCATTTGCCAGTCAGAATGCTGCTATATCTGGTGAAAATGTGCAATTTCAGTGTACTGTACTGTTGAATGTAATAAAGAAATAGACATTTCTTACCTTGGTAAAATGTCTAAAGTTTATTTATTTTTTGTTTATTTTTACGTTTAAGGTGGAGATGATGATGTCCCTGAACATGTATGTATTTAGTATTTTTGTAATCAATCAATGGAGCCAACATCCAAAATAATTTTATGGTCAAAAATGTGTAACTAGTTCACTGAGAGTGCAGACCTCTGCAAAGCAGCCCAAATCTGCCAAGGTTTGGATCTGGATGTTCGTAACTTATTTGTAAACTAGTGTTCCGTGTTTGGTAACAATTTATTTCATTGGGCATTCGCAATTTTCATTTAAAAAAATTCTCGGTGCAGTTTTTGAGATATGACCATTTCAATATTTGACTCTGATGTTATGCGACATTGCACAAAGACCAAATTTCACATGTTAGATCTAATGTTAAATATTAAGCACATGATATTGTTTAACACAATATGTCAATAATCCTGCTTTAAGGTAAAGCTCATACATTTTGCAAATATACCATTTGCTGTCAGTTTTATCTCATCTGATGTCTGAAGGTAAGACGAAGTGAATGGGGGGAAAAAAACTGTGATACTATCTGGTCTGGATTCTGGATATCACCACCACCATGTGTTTTTAGCTGTTGACCTTCACTGTGACATTGACTTTTTATAGCTCAAAATGGTTTCTTCTTTGATACATTATCAATCATCTCTGAAAGTTTTATCAAAATCCATCCAAAACTATTTGAGTTATCTTGCTAACAAACAGACAAACTCCAGCAAAAAGATGACCTCCTTCGCGGAGGTAAATCAAGATTGAATTGTGATTGTGATTGAATCAACAACAATGGGACAAGGTAAAACTGGTCAGAATACGGGCCAGAATCAGAACCAGACAGTGAATTACAAAGCTCAGGGAAAATCCAAAAATCATCACCAGTACACAGATGTGGTTCAAACCAAGCATCCAGAATCCAAATGGGGTCCGACAGGGGGCAAGGCAAACTTCTAGTCAGGTGTGGTTTCCAGGTCCAGTAACAAAAGGCAGATCTCATGCAACACAACAGACACGGGGCAGACAACAGACGAAAACCATGGAACAGAAACAAGTCAAAAGCCTGACAAACCAAGATGTGGATCAAAACGCTCACCTGGAGCACAGGGCAAAGACAAACTCACAATTTGATCAGAAACAAGAGGGACTTCAATAGCACAAGAAACAGGTGGAGCACATAAGGCTAAATGAAGAGGCACGACAACACCAGTGACAGGAAGTAAAGCGAGACAAAGTGAACATGAAGTAACATAACAAAATAAAAGCCCAAACATATATAAAAATGGGAAGATGAACAAAAAAACTTACAAAACATGACAATAAAAATCCAGATCGTAACATTTAGAGGGCCCGCCCTATGGTTTGGAAAACATTGCTATAGATCAGGGGTCTCAAACCTGCGGCCCGGGGGCCAAATGCAGCCTGCCAAAGGTTCCAATGTGGCCTGTGGGATAAATTTACAAAGTTTAATAATTCCACAGTCAAGGCTGTGAAACCGATTTTAGTTCAGGTTCCACATACAGACCAATATTATCTAGAGTCAAATTATAGCAGAATAACCTACAAAACCAAATTACTCCAGATTTTCTTCTCATTTTGATGTGAAAATAATTTACATTATGCCTATAAATAATGACGTCAAATTTCTCTTTGTTATAGTGCAAAAAATAACATTAAATATGGAAAATATTTATACCTAAAAACTATCCTGTAACAATAAAATGTGAAAAGCCTGAACAAATATGAACAAACTGAAAGTTATGGAAAAAATTAAACACAAGTTTAACAATTTAGTGTCTTTGTAATAGATCTGATCAATAATGCATGTGTGTAAATGATAAATTGAGGCATAATATTGTTAGAATTTCATGTATTTTTCTTTAGATATTTCAGTTTTTTCAGGTTATTCACACCTTTCTTATTTGATAGTGTATTTAAAAGAAAAAACTAATTATTTTCATAAGGTAATGGGGTTTGTTTGCACTAAAACAATTTTCCCCCCAGGTTATTATGCTATTATTTTACTGGTCTGACCCACTGGAGATCAAATCAGGCTGAGAGACCCCTGAGCTAGATCATGTGTAATGTGAGCTCATACTGTCTTGGATTATTTTTCCAGAATTTTATACAAATTTGTATCATCAGTTAAAACATATTTATGCAACAAATCAAAATTATACTTGTCATTTAAATGTCAAATTTGATTTCATGGGATTGTTAAAAAAGCATTTGAAAGATAAAAGCAGTTGTGTCATTAATGGTGATACGCAGTGTCATTTAAAGCAATTTGAAGAAGTTGTAAAGTGCAAATAGAGCTGAAAGAGCATACCAAGGAAGGTAAGGATGTAGAGAGCAGGTCATATATCTGTCTGGAAGGTTTGTATTACAGATGTGTTTATGGTCATGTGTGGATCACTGTTTGCATACGTTTCCATTTCACACTGGATAAATATCTGAATATGAACTCCTTCAATAAAAACTGGGATATAACACCATGTACACATTACTGTGCCACTTTGTGTTGGATTCACATCTTTGTGTTTTTACTGTTTTATTGTCTTTGATGTTGTAGAGTTTTCCTTAGCGACCAGTTTCTTATCCTGTTTTGCCAGAGCATTATGGACGCTATGGACTTAAATAGATGAGTGTACTGTACTGTGTCTGCTTTGATTCCTTCTGTTTGTATGTGATGCCTCCATACAAGCTTTGTGTTCGTTATTCCACTGTGGGTGTGTCACCTGTGGGTCTACTCTTTCCACACAGGGACTAAACTTCCTGTCATCCTCTCAGCTGAACACTCTGTAACAAGTATTCAGAGAATGCCTAATCTTACCCCTATTTTGTGCCAATCTCAAGTTTCTATGACAACCAGTTCTTGAATTAGAGCCAACAAAGCAGTCAGAGACAGCAGACCTCTGTTAAGGCTTGATATGGCGTCATATGATGTCAAAACAAGCCATGCTGTAGGTGTTAACCCATCTGATGTCTGAAGGTGAGACGATTTGTCACTTGCGTGTTTTAGCTTTTGACCTTTAGTGTGACTTTGACCTTTATTGCTCAAAATCTACTGGGTTCTTCCTTGACCCATTATCTATCTATCTTGAAAGTTTCATCCAAATCTGTTCTGAACTTTTTGTGTAATCCTGCTGACAGACGGACAAACAGACCCGAATCTAATACCTCCTTAACCTTTGACCTTTTGCAATATTGATAATTTTGGTATATGTATATATGCGTCAAAATTTCATGGTACAAAAACACTTCTGGAATTAATGAATTTCGTAAGTAGAGGTACCACTGTATATATGCATCAGTGTGTGTAATATGATGTATCCAGTATTGATTAAGTTATACTGTGATATGTCTATGCTTGACACACACAAACAGTGTTACACGAGTTCATTTTATGACATGTCACCTTTGACCTTCAGAAATCTCAAAAACTCGTGGTTGTAGAAGTCTTCATTCTGCATTGCTTGGTACCAATCTGAAAGTTCTGTGACCCTCCGTTCTTGAGCTATGACCAGTAATGTGACCTTTGACCTTTACTCAAATGGATCATTGTCTTTGATGCACATTAGCTATATATATATATATATATATATATATATATATATATATATATATATATATATATATATATATATATATATATATATATATATATCCATGTAATTTTGGAATTTTTTTTTACCATATTGCTTAAAAACCTCTTCATGATCCTGTATCATGCACTGAAATAGAATGTTTGCAAAAAAACAAAATATTTTACAATGATTGACTGCTGATACATCCATCAAATATCAACCCACTCACTTCCCCCACTCCTCCCTCCTCCTTCTGCAAGTTCACATAAACAGCTATGGCGGGAAAGACGACAACCGGCAGTAAAACCAAAGTAAAAACTGTGTTTGAAAAAGCTACGGCCATGAGGAAGCTAACCGAAGACTGGAACAGGACAAGGGTGGTAATCGCTATGGGTTTCCAGTGCTGGCTTCAACTGAAAAAGCAGAAAGGGCTCCAAACCCATGCTAAGGTGGCCAGGTTTCTACTCCATAGGTAAGATGATACCATTATAATTATATAATATTTGGACAGACTAATGGCTTATGGGTATCGCATTCACCCCATCAGTGAGAAATTTAAAGATATTGACAAAACACAATGTGTTAGCTAACTAACATCGAGTTTTGGTGAATGCTCATGAACCTCAGTGACCGCTCCACACACCATGCACGTTCATGTATTTTTAAAGGCGTGGTTTTGAAGGGTGGGCTGACAAAGAGGCATGGGTGTGTATACTTTCAAAATATAGCTTGTTTTCAAAAAATCTCCTGCCCTATGTTTAAGTGTGATACCTAGATACCTACTGGCACAACTTCCTGTTGTGACAAGTTTGTGAGGAATATGAGATAGAATGCCTTTCAACGCTGCCCACCTTTAATGTCAGCCAAAAACACATCAAAGAGCAGTTAATCTGTGTGGACCAAGGTACATGAAAGCCTCGCAAATGAGGCTGCACTCTCCAAAGCCTCATGTGGAAACCGCCAATGGTTTAGAAAAGGTCAGGAGGTTCTTTCTTTTTTTCCCCCTTGAGCAGATATCAGACCAGTGAGACTCCTGGTGAACTTCCATGACCCCTGGTACAGATACTTCCTGTTTGTAACAGGTCTGATGCGCCTGAGACGAGTGATGATAAAGGATGCGGTTGTTAATCAGCTTCCTCCCTGGGATTCATTATGCAGCCAGTGGTGAGTAATGAGCGTGCCCAGAGCTTTGAAGCTCACTTTAATCATAGCACCAATGACTATTACTAAGCAACAGGAACTTGCAGATGTCTCAGGAGGGTGCAAGGTGACGGTGGATCAAGTGATGTTTTGTTAAGGAGGTTGTTTTTTTTTTTTAACAGTGGCAAGAAAAGGCACATGATTTCATGCTGTGTGCACCACTTTGTCAACATTTTTCATTTTTGTTGGAATGGTTTTCTGACTCAATGGTAGCTGAACTCTAGATCAGACTACACAGTTTTAGATCGACCTGCACTGTAAACACGAATAAGTTAGTAGAACTAAAAAAAAAATAAAGGCAATCGATTGCCTCAATTACTTTAAGTTGATCAACTTAAATAATAAAATTTTCCAGAACTTAAAATTTAGATGGCATGCAACTTAAACCTTCTGATAACAGGTGAAATAAAAGTGTTCATTTAGCTCAACTCAAATACATGCAGTTAGTTTTACTTACAGTTTCCTATTAAAAAAACTCCAAATTGCTTTGTCTCAAGCTTTTTCACGGTAGAAAAATGACTTGAAGTCAAACAACAGTTTACCGGTACTTCCCCATACATGTCCATGACGCGGTCACGAGGCATCTCTGATTGGCTCAGAATACGTGAAGGAACACTCCCCCCTCCCCTCTCACTGTGTATGTATTTACCTTTACCCAAGTCTGACATCAAACAGACCGCCTCGTTCCTCTTGGTGTTTTCTATGAATGCAGCCAGTGGAGGTGACAAACCACTGTCAAAGGCACCATGTGTTGGTAAGTCGGGGTGACCCATCAGATTCCAAAAGTAGCGTGCAAAAGTGCTTTTCAGTGGAATTACACCTTTAAGGCTTACAGTAAACGTGGGAGATGTTTTTTTGGCCTTTTTTTTTTTTTTACCATATTACTTGAAAGCCACTTCATGGTCCCGTATCATGCACTAAAATAGAATGTTTGCAAAAAAACCCTAAATGTTTTAGTCCAGTCTAGAGGGTGGAACCAGTTTATAATTGTTGGAGTCCTGGGTCTTTTTTTTGTCAGTCTGCCCCAGGGCAACTGTGACTACACATGTAGTTTACCACCATCAGAGGGAGCATGTGAGAGTGAATGAATATTGGATCAATAATGTAAAGCAATTTGGGTGCCTTAAAAAGCGCTATAGAAATCAAATCCATTATTATTTTTATTATTATTTTATGTGGGTTCATGTTCACGTTTTCCTACTGTTGTCTCCACCCTGTACTCAGTTCACCCATTCATGTCACCTGTTATTTCCCCTATAAATACCTCTTGTTTCTCACAGTAGGGTGCAAATTCATCATTTTCCTCTGTTTATAACTGATAAGCAGTTTATCTTGTTTGTCCTGTGGTTTTTGTATTCTGGTTCTGTCTGTCTGGTTTTGCACATCCCTGTTTTGACATTTATCCTGCTTTGACTTCCCCTCATCTGTGCTGCTTCGGACTTCGGATCACCTGGCTTTGGACCTCTTTCTTCACCCCATTAATGTGTTTTGGATTTGCCTTTGGGCTGATTATTGATCTAACTTATATGACCTATTTTCAGAGGT
The DNA here is from genome assembly GCA_020466265.1 of Siphamia tubifer. Lineage (NCBI taxonomy): Eukaryota > Metazoa > Chordata > Actinopteri > Kurtiformes > Apogonidae > Siphamia > Siphamia tubifer. The sequence continues at coordinate 9,899,045 of CM035805.1, forward strand.
GGAAAGTAATTAAGTAAAAGTAATTCATTATTGTACTTAAGTATTTAGATTTAGATATCTGGACTTTACTTGAGTATGGATTTTTCTTGCAAATTTTTACTGTTACTCCCTACATTTTTGTATAAATACTTTAAACTCTTTACGTTCTCAGAATAGATGCATTACATTTCAAATTACACAGATGTGACACTACAAAAAAGTCACTTCAGAGGACCTCTGCTCCAGTGACCTTTCCCCCAGTACTCTCCCCACTCACCTGGCCCCGTACTGCGCAGCTGCAAGCCGTTCCTCATTTGTGGCTATATAACAGTGAGGCGTGCAGTTGCCAGTGCGGGACCATTTTACAATGTCACCTCCATAACCCGGACACTTTGACCATCGCCTCAGTCACCATAACCCGGACCTTCATCATCAACACGGACTCTGGCTGTTTGTTCCCAGGTTTTGGTTTGGTTTTGTCTCTATGTTTCTTAGTTTTGTTATTAAATTATGTTTCCCTTCAGCACTGTGCAATGGAGTCCTCCTTCACCTCACCACGATCCTGACAAACAGTGGAGGAAAGGAACTGTGATTTTTATATATTATAGTTATATGACTCACAATTTTGACTTTTTATCTAATAATTGTGAAATTTCACAATTTTTACTTTCAATTTCACAATTTTAACATATCTTAAAAGTGTGCATTTTTTATCTCATATTTCTAACTTTTAAAGGGTTTAATTTTGATACTTTTGAAACTTTTCAGATTTTTCCTGGTTAAATATTATTTCATTCATGGAAAAAAAAAATGCAGTTGTACCTTTTTACTTTTGTACTTGATTAGAATAGAGAAATTGTCGGGTTTTTTTTTACTTTAACTTAAGTAGAGGAGTTGAAAGGGTACTTTCACATAAGTAGCTGTACTTCTACTTGAGTAAGAACTTTTTCTTGCTGTGAAGGAGGCTGTAAGGACAGGGGATACTTGTAACTTCATCTATTTCTGTGATTGATTGTCTTACATACCGAACATCGTTGCAAGTGACGCATAAAAAAAAAAACACCTGAAAACCACATCTTATAATCCATGTTGGTGAAGGAAAAAGCAATAATTTCCCCTGGGACACATGAGTTACAGCTTTATCAATGTCATTTCTAATGTATTTTCAAATTATTAACTCAGCATTTCTAATCAATAACAAAACATTACACAGTATTTCAGATGCTTCATATATTTTACACTCAAATAACCTGTAAATGTATCAAAGGTGATGAAATTCTTTACACCATTCAGTATTGTATCCCTTCTGTTGTCCCACACCCATCACAACAGACTGATCCTGTGCTCAGTTCATTGTAAAGCCAATTAAATTAATCTACTTCTGGTACTATAGTCAAATTAACAATCTCCTCTTAATAGCGGGGCTGCTTGAAAGCAACAATAAAAAGTAATTATTTTTGGGATAGATTGAACCTTTAAAACTTGTATAAATCTGAAGTGTCGCTTGGAGAATGTAATCTTGTCCTTAAATAATTCTGTCTTCATCCTAATGTGTTAATTACAATTACAAAGGACAAGGGTTCCTAAAATGTGTCAGTTTTTTAATAAATGTGAGTGGATCCATGACACTGAAATTAAAGTTGAAGTGGGATTTCTCTTTGGCCTCATTTTATAACTACATGAACTGATCTACTTTAACAGACATTAAATACCTTTGTCTGAGATTGTGGTGTTTTACAAAACGCTGCATTTACACCTGAACGTAAGTGGTTAAAGTACTCCCCTTCTGTACTTAAGTAGAAGTACAGCTACTTCTGTGAAAAAAATACTCTAGCAAAAGTAAAAGTACTGATTAAGCTCATTTACTGAAGTAAAGGTAAAAAAAATTACATCTTAATTATTATAAAGTAAATATAATACTTAAGTGGTAAAAACCAGAAAAATGTTGAAGTGTCTGAAAATAAAGCCTTTACAAGGGAGTTAGTGTGTAGATGTGTTTTATTGGGTCATGGTACTCCGTTTAGTGAGTATGGACACAATATGGACAGTTGTAAATAAGATATAAAAAAGTACAGAATTATGAGATTAAAAAAATCTAAATTATGACAGTCAGAATTATGAGAAAAAAAAGTCATAATTCTAATTGGCTTGTGTGGAGATGTCATTGGTCTTGGCTTGGTGTGGTTTAACAGCTCTTGACAGCGTATTTATGCGTCTTGGCCACTGCCTTAAACTTTTTGCACTTAATATAAAAAGTGAGGACCCATGACAGACAGTTTTAGAGCTGTGGGTCCAGACAAAATGTGGACACCTACTGATGTTGTGCAGTTAAATTTAACAGAAAACGTTAACGCTAACGCTAGCCTTTTTTTTTGTTAAAATGCTGATGTTCGTCTTGTCAGTGGACATTGTTACGTTGTAGTGAACTTTAATACAAGTTGCTCATTGCTGGACAGACGTTTGTCCATGTGTTATTTTTTTAGCCGTGTGTCTGTTTTTTTTCCTCAGCTGACATCACCACACATCGACTCGACTCCGACTTAATTGACGGATAAGTCAACTTGAAAAAAACTGAAGTCATTCATGCCCTAATTTCTACATTGACCTGCACATCACTGACAACTATATAATATATAATCCTGCATCAGTTCACTATTTTGAGCATTTTGCATGAATCCACCAGAAGGCACCGCTCTGAATAAACACACTGGCCAAGAAGAGGAGTAGATTTTTTTTAAGAGGAGAAGAAATGTAATTACAAATATGTCAAAATATTTAATACGTACATTCAATAGGTTTATGCATCGATCTGCGCATCGCTGATAGATATTGATGCAAGAACTACTGATTTTGTTATTGCCAAGAAAACATAAAAAAAATATCAGCCTGAAGAAACTACTGAGTCATTTTCATTATATTTGCCCAACAAATGTTTCTTTACTTGTACCATGCAGCTAGCCATCTAGCTATTTATCATTCAAATGTAGTTAATTAGTCAGCTAACAACAGGCTCCAAAACATTTTAAAAAACAACCTTATGTAAACAAGTCTATAATACTGATTCAACCACAAATGCAGTAAAACATTCTGCACACTGCACCAGGATGAATAGTTCTGTTGTGACCTGAGTGTTTGTTTTCTCTGAGTTTTAAACATTTTAAACATTTTAAACATTGCAGATTAATGCAACACTGAAAAATACTGGAAATACTATGTTATCCATGAGTCTGTTTGTCTTTATTTGTGCAGTGTTTTTGCATCAGGTTTGGTCTCAGTGTGAATCATGCTCTAAGAGTAGGAGGCTCTGTTTTTGAATCTCTCATTTTAGAATGAAATTCCACATTTGACATCTCTCACTGCCAAATCCCCGAGGCCTCAGCAGAGAAGCAGAGAGAGAAGAAAGCAAAAGAATCTGGCCTCAGTGAGGAGATGCTTGTTTCCATGGCGATGTGGAGCATGTGCTTGTGTATGATGACCTCAAACATGCATATCCTCCTCTTCTGCCAGGATGCAGACAGTGTCAGCCTCCACACAGCACATGCTGTAGTCACATGTCACTGCCGCCTTAAACCACCACTGTTCTGAAGGAGGACTCCACCAAAGACCACAAATACACCAGAGACCACAAATACACCAGAGACCACGAATCCACCGGAGACCATGAATCCTCTAGAGACCATGAATCCTCCAGAGACCATGAATCCTCCTGAGACCACTCGAAGTCCCCTGTACACAGTAAAAGGATCATTAAGACATGTCATGGGGCTGATAAATGACTACCCTGTTTCAGAAATCTTCATATAGAGTCACACCTCAACTTATGAAAGGTCCAGCTAACAAATAATCCATGTTATGAAAAACTTTTAAGTAAATTTTTCGTCGCTGAATATGAAAGAAAATTAAATTCACAAAACAAAAACAAAACCCCTGAGATGTAAATACATACTGTACGTATCTTCCCATTGGCTATGAGGGAGCTACCCATGATGCTATTGGTGACCTTTGACCCTCATTCATCATAGAGTTCTAACAGGTGTAAAGGACAGTTACTGTTGTTTGGTGAGTTTTTCCCAGTGTGTTCATTGAAACTTTATTACAGTATGTCGAGACCAAGTCAAGACCAAGTCCAAAGAGGTTCAAGACAAGACCGAGTCCAAAAGATTTGAGTCCGAGTCCATATATATATATATATATATATATATATATATATATATATATATATATATATATATATATATATATATATATATATATATATATATATATATATATGAATGACCCTTTGCCCTTTATCACTTTATCAATGAAACTTTTGAAACTTCTGTTTTGTATTGTTTTTTTGTTTTAATGATGATGATTAACACTTTAGTGGGGCCATGTTGAAATAATCTTCTGGAAAAGATGCACGATTAAAAACTACTGAAAAAAAATTCCCGGAAATGGGCCACCTTCTCACACACTTCCGGCCTCTATCTCGCTTCCTTTGTCGCGTGAACTTGCGCTAGCTCATCCAATGGAGTGGATGGCAGCTGTCTTTAGCTACTAGGAATGGCCACAGACATGTCCCATACATACCAGAAAGCCACAACACAGTACAGCAAGCCGCAACAGTAGTGACTATATTGTCCGGCGGTAGATGCTAGATTGGAAAGGACGGGGGGCGGGACTAAGATCCGCATCTCCAGATTTCTTTGCTATGGCCTGAAATATGACACTCAGATGCAGCGCAGTCAAAAATCCTTTTGGTGGTGTGCTTTTATTATTATTTTTTTATTTTATGTGGAGTGTTTTGCCAAATCTAACCACAAGAATGGAATATAATTTTATTTATTTATTTATTTATTTATTTATTTATTTATTTATTTATTTATTTATTTATTTATTTATTTATTATATTTGTCTGAACCGAATTAGAATACCGACTTATTCAATACTGTTTTTTTTTTAACTTAACGTTTTCCTGTACACCACCGAGACTAGATGGAGAGGAAGGCCATGGTGATACAAAGTGACACAAAAATAATAAAACGACAGTGAAATAAGGCTTCAAAGACTTGCAGCAGGTTTGTTTTTTAACAAGTCAGGTATGTTTGACAATGTTCAGTCAGTTATATTTAAGAACCTCTCTTGAATTATATTATACAGTCATTTATAGACCATTAAATGAATGGTAAATGCTTTTGATTCCATGAACATTGCACTTTGCAAATCTATCTGTTAAGCTGAACATTTTCTTTTGTGTAGGATTTGTAGGCAGGTAACATAAATGAACACAAACAACAAACATTTAATCTACAAATAATTCCTGTGAAAATATCCCCATATAGGACATGACAGCAAAGAGGATGGTGCTTTAGAGTATAGTCCACTTTACTACAGTCTGTTATTAGTAAGGGCTGCAGTGAAGGGTAAACAGACATGTATCTTCTTTGAAAAGATACCATTTACACACCTCTGTCCAGAGTTTATCGAAGCATTTGAGAATGACTGTATATAGATAATATAGGATATAGACTTTATCAGAGTTTTTAACCATTGAAAACAGGTTGAAAACTCACTTTTACAGAATGTTATAAATAAAAGTCAAATTGCATTCAACATGAGCGTGTAATGCTTTTTCTTTTAATCTCACACTATAATGACATGTGCACAAAAAAGTGCCCCACTATATATACGTATATATTGGGCATTAACAGACTAGTCGACACATCGACTCCCGTAGCACGAGTCGACTTAAATTTGGAGGAGTCGACAAAAATAATAAATAAGATATAAAAAAATATACAATTATGAGATTTTAAAAAATCTAAATTATGACATAAAAAGTCAGGATTATGAGAAAAAAAAGTCATAATTCTAATTGGCTTGTGTGGAGATATCATTGGTCTTGGCTTGGTGTGGTTTAACAGCTCTTGACAGCGTATTTATGCATCTTGGACACTGCCTTTAATTTTTTGCACTTAATATAAAAAGTGAGGACCCATGACAGACGTCTGGACAGTCCAGTTTTAGAGCCGTGGGTCCAGACAAAATGTGGACATATGTTCACCTACTGATGTTGTGCAGTTAAATTTAACAGAAAAGTCTTTGCTAACGTTAGCCTTTTTTTTCCTTGGTGTTAAAATGCATATGCTTGTGTCTTGTCAGTGGACATTGTTAGGTTGCAGTGATCTTTAATACAAGTTGCTCATTGCTGGACAGACGTGTGTCTGTGTGTTGTTGTTTTAGCTACGTGTCTATGTTGTTCCAGCTGACAATGTCGTGACATCATTATGACAAGTCAACTAGACTTCATTGACAGATAAGTCGACTTGAAAAAAACTGAGGTCGTTAATGCCCTAGTATATATATATATATATATATATATATATATATATATATATATATATATATATATATATATATATATATATATATATATTTTTTTTTTTTTTTTTTTTTTTTTTTTTTTTATTGGTAGTTGTAAATAATCTTTGATGTTGTCACAAGTTGTTAAGCCCCTTGATGGTTTTTGGTAACCATCCACCGCAGTTTTTAACAAACATCCACTATGTGTATGTTTTTAGTGTGTGAAAATTAGAAAATAATAAAATATTATTTCAGTAATCATTGAATATTTTAAATCTTTCTAATTCTAATTATTCTTTAAAATACATTTAGATAAATAATCACATATTCAGATGATCTTAAAAAATACCATTTATTTATTTTGTCTTTTTCATGTGTGTTCCTACTTAAATGTTTGTGGTCTGGTAGTAAGAGCTGCTTCTGCTTTGGATCTTGTTTAAGATGTAATGTTAGGCACATGCTATTATTAAAATATCACTATAATGCCAAGTTCCTGACTGTGCCTTTGCCTTATATATATATATATATATATATATATATATATATATATATATATATATATATATATATATATATATATATTTATGTGACCTCTTTCATCAGATTGTGTTAGTGCTGGCTTTCAGTGTCCTCCAGTGGGAGAAAGAAGAATTGCACAGAGGCCTTCAGCTGTGCTTTACATGGTCGTCTGCAGCTCCATAACTAACCACGAGAAGGAGACATAACCCTGGATTTTCTACCTCTACTTTTTCTTTTCTCCTGCTGGATTCCGTCCATAGTTCCACATTTATTTGAACTATTCTGTAACTTGTCTTCACAATAAAACCATGACTTCCTGGAAAAAAGGAACTTTTATTTTAACCTCCCTCACTAAAAAACTAATATTTTCAATTTCTACATTTCACCAGATAATGTCAAATGTTATCAGGTTCTTGTTTTTATTATTATTATTATTATTATTATTATTATTATTATTATTATTATTATTATTATTATTATTATTATTATTATTATTATTATTATTATTATTATTATTATTATTATTATTATTAACTAAATAAAAAACATTAACAACTGTAAATTAAATTAATAAGTGTCATATTTATAGAAATTCCAAATAGGACTGCTGCTTTTTCCCAACTTCAGTCTCCATGTTGTCAGGTAGAGTGGGGACCAGAATCCAACTCTAAACAAGTAACAAGAAGTGATGGACGATAAAATACCATAGGGTGATACTGGCTAAAATGGGTTGAGGAAAATAAATTGATTTCATATCAGTCTGACACAGATAAGGATGAAAACTAAAGGGATTACATCTTTAGTTAGTTTTGTAGACACACAATACAATTTCTGTAAGTTAGCAGTTTTTCTTTTAATTATAGTTTTTATGAAACGAAAATGTCTTTTCAATTATAGTTTTTGTCATTTCACTTCAGGATAGTGTCTATACTGAAGCAGGGCTGCAGTACTACTCTACTTAAAGTATAATTATTCAATTAATTTTTGACTAATTTCCAAACGGTTTGATTTTTAGAAAATGTGACACATGCAGCTATGATACGGAATGCTTGGATGAAAGTTTTACTTTCCACATAAAATTTATACTTTTCATACATAGCTTAACTGTGGTACGTATGGTTGCTCAAATGAGGAGAGCATTAAAACCAGATCCCATGGGATCACTTAGTTAAGGTGGACACAAAGAATCATCTCTGGGAGTGCATCTCTCCTTTAGTGTGGTTCTCCTCAAGATTTCTTCTGTTTTCCCACTGGGTTTTGGAGTTTTTTCTTGCCAAGAAGGAGGGTCGAAGGCAGTGGTTCACAAATCCAGTCCTCATGGCCCAGTGTCCTGCATGTTTTAGATACCTTCTTCTTCTCTTTTATTTATTTAATAAAAACTAATTAAAAATATAAAATAAAACAAAAAAGAAATATTTTAAAAAAGAAAAAATCATTTTAAAAATAAATTAAACAAATAAATAGAAAACAAAAATTTAAAGTTAAAAATGAAAAAAAAAATTTAAGTAAAAAAAAAATTACCATTTAAATTAAAACAATTAAGAAATACACTCAACAAAAATATAAACGCAACACTTTTGTTTTTGCTCGCATTTTTCATGAGATGGACTCAAAGATCTAAAATTCATTCCAGATACACAATATTACCATTTCTCTCAAACATTGTTCACAAATCTGTCTAAATGTGTGATAGTGAGCACTTCTGCTTTGCTGAGATAATCCATCCCACCTCACATCTGTGGCATTTTACTGTGAGACAAAACTGCACATTTCAGAGTGGCCTTTTATTGTGGGCAGTATAAGGCACACCTGTGCACTAATCATGGTTATGGTATGGGCAGGCATCTGTTATGCACGAAGATCACAGGTGCATTTTATCGATGGCATTTTGAATGCACAGAGATACCGTGATGAGATCCTGAGGCCCATTGTTGTGCCATACATCCATGAACATCACCTCATGTTTCAGCAAGATAACGCACGGCCCCATGTTGCAAGGATCTGTACACAATTCTTGGAAGCTGAAAATGTCCCAGTTCTTGCATGTCCAGCATACTCACCGGACATGTCACCCATTGAGCATGTTTGGGATGTGCTTGACCGGTGTATTCGATAGCATGTACCAGTTCCCACTAATATCCAGCAACTTCACACAGCCATTGAAGAGGAGTGGACCAACATTCCACAGGACACAATTGACAATCTGATAAACTCTATGCGAAGAAGATGTGTTGCACTGCATGAGGCAAATGGTGGTCACACCAGATACTGACTGGTTCTGAGTCCCCAGACCCCCAATAAAGCAAAAAAACTGCACATTTCAGGGTGGCCTTTTATTGTGGGCAGTATAAGGCACACCTGTGCACTAATCATGATGTCAGATAAGCATCTTGATGTGGTACACCTGTGAGGTGGGATGGATTATCTCAGCAAAGCACAAGTGCTCACTATCACACATTTAGACAGATTTGTGAACAATGTTTGAGAGAAATGGTAATATTGTGTATCTGGAATGAATTTTAGATCTTTAAGTCCATCTCGTGAAAAATGGGAGCAAAAACAAAAGTGTTGCGTTTATATTTTTGTTGAGTGTATATATAATAATGAAATATATCCCTCTTCTTTTTTTTCTTAAAAATAGAAAATAAATTTTACAAAATAATAAAAAAAAAGTTTAATAAATTTTTTTAAATTAATTAATTCAAATAATAATAGTAATCATTCATTCATTCATTATCTGAACCCGCTTTATCCTCACTAGGGTCGCAGGGGTCACTGGGGGCCTAATCCAGCTACAATGGGTGAAGGCGGGGTACACCCTGTATGAGATGCCAGTTCATCGCAGGGTTGACATACATAGACAAACAATCACTCTCACATTCACACCTATGGCCAATTTTAGATTAACCAATTAACCTATCAGTGCATGTGTTTGGATGGTGGGAGGAAACCGGAGTGCCCGGCGAAAACCCACGCGGACACGGGGAGGACATGCAAACTCCACACAGAAAGGTCTGGTGTGGGATTCGAACCAGGGTCCTTCTTGCTGTGAGGCATGAGTGCTAACCACTGTGCCACCGTGCCGCCCTAATAATAATAATAATAATAATAAAAAAAAAAAAAAAAAAAAAAAAAAAAAAAATATATATATATATATATATATATATATATATATATATATATAAAAAAACAAAAAACAATATGTCCCTCTTCCATCTCACCTGGAAGCCATTAAATCATTATCAGGCTTCTGAAGAGCTGATCAATAATTGAACTAGGTCTGATAGAAGAGGGAAATAACTAAAAAATGCTCGACACTGGGCAATAAGGACCGGATTTGAGAAGCACTGGTCTAAGGACAGGGGATGCTTAGGACTTCATCTATGATATACAACCAGAGACAAACAGGACCCACATGCAAGACTCACAGACCAATATAACGTTTGAACAGTTTTATTGAAATAATGCAGGTGCTGCTCTGGGGAAGCAACTTCAACCAAGGTCACCAGGACTGGGTTAAATGAGGCAACAACTAGTGAAAAAACGGATCAGAGTTAGAACCAGAAAAGCAGCCAAGACAGACAGGGAACAACTCAGAGACATTACCGGTGTACATGCGAGGGTCAAAATATGGCACCGACAGGGAGGATTCCAGGTCCAAAAATAGATCGATAACCAGAGAAACCAAGACATGAAGTAAAGCGCTCATTTGCTGATTTGCAATTCTGTGTAGACACCACCATGCCAGCCGAGGCCACCTGTGCGTTATTACCCCAACAACAAGCCAGTGACCTGAAAGCACTTCTAAGCGGCCATTTACACGAGCACGATTGCGGCTAAATACGATAGCATATTTTATCAGAAGTGCCTTTCGTTTACATGAAGCTGTCACCGTCAGTGTATGCTCAAATCTGAAGAGTGGGGCGTATTGAAGGAATGTAGGACGTTCCAGACAAGGATGTTTTCGGACTGCACTTTTTGGACAAATCAGATTTTCTTATAACCCTAACCCTAACAATATGAGTCTATTGTACACATTTGTAATGTCTGATCATGTGTAAAATTCTTATGGACTCTTACAAATAATGTGAGGTTATATAGGCTACTTCCAATGTCATTTGTATAATTTTGATTTAATTTGAGTATATTGTATACATTTTTAATACGTGTTCGAGTGAATAATACAATTATATTCAAATAAACATAAATTTATGGCATTTGTTTTTGAAAATATGATTTGTCCGAAAAGTCCTACTCTGCAAAAAGTGCAGTCATAAACATCCTAGTCTAGAACGTCCGTCCACTGTATTAAAGACGTGCTGGGTCCGTCTAAATGGCAAGAAATGCACATGTTCACGTTGTGGGCGTCTTTAGGTCACATATGTTCACATCACAAACACTTTCGCGTCACATTCATACGCCGAGCAGGTAAAACAACGAACATGTGGGACAACCTGGATCGCACAGATCTTCCAGCTGCACTAACAGCTTTAGTAAATGTACAGGAGTAGTTTCAGTCATTGTACAGACATTACACGCATACCATAGCCCAACAGAGATGGGTGCACAATAACATATGACTAAAACAGAAAAGGACATGTTGGCGGTCTATCACAGTACCACATAGCCGGCCTGGCATGTATATTCAATTGTATTTTGTCTACTGTTGCGTCTTCGTATAAACAAGGATTTGCTCCTGAATACACTTGTCTAAACTCATATAAAAAACTGAAGATGAGATGCCACTTGTGCGTCTTCTGTTTTCTGTATAAATGTAGCCTAAAAAAAGAAGAAAAGAGCTTTCAGGTCTGTAGACAGGAGCTGAGGAGAGTGCAACATGAACTCAGAGAGGAGCTGAGGACATGCAGGAATACTTAAAGGTACTTGTCATATTGTTCTGCTGGAGGCCAAGCTCCAGGAGAACTATATGAAGGCTGGACTAAAAACAATCACAGGGATGAAGGGGACAGACAGACAGACAGACAGACAGACAGACAGACAGACAGACAGACAGACAGACGTCTGGGAGCCAGGACAGAGCAAACAAGTTGCACCAGTTTTTCAACAGGTTCAGCGCACCAGCTGCCCCCCCCCACTTCTCCTTCACACCCACACTGACCCACACACTTCAAGCCTCCCCTCCCACTCTCCTATGCAGCACCTCTCCTCTCCCTCCCCCTCCTTCACTGAAGATGACCTCACCACCCACCCATCCTCGCACACCTAACAGACCACAGGCCAGGTTAGGAGACAACTGGACAAACCTAAACAACGGAAAATAAGATAAGATAAGACTTTATTAATCTCACACAGGAGAAATTCACTGTAACAGGAGCTCACAGAAACACACAGTGGGGTGCAAAAAGTACAAAAAGGTGCAAAAAGTAAGTAAAGCAGTGTAAACAATCATAGAAGTAAATAATAAAAATATGTACTAGAAATAAAAATAGAAATAATATATATGAATACTTTGTCTTATGTAAAAAAAAAACAGCTTTAGAGAAAAATAAATAAACAGATACTATATACAAATGTACAAATACTAGTGCAAGATGGAGGATGGAGTGATCTATCCTAGGTAGGGTGTGAGGTAGGTAGTCTATTGCACATGGTTCAGGCTTCAGGTCCTGATGATCTTCCCCAAGATATTGAGGACCTGTGCTGCCCAGCTGTCTACAGTACTGGAACACCATCATGACCTGAGCCTGGAGAGGATGCTGGTGCTGTGGACAGACATCCTGCCTGGTTCCTGTTTCTTTTCTTTTTTTTTTTGTCTGCACTTGTTCTCATTGTTTAACACCACACATGGGGAGTCAACATTGTTTGAGATCAATGCATATTTTAGTCTTGCGGCCAAATATTTGAATATTTAGTGCATGTGTGTGACCATCACCAGTCCTCCCTGAAAGCTGAGCAGACATCCTTTATTAGAACTCTCTATTATAAGCCAGGGAGGGCAGTGCTACACCTCAGTGATATGTGGGGGAAACAAAGACTGGACAGGACGAACGGGGATAGAAATTAACAGGGGTTACTGCCTGAGATGGTTGAGCCATATATTAATAAAGTTTGATTTAAACTTAATTCACTCTGACTGACTTCCAAAAGTGAACAAAAGTGAAAAATAATTTAAATAAAGGAGTTGAGTTTTGAAATTTGCTTTTATGAATATGAAATTTGCCTAATAATATGTAAGGATTTACAATAGTGTCAATTTTATTTTCTCTAAATTCAAAATAACAACAAATATTATTTCCTTCTAAACTAATCTTCTATGTATTTTTGCACAGTATATACTTCTCCAATTCTTTCCAAAATATACTACTAAATGAGCATCCATAGAACAAGTGAAATAGACTTTCGGGTTTAGTTTTACAGAAAGAGTACGTATTATCAATGTCACGGAATCTTGTAGTATAAGTATTTGTCAGTTATACGTTATGTAATATTTTGAAGTGTAGTTCTCTAATTTTGTTTGTGATACAAAAACTGAAAGGAACAAGCCATGCCTTATGCCAGTTAATATTAGTAAAATAGCATTCCAATAAAATTTCCCTCGTGGTATTTTTTTTTATCATTATAGTAACATATTTGATGTGTTTATTGGTGCTTTTTTTTTTACTTTTACCGTTTTTTATTTATTTTATTATTTTTATTATTATTATTATTATTATTATTATTATTATTATTATATTTTATTTTATTTTATTTTTTTACTTTATTTCAAGTTTACAAGTACAATATCAATGAACATTCAGTCATTCCAGTTCCATATTTCGTACAAATATTCTGTTTGTAAAAAGAAGGAAAGAAAAAAAATAATGAAAAAAAAAAATAGGATTATGACAGTACATTACCAGAGAGTTCAGAGTAGATATCAACCATTGATGTACATTTCTTATTTTTACTCGATTTCCGAGACTTAAAGTAATAATTAACTTCAATTAAAATAATTTAAATAAGAGAGTTGAGTTTTGAATATGAGATTTACTTTTACAGTGTATGAACTTCCGGCTTACCGTCCTGACGTCACTGTATGTTGACGTGTGGCTCGGGAGTGCAAGGCTCCTGTCACGTTTGCTAAACTCTCTACACTTTCTTCGTGTTTCTTAATAACAACATAGACAACGTATTTTTTTTAAAAGCAATTTGCAATTTCCTAAGTTTTCGGCAATGGCGGCAGACTGGGAGGAAATTCGGCGTCTAGCTGCGGACTTCCAGAGAGCACAGTTTGCAGATACAGTGCAAAGGTAAGGAGCAGCTGTTAGCAGGAGGCTAATGCTAACTAGCATTCATGCAGTTGTAAAAGCTGTCAATTGTAAAAAAAACAAAAAAGCTCCCTTTCTTGTTTTTATTGAAAACGTCCAGAGCTGCCATTAGTATCATAAAAGCTTCTTCAGCTTTAACCCTTTAAGAGCCAAAATCACTTATTGATCTAAATGTGTAATACCTGTTTTACCACTAATGTACATAAATTACACTAAATGCAGTTTTTCCTATTTTCTATAACACCATATGTATTTTCATATACATCTATAGGTCTGTGTCGCTAATGTACAAGTCATCTTCTGCAGCATTGATTCACTAGTAAAACCATTGTAGTTTAATAAATAACGGTGGTTGAGAACAATGTATTTTTAATTGAACAAAAATCCAATCAGTATATTCGAAAAACGAAAATATCTCCTTTTTTTACTTGAATGATTCAAGATGCAGAGTATAACCAGAGGTGGTCAAAGTACTCACATTCTGTGCTTAAGTAGAAGTACAGGCAAAAACGTTCTGAGATTAAAGGGCGGAAAAGAAGTCATTATTATGTGGTTAAAAAAGTAATACATTTGAGATTAAGAAATGCATAATTATGAGAAAAAGTGTCAAAATTCTGAGATAAAATGGCACAATCATGATCAAAAGTCCTAATTATGATACAGAAAGTCACAGTTTTCTCTGCTCCACAGATTTTCCCTCTGAATTGACTTATTTTTCCACTGTCACTTCTGTTTATTTTTAAAAAGTAATGAGTCTATTCTGAGAATGTAAGGAGTTTAAAGTACAGATATTTCTATAAATGTAAGGAGTATAATGTATAGATATTTATACAAAAATGTCGGAAGTAACAGTAAAAAGTGTCCAGAAAAAGAAATATTACCTAAAACAATCTACATACATACAGTAATGAAGGACTTGTATTTAGTTACATCCAACTCTGAGTATAAAATCATAGTAAATGTTAATAAATCTCTTGCTAATGGTTAGACATAGAGCGAAATTCAACCGTCACCACAAAAAAATGTTCTGGGTCTTCATTGTTTAAATGAAATGTTACTTGTGACTGGTTTTGCACCTTTCCACAGACTGTCTGAGAGGAACTGCATTGAAATTATTACCAAACTAGTCCAAGACAAGAAGCTGGATGTGGTGCATACACTGGATGGAAAGGAGTACATCACCCCAGCACAGATCAGCAGGGAGATTCGAGATGAGCTTTATGTCCATGGAGGTGAGGATGACAGTTGGATAAACAGGCTGAAAAACCACTAAATACAAACTACATTTTCAGAGTTTGGCTGTGATTAAGACATATCATTGTGTTTCACAGGGCGAGTGAACATTGTGGACCTCCAGCAGGTAAGCCCTGTTATTACTATGGTTACAAACTTGAGTCAGGATTAAGAACCACATGTTTAGACCAGTCAGTTGTGGGCTGGATTATCCCAGAGTGTCTAGAGACGGTCTGTGAAAGGCTTGCCTGTGTTTTTTTTTTGTTATCTATACCACATTGGATCAGGCTCAGGACTAAACATTTTGAAAAATCCAAATAAATTGTGGACTAGATCAGGGGTCGGCAACTTTTAACAACCAAAGAGCCATTTGAATCTGGTTTCCATGGAAAAGAAGACACTGGGAGTAATTAATATAGATAGATAGATAGATAGATAGATAGATAGATAGATAGATAGATAGATAGATAGATAGATAGATAGATAGATAGATAGATAGATAGATAGATAGATAGATAGATAGATAGATAGATAGATAGATAGATAGATAGGACATTCTTGTCATCATACAGTTGTACAACGAAGTCAAATATAGTGACTCTGTGTATCATTTGTTCATTCGTTTTTCAAAATAAAACCAAAAATAAGACAATGAAGAAACAACTCGTTTCTTCATTATTTGTTTCCAAAACCAAAATGAGAAAAACAGATAACGTTGCGGATTTTCAGTTTTTTGTGTTTAAATGAATAATGGATAAAACGCCTGTTTTCCGTTTTATCCAGTTTTGACCTGAAGCAAGATTAGTAAACCGGAAATGACCCTTGACCCGCAGTGACGAAGATATAAACCTACGTCTATTTAGGGGACCTAAGAGGGTCACCCTAAGCCCTAAAGAGATGACCACAGAGAAAATTGGTGTCATATCATACCATAATGATCTTCATGTCCGGTGGCCATGTTTCTTTCAGTTAAGATTCATTTCCGGTTTACTCAATTTGTTTCATGTCAAAACTGGATAAAACCGGAAACGGTCGTTATCTGTTTTTTCTATCATTCATTTAAACACAAAAAGGAAAACTGAAAAAAAAACAAAAACGGATTGTTATCCTTTTTTTCATTTTGGTTTTAGAAACAAATAATGAAGAAACAAGTTGTTTTTTCATCGTCTTATTTTTGTCTTTGGATTATAGTGTTGTACCATTTTCATAATTGCATTTTATTTACCTCCTCATCTGTTCCAGATCATTAATGTGGACTGGGTTCATGTTGAAAGCAGAGCCGGTGACATCGCAAAATCTGACAAAGGGATTCAGCTGATTCTGGGACAACTTATTGATGAGTAAGTACTGTCAGACTGTTAAGTGGGTGAGCAGTGGTGCAGAGAACATTTTCATCATCATATCTTTCCTTTGTGTCATCTGTAGCACTTACCTGGACCGTTTAGCAGAGGAGGTGAATGACAAACTGCAGGAGGCTGGTCTGATCAGTATCGCAGAGCTGTGTAAAAGCTATGACCTGCCGGGGGATTTCCTTACTGAGGTGAGTGACGCTGCATTTGCTTATCTCAGACCACATGTGACACCTGTGGATTTCAATCTATGCGTGTGGGTGTTTTCTCAGGAGTTATCGAAGCGACTGGGGAGGCTCATCCAGGGAGAAATGGACCAGTACAACAGGGGCATCATCTTCACTCCAGCTTTTGTTGCTCGCCACAAAGCCAGAATACGAGGCCTATTCAGCGCCCTTACACGGTCAGATTTTCAACCTTTTCCTTCGTAGTTCTGTTGTTTTTATACTCTACGCTGAAACCCTTCATCTTTTTCTGTGTTCTGCAGACCAACGCCTGTGAGCAGCATGATTGGAACATACGGGTTTCAGGAGCATCTTCTGTACTGTAAGAAGAGACTTGAAATGTTTGGTGAAAGTTTTGGCTCGGAGTGGTCGGCACAGATTGCATTGTAACCCACTGGGTTTTGTGCTTGTCAGCTGTCCTGGAGGAGATGGTGAATACTGGGCGTCTGAAGGGAACAGTTGTCGGAGGGCGGCAGGACAAAGCCGTCTACATCCCTGATATTTACTCCAAAACACAGAATGCATGGGTTGACTCTTTTCTCCAACAGAATGGATATTTAGGTATGTCAATTTTTTTGTCACTTCATTGGGAGAATGGGAATAGCCTTAGGGGATAAAATGACAGAAGTATCTACCAGTTAAGTAGGAAAACTGTTTGATAGTGTTAGGATTTTCATGTTCATTGATTGGAAGTTCCAAAGACCAGTTCAAGCTACAGTTGGTCTCAGTTTTAATAATTTATTCAGGTCACATGGAAAATACAAAAGCCAGCGCTGGTCTCTGTGGACCAGCAGCTGTGATGTGTAAGTTGTAATGTACAGTTCGTGTGTAAACGGCTCATGTTATTGATTGACTGTTTGTTTTTTTCAAATATAACATTTAAAACCAAGGCAACAAGAACATTTTATAGAAAAAGAAAACATATTCAAAAGGAGACCTTAGAGATGCAAACTTTTGCATAATGTAATTTACCTTTTCTCACTCTCATCATTTTGCTTGTGATAATATTGGGCTGAATGTGAGGTTGACACCACTGGTTTAGGCGCCCCCTAAAATGGTTTGAGTGCTGCACATACATAACATAAAGAAAAAAACATAGAAAACATTTTTTGGACTTTCTTCTGCTGTAGAGTTCTTTTCTGTCACATAACCACCAGCGTCTCTGTGCTGCAGAGTTTGATGCGTTGGTCAGACTGGGCATCCCAGACCCCAGCAGCTACATTAAGAAACGCTACAAGTCCAATAAGCTGCTTTTCCTCAGAGCGGCGTGTGTGGGTCAGGCTCTTGTGGACCAAGTGGAGGCGTCTGTGGAGGAGGCGGTGACCTCAGCCACATGGACGGACATCCAGGTGATCTGAACTACAGCTGCAGCTATCCATAATGTTCTATTAGAAGTCAGCTACAGCAGAAATGTGTCCAATATGTGTTAGACTTAATTTTCAATATGATATTTAAAAGAAATATTTATGGATAAGTGCAAAATATTGTTGTGTGCAATTTTAATTACCATATTTTCCGGACTATAAGGCGCACCTAAAATACTTTAATGTTCTTCAAAAACCACAGTGCACCTTGTATATGGATCGATTCTAGTAGTGCTTATTGAGTTGGAATTTTGCCTTTATCTCATAAATTTGGACTTTTTATCTTATAACTTTGACTTTTTTATCATGATTTAGACTTCACTTAATGCGCCTTTATAGTCCAGTGCACCTTCTATATGAAAAAAAACCCTCCTTAAAACTAAAAACTAAACAATACATTGGCATTATGGCTTATATTCCAGTGCGCCTTATAATGCATGTTTGTGATGGAATTATACACTTCATGTCTATATATGGCCAAGTGTGAAGTAAAGTGAAAAAAATGTATGTTTTTATATGTTTTTATTATGTCACTCATTTTAAGTAAATGGCAGATACATTTTTTTTTAATTCCTTTAAATTTTTTTTTACATTGATCTACTTTTCCGAAAATGTAACCACATATTTTCTGGGTCACTGGTAATCTATAAACCCAGTGTGGTGTGAATTCAATTTATAATTTAGCTGCTCGAGTGTTTAAAACAAAGACGCAAACAAACCCAAGAACAAAACCCCTCCCTGTGAGTTGTAAAAGACAACAAACATGTCCAGTGACATTTTATTTTTTATTAATCCAGTAAACATTTCAGCTCTAGTCTTTACCAGGGTTCCCATGGATCATTGAAAAGTCTTAAAAGGTATTGAATTCATTGTTCTAAAAATAAGGCCTTAATTAGCATTAAAATGTCTTAAATTTAATTTTCAAAAGTCTTAAAAGTTTGGACACTTGAAATAAAAAGTATTTGGTAACATTTAGACTGTCTATATTACAAAAATAATTTAGGGTGAGAATGAGGTTACGTCATTCTGTGGGTGTAGTATTCCTTTAACTATACTTTTTTGTGTGCGTTTATATGGTGTGTGTGTTATATATTAAAAAGTCATGCTTCTTGATGCAAATGGTTCATGAATGTAGCAGTAACTGGACCAACAGTTTGGTAACACTGCCCCCAGGTAATTCACGTGGTGTTTTTTCCCCTTTTCAATTTTGGTTCATTGTCAGCTCAATTTCAAACGGAATAAAAAAAAACAGTGTAATTTTCCCTGAGCTGCAGGAACCCTGTTCACCGTGGTGAGGTGTACTAACTGTCTACATGTGTCTGTGCTGATGCCCTTCAGCCGATTCTACCAAGCAGCCTGACCACAGAGGACGTCGGGATGTTGATAAACCACGCCATGAGAAGCACCAACGTCCAGTCATCCGCTCGGGTGCTGGGGGGCACTGTGGTCGTCAGCGAGAAGTTCATTAGCAGCTGCCTGTCTTTGTTTGATGAGGCCATGCAGCAGAAAGCTCAGAAGGTCCATCCTGCTGTGGCATTCACACGCTCACACTTCTGTGTCAAAATATGTCCAAACTAAAGGCTTCTGTTGCATTATGTTTAGGAAGTGAAGAACAACCCGGTGTTTCTGATCACAGAGGAGGATCTGAAGCAAGCGTCCGTGCTGACTGAAAGCTCTGCACCTTCTAAAAAGGAAAAGAGGGAGGCAGAACGCAGGAAGAAGGCCACAGGTCAGCACTCAGCTCATGTCTTATTTTATGACAGAAGTCTTCTGGGGTGAATGTGTGAAATGCAAAAAAGATATTAAATACAAGGATGTTGAGACCAACTGAGACCCACTAAGACACACTTTTGGTCTTTTTTTTTTTACACTAAAACAAAGAAAATTCTGAATTCTTTATATGTTATTAGTACTTCAGACTGAATGGGTCTGTCTCAGTTGGTCTCAGTGGGAAATGAGAGATGTGTGGTCTATGAAACAGATTTTTGCATCAGAAAAGATCACCAATCTAAATGCTGTCAGTCTGCAAATAATACCTTTTCTCAGCTAAAGAACTACAGCTTGATTTTCATCCTGTATTAAATACTGCACCTACTACTGCACAAAAAGCAATGTGTATGAGATGACTTTTAGTGGTCCATGTCACAACACAGTTCAAAATAAAAACGTTTGTGTGATTTGGGGGAATTTTAAATGGGAAAATTTTCAGTTAAATAAGTCCTTTGCTGTGTCGTTTCATTAAAATCACTCCTCTGAACATTCATCACTGTTGAACTACCATCCAAAGTTAATACACACTTCAGCTTGTATGGATGAAAACTCTAACAGCATCTGCAGTACATTCATGTTTTATCAATGCGTAAAATATTGTTCCAACTTTACTTAATTTACAACCCTAGGCATGGACTGTGCATTTATTTGGTCAAAGATCTGTGCTCTGGGTTCAGAAGCTGAGCAGATTGATTTACTTGTCTTAGTTCTAAATATGATATCAAGGTTTAAAGCTCATAAATAAATCAATGGTGTTTTTAACTCATCGTTTGACTCAGATTTCTTTTTCATAAACTCCAGCTATTCAATGTAGTGGATTCCATGCATCAACAGTTTAAAATGTAACGGTGTTAAATTTTAAGCCTGAACATACTGTATCTATAATGCTCTTTCCATAAAAAGATCAGTTATTTAAGAAAACATATCATTTCAGTGCAGTGAGTGTCATGAATCATATCACTATTATGTTCTGGGAAACTATTGTCATTGAAGAAAAATAACAAAAACTCAGCTATTTCATTAACTGTAGATCATTAGAACATGTCTTATTTTTATTTTCATTAAACAAATTCTTTATTTATCCCATAGTGGGGAATATGAAGTATCACTGCATTGAAGTTGGAGTCATTGCAAGTGGCGGCAGGCACAATAAACCCTGCCCCCCTCACACACATTTGATCTGATTGGCCCCATCTCTGATCAGTGTGAAAACACATTTTTGGTGACTGTGACCTTTGACCTACATTCACCAAAATTTAATGGGATCTATTCTGGACCACTTTGCACCTTTCCTG
>CM035805.1:11927893-12157893 GCA_020466265.1 Siphamia tubifer
TATATATATATATATATATATATATGTCCCAGCCATCTTCAACGAAGTTGTAGCGGGCAACATTTTTGTCGATTTCCCTCGCGAAGAAGTAGACTGACTTACATTTCCATGTAAAATTGTGACTTTTGTGACTCATCACGCTGTAGTAAACATACCCAGCTCAATATCTTGTAAAATTATCACCGTTACATGAATATTAACAAGAGTTTGATGATTTCGGAATTCCACTCTGGTTTGAGCAGCCATCATGTGACTGAAATTCAGATGACTCTCATATTCTATTGTGTATATTGCTTAATGTTTATTTATATTATTGCTTTTGAGACTCTTTTATTTTCACACTTTCATCTTGAGTAGGAGCTGTTATAACGAAAACTGATTTCCCCTTGAGATCACGAAAGAAATTCTGATTCATGACATCATCTACTACATGTTTTTTTCACTGCTCTGATTGAAAGATGTACAGGGCTGCAAATAACATGGTTTTGAGTTTACGTGACTTTCAAGTCCTGAAGCTGCGAGAGTTGACCTCTGTTCAGTGGAAGAAAGTGAAGCGTCAGTTATAAGGAAATGTGGTGGAGGAACCGAAACCTGGTCAGTAAAAGAAATGACACAACTGTTAAAGTGAATTTTAGTTACAAGAAATGAACCATCCATGATGAAAAGTCATCCTAAAATATGCATGTTTAACTGTAGTCATAAACAAGAGGAGAAGTCATGAGCCTTCATCCTACCCACTGGGGTCCAATCAGGTCCTATGCACAAGTCTTCATGCACAAAACATACATATGATCAAACATAGCAGTTATTATAACTTTATTTGCCATCATGAGTGCATGATGACAAAAATGTATTTGATATAAAATACAATTGTCTTCTGCACTGTAAGTGAACATTTTTTGATCGGGGTCTCAATGGACCCCAGTTGAAAATATGACCTTGCCGATATGTTCTTTGTTCCGTGTCTATGTTCTTCAAAACATTGCTAATGATCGTGCAAGTGACAAATTTGTCATTTTTATTTCAGATTATTTGTAGTCTGTATGTGAAATTACTTTACAAATTTGACAAAAAATATATTCTTTAATAATCAAATTGAAAAATACAAATGCAACCCACCAATGGTTCCATTGGGGCCCATGAAATGAGGAGCATAATTAATCCATAGTTTCTTCTCAGTTTTTTTGCCTATAAATGATGACAACTTCAAAATTCTGTCATTGTTTTACAGCATTTCACTTGTCATCTGAATCCGCTTTATCCTCACACGGGTTGTGGGGGTCACTGGGGGCCTAATCCAGCTACAATGGGCAAAGGCAGGGTACACCCTGTATGAGTTGCCAGTTTATCTCAGGGCTGAACATATATAGACAAACATTCACTCTCATATTCACACCTATGGGTAATTTAGATTAACCAATTAACCTATCAGTACATGTCTTTGGATGGTGAGAGGAAACCGGAGTATCTGGAGAAAACCCATGCAGACACGGGGAGAACATGCAAACTTCACACACAAAGGTCTGGTGTGAGATTTGAACCTTCTTGCTGTGAGGCACAAGTGCGAACCACTGCACCACCATTCGCACTAGTCTGTAACAATAAAATCTGAATAACCTGAACAAATATGTACAACCTGAAATGTCTAAAGAAAATTACACATTTGAACCATTTTTTTGCTTCTGTTACTAAGAGTTTAGTGTCTTTGTAGAACTGAACCATAATAAAACACATGGACTAATGATAAATTGAGGCAGAATATTGTTAAAATTGTGTGGATTTTCCTTATGAAATGTAAGTTTTTTGCAGTTGGATCATTTATAAAGGTATTTTCAAGATGTAATAGGTTTATTTTTTGTATTAAAACAATGACAATTAAAACTGTAAGCAGGTCTCAAAGGCCTTCGCCATCCCTTGCGACTGCCTCCCCTGGCGACTGCCTCCCCACGCGACGTCCGAGTCAAATTTGAGCCAAATCGGTGTTCGTATGTCCGATCTACAGCCATTTTAGTAAAGGTGAATTAGTAGGGGGCGCTATCGAGCAAAATCACAATTACTATTGATAAACTGGTGTAGGACTGTAAGATAGACGTCTGAGTCAAATTTCAGCCAAATCCGTGTTTGTATGTTCATTCTACGGCCATTTTACTAACGGTGTATTTGTCTAATCTGTAGGGGGCGCTATAGTGCGAAAAAACAATTTCTTATTACAAACAAGTGTAGACCGAGGAGATGGACATCGGAGTCAAATGTCAGCCAAATCGGTGTTCGTATGTCCGAACTACAACCATTTTCATAAAACTACGCTTCTAGGGGGAGCTATGGTACAAAATCAGATTGTGTTTAGCTAAATGGATGTAGACCTGGGAGATAGATGTCTGTGTCAAATTTCAGCCAAATTGGTGTTCGTATGTCTGAGCTGAAGCAATTTATGTAGTGGTAATTTTTCCCGAAATCTTAGCAACAGGGTAGCACAAAAACGATGCAACTTTGTCAACTAAATTGGATAAGTTTTGAAGTCCCACTGGTCTAGATCGTGTTCACCGATTTTGAGCTCATTTGGTCCAACGGCCAAGTAGGCGATAAATTCCAATGACAGTGAAAACGACGACTCTAAATTTTTCAAATTTCAATCCAAAATGGCGGATTTCCTGTGTGTTTATGGGCGTGGACATCATTAGGTTTTTTTGTTCATCATCATATGATGAACATGTGTACCAATTTTCATAGCTCTAACTTTCATAGGGCGTGATCTGGCCTAATAAAAACAATTTCACCTATTCTAGGTGGCGCTGTAGATACATTTCTTGACTGACTTTTATGAAACCTATAAATACTCGCAATTTTTCACACTTCTGAGGCATGTGCAAAATTTGGTGAGTTTTCGGGCATGTTCAGGGGGTCAAATTAGAGCTCAAAGAGCAGAGTCAGAAAAATAAATTAAAACTGCAAGCAGTCTCAAAGGCCTTCGCCATCCGTCCGCGACCACCTCCCATGGTGACCGCCTCCCCACGCGATGTCCGAGTCAAATTTGAGCCAAATCTGTGTTCGTATGCCTGATCTCCAGCCATTTGAGTAAAGATGATGCTGTAGGGGGTGATATAGGGCAAAATCGCAATTTCTATTGATAAACTGGTGTAGGACCGAGAGATAGACGTCTGAGTCAATTTTCAGCCAAATCGGTGTTTGTATGTCCGATCTACTGCCATTTTACTAACAATGTATTTGGCGAATCTGTAGGGGGCACTATAGTGCGAAATAACAATTTCATATGACAAACGAGTGTACACCGGGGAGACATACATCCGCGTCAAATTTCAGCCAAATTGGTGTTCATATGTCCGAACTACAGCCATTTTCATAAAAGTACATTTCTAGGGGGCGCTGTAGTACAAAATGAGAATGTCTAGCTAAATGGATGTAGACCTGGGAGATAGACGTCTGTGTCAAATTTCAGCCAAATCGGTGTTCATAGGTCCGAGCTGAAGCAGTTTTTGTAGTGGTAATTTTCCCAAAATGTTTGCAAATTTTGCGACAGTGTAGCACAAAAATTATGCAACTTTTCCAAATAAATTGGATACCTTTCAAAGTCCCACTTGTCTAGATCATGTTCATGGATTTTGAGCTCATTTGGCCCAACGGCCTAGGAGGAGATAGATAAATTCCAATGACAGCGAAAATGACGACTCAGAATTTTTCAAATTTCAATCCAAGATGGCGGACTTCCTGTTGGTTTATGGGCGTGGTCATCATTAACTTTTTTGTTCTTCATCATATGCCGAACATGCCGATTTTCATAGCTCTAACTTTAATAGGGCGTGATCTGGCATAATAAAAACTATTTCACCTTTTTTAGGGGCAGCCATTGTAGTAAAAGCACATTTCTAGGGGGCGCTATAGTACAAAATCAGAATGTCTTTAGCTAAATGGATGTAGACCTTGGAGATAGACATGTGTGTCAAATTTCAGCCATATTGGTGTTCGTATGTCCGAGCTGAAGCAATTTATGTAGTGGTAATTTTCCCGAAATCGTTGCAAACTTTGCGACAGCATAGCACAAAAACGATGCAACTTTTCCAAATTGTCATGACCTCTGCTCCATTGACCTTTCCCCCAGTCCTCTCCCCACTCACCTGGCCCCGCACTGCACAGCTGCAAGCCGTTCCTCATCTGTGGCTATAAAAGCAGTGAGGCTTGCAGTTGCCAGTGCGGGACCATTCTATTTTGTCACCTCCATAACCCGGACAGTTTCCCATCTCCTCAGTAACCATAACCCGGACATTCATCATCACCACAGACTCTGGCCATTCCTATTCCCAGGTTTTGGTTTGCTTTGTCTCTGTCTTGTCTTTATGTTGCTTAGTTTGTTATTAAATTATTTTTCCCTTCAGCACTGTGCATTGGAGTCCTCACTCACCTCACCCCGATCCTGACAAATAAATTGGACAAAAAAAAAATAAAAAATTGAGAAACCAAGCAAGAACGTTATAGCGTTTTTCTGACCCCCCCAAACTTGGCCTCAAATGAAATCTTTCGACTTTCCCCACATCCCTAGGGGGTCAGAGGTCACATTTGTCATTTCATGCATGTCAGACAAGTGCAAAATGCACATAAAAACAACATCAAACCCACTTTATTACCGTTTTGTTTTACAAATTGTTGTTACTCATGTCAGTAACCCTGAGTGGGCATGGCCCATAGACACCCATTCATTCTGAGCAGGAGTAAATATGCGATGTGTGCATGTGACAAGCACATGCTCGGACACGGCTCGCTACTGTGAATGTGTGGGTGTGTTTGAGTGGTTCGAGTCATCCCTGGCGACCGCGCCCCTGGCATATTTCGTCACCTGACCATCACAGCAGACTCAATAGGCCTTGCGCCAACGTTGTCCACGGCGAAGGCCTAATAATAATCATAATAAAGAAAAATTCAGAAACAAGCAGGAACAATATAGCGTTTTTCTGACCCCCCCGAACTCGCCACCAAATGAAATCTTTTGACTTTCCCCTTGTCCGTAGGGGGTCAGAGGTCACATTTGACACACTTTCACTCATGTCAGTGACCCTGAATGGCCCTGGCCCATAGATTCCCATTCATTCTGAGCAGGAGCAAGTATGCGGTGCGTGCGTGTGACATGCACATGCTCAGACACGGCTCGCTACCGTGAATGTGTGAGTGTGTGCGAGTGGTGCGAGTGGTGCGAGTTGTCCCTTGCGACTGCGTCCCTGGCATATTTCGTCACCTGGCCATCACAGCAGAGTCTGCTGTGATGGCCTATTGAGTATAGGCCTATACGCAAGGCCTATTGAGTCAATAGGCCTTGCGCCGACGTGTTGTCTTTATGTTTTCATTTTACTGATCCGGCTAAATGTTTGAGAGCCCTGCCTTAATGGGTTAAATATCATGCAGGGTCCAAATGGGGGTCCAGTTGGTATTATCTATAGGTTAAATGTGTAGGATATAGCTTAAATCCAGAGTGAATGTGTAGAGGAATCAGAAAAGAGTGTGCAGATATGTTGAGTTTACTGTTGAGTTTTAAGTTGTCAGTCTGGGAGTGCTGCAGCCTGAAACTGAAAACCAAGCTGAAAGTGTACAAAGCAGTTGTCCTACCATTCCATGTCCTATCTCAGCATTCTCCCACAGCTGCTGAATATGACTGAAGAGGCTGCTCCCCCACCTGGACCTGGATCTGGACCTGGATGACAAGAAAAGGGTTAAAATATGAATCAGTGTGTGGACAGGTAGACATTAACAAAACTGAGGTGATGAATAACTTTCAATAAAGAAGGGTTTGGTGAATGTGCATATGAAACTAGTGGGGTTCAGTACCTCCAACAAGGTTAAGAACCACTGGACTCTCTAGTAACTAATTACTTAACCTTTTTTCTGTGTGGTAGGTCACACAGCTTAAAGCATTCATGTATTTGCACTTGGTTATTTGAGAGGTCTGCCAGGAGCAGTGATTAACAGATGGACTTGGCTGTAGTAAAAGCTGGTGTAGGTGTTTATTCCAGTTAATCAGGTTCAGGTCAGTGTGTGTCTGAGTTTGACTGATTGGTGGTGGTGTGTGTGTGTGTGTGGGGTTGCTAAGTGAGTTCTGAGTGGGACAGTGCGACAGGCTGTTATTACCACCCAGTGACTGACAGCATGTGGGTGACGAGGTAATTGCTGAAGTATTCCTGTGGTGATGAGGCCTGGAGGGGAGCGGATGTTCAGCAGACGGAAGCATGAAGACAAATGCAGAGAGAGCACAACTGATGACTCATCTGTCACAGTCAATTCACTCCTGTTTGTTTACTGTGATCCACAGCCACAGGCTGACAGACAGGAAACTGTCAGCTAGTGATGGGCATCTTAAAGGATTTCACCTGGTTAGACTTTAGGACAAGCTGCTTACTAAGATCCTCCACACTCATGTAAACAGCTAGAGCTGGCAGATTGGAAGCTTCTGTTTACTGCACTACTCAGACACATGTCTAAAATTACTAACTGAGATGCTGTGACTCCAATTAAAAGTGCAGACAGAATGCATTTATGCCCATCATTTATAGCTTTTTTTATATCCTCATTAGATGATTGGATAAGGAGCACAAACCATGTGATAGATGAAGCTTTAATCCATGAAAACCCAGTGTTATGTTTGTGCCAGGTCCAACAATATTTTTCTTTATTATTATTATTATTATTATTATTATTATTATTATTATTATTATTATTACTATTACCTCTGCCAAGGAGGTTTTAAATTCAGGTCTGTTTGTCTGTCTTTCAGCAGGATTACCCAAAAAGTTCTAAACTAATTTTGATACAACTTTCAGGAATGATAGATTATTGGTCAAGATAGAACCCATTATATTTTGGGCAATGAAGGTCATAGGTCAAGGTCACAGTAAAGGTCAACAGCTAAAACACATCAGTGGCAATATGTCAGGATGTTTGTTGCATTCATATCGTTTCACCTTCGGACACCAGATGGGTCAACACCTATGGCTTAATCACGTCACATGTAACTGAAAAATCAAGCCTTGGTGGAGGTCTGCTGTCTCTGACTGCCTTGTGATTATTGCCTCCACAAGGAGGTATTAAATTAGGGTCCATTTGTCTATTTGTTTGTCTGTCTGTTTGCAGGATTACGCAAAGAATTCTGAACGGATTTTGATGAAACATTCAGGAATGGTAGATAATGGGTCAAGGAAGAACTCATTAGATTTTGAGCAATAAAGGTCAAATGTCAAGGTCGAACTAAAGGTCAACAGCTAAAACACATCAGTGGTAATATGTCAGGATTCAGACAAGATAGAATCTTGCTGTTTGTTGCATTCACATCGTCTCACCTTCGGACATCAGATGGGTCAACACCTATGGCTTAATCATATGACACCATGTCAAGCCTTGGCGGAGGTCTGCTGTCTCTGACTCCATTTGTCTATTTGTTTGATAATAATAATACATTTTATTTGTATAGCGCTTTACACAACACTAAAAGATGCACTTACCTGAAGTTCAATAGTGCATTAAAATCCGACTACACAATAAAAGTCAGCTACAATAAAAACAAACAATGGAAAACAAAGCAATTACACATTAGAAACAGTCAGAATAAAAGTAGTCAAATATTAAAAGCAATTTTAAATAAATGTGTTTTTAAAGGGGGTCTGAGCAGGGATGGATTGTCAGGGGGAGTGATTTAATTTTTCCAAATTGATTTATCACAAATTATTACAACACTCATCTCTGCATTTTGCATTATTTCAGTGAAAATCTGCTGTTTTCCTATATTAAATTTACTGGTCATGTAGATGTTCATCCAATTAAAGTTGAGGGTTATGTCAAAAAAAAGAAAACTGGGGGAAAAAAAATACTTTTTTTCAGCAAAATATACCAACTGCACCAAGATTATTATCATTAAGCAAAATGAATAAGAACTGTAAAATAGCACTGGAGGCTGCAGTACAGGTCAGTGATTCTCCCTGTAATGAGTCATACTGTTCTGACATGGATCCCAACGCTGTTCCCTTAGTGGCCTCACAGCATACCCAGCAATATGTGACTGATCAACTGATAGAAAGGGTGTGAAACTGTATGAACTGTAGTTCATACAGTTAAATAATAATGGTGACACAAAGATGTCTGTGTCACTAGCCCTACCACTTAAAGCAGATGCTAAACATTTCATGCCACAACAAAGTAGCCCTGCTCCACCTAACCTCGCCCCTCAGCAGCCTTGTTGGAGTGTGGATGGGGGCGCCCATGAGCCAGTCACCAGGAACTACAAAGAGGTTCGCGCCCTACACGTTGGGATCAAAGATAAGCATGTCGCTCCACTACACCAGTTCACACCCAGTCATTATCATGAATATTCTTCACGCCATCTTACCCCACCAAACTACAACAGTGATTGTTCACATCCCTCACACTATACCCTACGCCGCCGAATGGTAATAATGGGAGCTCACACATTAATGACTTTGTAAGATTCCTCGCCCGCCGTGAGCTGGTGGCTACTGGATTACTCCAATTTAATGACAAACCCCAAACTTACAGAGCATGGAAACGGTCATTCCAAATGGCAACCAGAGACTTAAACCTGACACCAAGTGAAGAACTGGATCTTTTACTTAAGTGGCTTGGGAAAGAGTCAGCAGAACAAATCGAACAGATAAGAGCAATACATATCAATCGGCCAGAAGCAGGGCTAGCTATGGCATGGGACAGGCTCGAGCTCACATACGGATCTGCTGAAGCTATAGAAAATGCCCCCTTCCAACATATTGACAGCTTCCCCTCAATAACTGGTCGAGATGGAGTCAAACTAACAAAACTCAGCGATCTACTAATAGAGCTTCAGTCTGCCAAAGCAGAGGGCGACCTGCCTGGTCTCTCCTTCCTGGATATAGTGAGAGGTGTCAATCCAATTGTCCAAAAACTCACACCTCATCTCCAGGACTAGTGGATTTCTGTGGGTGCAAACTACAAGCAGGAGAAATGGGTGCCTTATCCCCCCTTTGCTTATTTTGTTGACTTTGTGACCCATCAGGCTCGCATAATAAGTGATCCAAGTTTCAACTTCATCATGCTGTCCGACACAACAATGAAGACTGAGAAAACCAAGCCAAGCCGACTGCAAGATATCTCTGTTGGTGTACACAAAACAGAGGTGTCGCCTGGAACTGTGTCTGACACTGGTGGTCCCCAAACAAAGCCAGACGACAACACGCTATGTCTATTACACAAAACATCTCATCCTCTAACCAAGTGTCGGGCATTTCGACGAAAGCCCATAGAGGAACGCAAAACACTACTCAGAGAAAATAACGTCTGCTTCAAATGCTGTTCTTCTTCATCTCACATAGCAAAGAACTGCAAAGTCAACGTCCAGTGTGAGGAGTGTAAAAGCGAAAAACACAACACAGCACTTCACCCTGGACCCCCACCGTGGATCCAAAGGGTAGCACCCACATCTGAGCACGGCGGGGAGGAGAGAGAAACCTCACCATTGTCTCAAGTCACCAACAAATGCACTGAACTCTGCGGTGGTGAGTTATCAGATCGCTCCTGCTCCAAGATATGTCTAGTTAAAGTGTATCTGACTGGCCACAGAGAAAAGGCAGTTAAGGTGTATGCAATATTGGATCACTGGTTCGCTCACAGTTCTTTGAAATGTTCAGCGATGAAAGCTTAAGTGCTCCATACACCCTGAGAACATGTGCTGGAGTGAAGTAATCTTCAGGCAGGAGAACCAGCGGCTATGAAGTGTAATCTCTGGATGGAACACTTCACGTTCCATTACCAAGCCTCATAGAATGCAATGATATTCCAAATAACAGAGAAGAAATCCCGACTCCTGAAGTGGCGCTCCATCATCCTCATCTAAGGTCAGTTGCACACCTCATTCCCGACATTGACCCACAAGCCCCCATTATGCTTCTGCTGGGTCGAGATGTCATCAGACTGCACAAGGTCCGCGAACAGGTGAATGGCTCTCACAACCAGCCCTATGCACAGAAATTGGACCTGGGCTGGGTCGTTGTTGGTAACGTGTGTTTAGGTAATGTCCACAAACCACTGACAATCTGCACATTCCACACAAACGTTAGTGAAGCGAAACGTCCCACTCTTTTCACCCCATGCCCCAATGTGTTTCATGTTAAAGAAAAATTCAGTGATGTTCAGACAGCCAGTTCTTCTCTGACATGTTGTAAAGAGCAGTTGTCCTGCGAAGCTGACCACCTGGGGTGCACAGTGTTCAGGCGGACCAAGGATGATAACCAGGTGGCCCCTTCCATTGAAGATGCTGCATTCATGGAGATAATGGAGAACGGACTATGCAAAGACTCTAATGGCAGCTGGATGGCACAATTGCCCTTTAAGAATCCACGCCCACGACTCACAGACAACAGATCACAAGCAATGAAGTGCCTTATATCTCTCAAACGCAACCTTGAAAAGAAAGCTGAAATGAGATGTCACTTTCTCAGCTTCATGGACAAGATGTTTAAGAACGGCCATGCAGAGTTAGCCCCACCTCTCAGCGAAAATGAAGAACGATGGTACTTGCCAACATTTGGGGTGTACCACCCAAAGAAACCCGAGAAAATACGTGTGGTGTTTGATTCCAGCGCTCAACACAACGGCGTCTCACTCAATGATGTGCTGTTAACTGGGCCTGATTTAAACAACACACTGCTTGGGGTTCTGATTCGATTTAGAAGAGAAGCTATTGCCTTCACAGCTGACATTGAACAGATGTTCTATTGTTTCCTGGTAAGCAAAGAAGATCGCAACTTCTTGCGCTTCCTTTGGTTCCAAGACAATGATCTCTCCAAGGCCATAGTAGACTATCGCATGAGAGTCCACGTCTTTGGCAACAGCCCCTCACCAGCAGTGGCTATCCATGGCCTTCACAAATCCGTCCAAACCAGCAAGCTGCACGTCGATGCAGATGTGAAAGACTTTGTGATGCGTGACTTCTATGTCGATGATGGGCTTAAATCCCTGCCCACTGTAGAAGCTGCCATCAGCCTTCTAAGAAACACACAAGATGTTCTTTCCAAGTCGAATCTGAGACTACATAAGATCACAGCCAGTAGCAAAGAGGTGATGGATGCATTTCCAGCCAGTGATCATGCAACTGATCTCAAAGAACTTAACCTCGACGCAGACACAGTGCCACTGCAGCGCAGCCTTGGACACACTTGGAACCTCCAGTCCGACTGTTTTGTGTTCAGTGTCTCCAAAGTGGTAAAACCATTCACCCGACGTGGCGTTTTGTCTACTATCAATAGCCTGTATGACCCGCTTGGGTTTGTCGCACCTGTTACAATCCAAGGGGAGGCCATCATGAGGGAACTCACTGCAGAAAATGGTGACTGGGATGCCCCGCTACCTCAAGCCATGGAGGAGACCTGAACATCGTGGAGAGTTTCCCTACATAAGCTGACAGAGTTTTCCGTTCCCAGGCGCTACACGGAAATGTCACCACTGTGAGAAGAGAATTGTGCATTTCTGTGATGCATCAGTTAAAGCTATTGCTGCAGTGTCCTACCTACAAGTCACAGATACTGGTGGGAACAAAGATCGGATTTGTGATGGGAAAAGCCAAGCTCGCTCATCGGCCGGAGCACACAGTACCCAGACTTGAACTCTGTGCAGCGGTACTCGCTGTCGAGTTAGCAGACCTGATCTCAGCAGAACTAGATCTTCAGATCGATGCCATAAATTACTTCTCGGACAGCAAGGTAGTCTTGGGCTACATTTATAATGAGACCAGACGGTTCTACGTTTATGTCAACAACAGTGTCACAGATCCGAAGATCTTCTCGTCCAGATCAATGGCACTATGTGCCTACTCACTTGAATCCTGCAGATCATGCAACACGGTCTGTGCACGCTAGTCAGCTAAAACACACCAACTGGCTGAGTGGTCCAGAATTACTGTCCAGAGCAGAACCCAGCACCTCTGAAACTATGTATGACCTTATTAACCCTGGCACAGACCCAGACATCCGCCCTCTAGTGTCTTCCTTAAGCACCGTAACCTCACCCAAACAGCTTGATTCCCAGCGCTTTGCCAAATTTTCAACTTGGAAATCACTCACACGAGCAGTCACTCGTATCATTCACATAGTACTTCATTTCAAGAAAATCTCAGAAGAAAAGAGATTTTGGCATTACTGCAAGGCTGAGTTCACTGTTGAAGAATGAAGCAAAGCTTCAGCTGTGATCATCAGAGCAGTTCAGCAGGAAGTCAGCCAAGTATAAGCCAAGAGCTGGAGCACATCCAAAGGCAAGAAAAGATACCAAAAACAAGTCCTCTCCAGAATCTGGATATCTTTGTAGATTCAGAGGGTCTTTTAAGAGTTGGGGGTCGTTTTCACAATTCAAACCTGGAACAGAGTGAAAAAACTCCCTTGATTATCCCTGGTCAACACCACATCGCAGCATTACTTATGAGACACTACCATGAGAAAATCCACCATCAAGGCCGCCACTACACTGAAGGGGCAGTACATGTAGCTGGCCTTTGGATAGTTGGCATGAAGAGAAAGGTGAGCAGCATCATCCACCAGTCTGTAACCTGTCGGAGACTCAGAGCTCCACTCAGCATCCAGAAGATATCTGACCTACCAGCCGATCGTCTGTCGAGAGACCCCCCATTCACAAGTGTTGGACTTGATGTGTTTGGCCCCTGGAATGTCTCCTCGCGCAGGACTAGAGGAGGCTTTGCCCAAAGCAAAAGGTGGGCAGTGATCTTTATGTGCATGAGCATCAGAGCTGTGCACATTGAAGTTATAGAATCCCTTGACACGTCCAGCTTCATCAATGCGCTGCAGCGTTTCCTTGCTGTACGTGGGCCAGTCAAGCACCTCCGTTCAGACCGTGGCACTAACGAAGTACTGGTCACCTTCATGGCAGAGTTCGCAGCAATCATTAACGCTAGACCACTTGTTCCTGTGACAACCGACCCCGATGACTCCTTTATACTCACACCAGCTGCTCTGCTCACTCAGAAGTCGAACATCCTCCCTGCTCCAGCTGGTGAGTTTGGGGTAGCAGACCTCTACAAGTCACAGTGGCGACAGGTTCAACACCTGTCCGACATGTTCTGGGACCGTTGGAGGAAGCAGTTCCTTCCTACGCTTCAGGTCCATAAGAAATGGCAATCCTCACACCCCAACATTCAGGCAGGAAGTGTTGTTCTGCTCAAGAACAGCCAAGCAATGAGAAACGAATGGCCTCTTGGACTGGTGACACAGACTTTCCCAAGTAAAGACAAAAAGGTGCGTCAGGTTGAAGTGAAGATTGTCAGACCAGAAGGGACTTCTCTTTTCCTCAGGCCAGTGAATGAACTAGTGTTTCTTTTGCCCCCGGACACTAAGTAAATGTTATTATGGACTGTTTAGTGACGTAATGATGTCAGGCGGGGAGTGTTGTGATACATAAAAAAGAAAAAGGAATGAATGGGTTGAAGTTTACTTTAAAAGAAAAAAAATCATTATTTACAGTCCTGTTTTGTATGTTGGAATTTATCTTCGATGTTCTTGAAAAGGGTGTAAGAATTTCATGTTTCCTTCTGTTCAGGGTATACCACGCGAGCTTCCGTAGTTAGGAAGCCTATTGTAAACGCGCTCCGTTCAGTGTGTACTATGCAGGCTACCGTAGTCAGGAAGTGTATTCTAAAACAAGTGCAGTTCACGTACTATGAACGTCCACTTTTGGATATTGTTGCTGTTGTTTTTTTTTATATATGTTTAAGGTAGCATCGTTGGTACATAATATTTTACTTCCTATTTTTACATGCTGTCTTAATATAATTGTGTTATTGTGCTCGTGGGTCTTGTTGGGTCATGCGATGTATGAACGTCGGCTTTGAGTGGGATGTTGATGACAGTTTGTGTACTCAAATGCTAATGTTTATTCTTGTTTCATCTATGTATGTTTCAGTTTCACACTCCTTTATGTCAATAAACATGTGGACGGCGAAACGGTCTTCAGAGTGCTTGGTGTTCAGGATGTGTTTAGCTGGCTGTTAAGATAGCTATACTGAAGACAGCACAGTGCCTGAAAAACATATTTTAAATGAAATGCATGCAGTGTGAAGAAGAGAGGCACCATGGTCCGGTTGGGTTCAGTCATAATTTTTATCATTTGAATTGGGGCTGGACTGGTTCGGGTCAGTCAGGCCCCAGTAAGGCCCATTTCATTCACTGACATGGAGCCCTTCTTGCAAAAGTGACAGACATGAACACCCAGCACTGTGCCTAAGTGGTATTAGACAGTGTTGTTCAATAAAACAGGTAGTTTTCAATGTACCCATCTTCCTTGTGTTTATTATCACACCACATAGTTAAATCAACTTCATGCTAAATTTAAGAAAAAATAATAATTATCCGATTAGTTGACTAATCGGACTAGCTTCAAATAGTCATTAGTTGCAGCCCTACTGATGACACATATGTGACCCACCACCACGAAACCAGGCATAAGTGTCTGGAAATCAAAACTGAGTTATCTGTGTAGCTTGGTAGAGTGGAAACTAAGGTTTAAGATGGTGAAAAAATTATGTTTCTATCACAAGTAGAACCAAAGTTATGGTCATTTTAATATCCACAGTTGGACCTATTATGCAATTTGCATATTTTTAGATATTGTCCGTTAAAGTTTTGGACTGTTTTGGGGTAGGAAGTCCTTAGCAATGCATAATAATTTGTATCCGATTGACAAAAATTATTCACAGATGTTAAAGGACACTCTGATGGACATGCCACAGAAGTTCTATATATTATAATAATAGGACAGAATTGCGACGTATTATAATCATTTGGCTTACACCATTGGACAAGAGCATTCAATATAGGCTTTTACCTCGTACCGAACACTTGGATGTTTACTCACGGAACGGAGATCGGTTTGTTTGGCGAAAAGAGGTGGAAGTCGTCTTTGTCTTTGCTCCGCAATCCTTAAACTTTTGTCACCGCTTAAATAATTGACCCAATAAACACCTTTATTGATTGGATTTCAATGTAATGACCACAGGAACTGAACATAGAGGTGTTACGGTACCGTTTTTTGATAAGGTGTAAACACAAATAAGAAATCACCTTCCAGCCTAAATTTGGCTGTAGCTCTGAACGGCTCAGCGTGACTTATGCCTGATTTCGTGGTGGCGGGTCACATATTCCCCTGCCTGCATTAGTATGTTGATTCCTATAGTTATTCAGTCAATGTGCTGCTTTGCAATTATCACAAAAATGAAGTCAAATATCACATGTAGTATCTGGTCTAACATGTTGATAGTTGAAATGAATGCAAAGCAGGAAGTAGATGCCATCTTTTTGTTCCAGTACATCCAGACGTTAAGCGGCCGTTCTGTCCAATCAGAACCCTCTGTACCTCCAGCTCTGAGAGACTGGATAACTAGAGCAGAATACACCCATTTCCATGGAAACCTTTATTTGCAATTACGTCCAAAATAAAAAAAAACATACATACATTTCATGCCTCAATGAGGAGATGTAATACAGTCTTTTATAGTGAGAGACAATTCTGAGGCAAAAAAACATGTCCATGTAAACATGAAAAAAATTGCTTTAACTCCAAATTATTTTTATTCTGAATAAATAATTTGGGATTAAAAAAACCTTTAAAAGTAGCAACTGATCCAACTCCATGCGTTTTACTGGTAACTCGGTGTTGTAGAAGACAACAGTGTTTCCATGGTAACTACAGAGCCTCTAAACATCCAAATGGAACATATCTGATGACCATGAAAAGATGATGTACTGCATTTTACACCAATTATTAACATTTAGTGGATCAACAGTTAATTACCACTTTAAATCAGTAGATGTTGTAGGTTGAGAGTGGTTACTTGGGTGTTTATGCGTTAAGGGTGATAATAGGATGACAATGAGAAGATTCCATCTGAAGAAATGTGTTGATCTGCAGAGGTGGAAATAACTAAATAGAAGTACTTCCTTAAGTAATTTTTTTAGGCATCTGTACTTTAATTGAGTATTTATTTGACTTTTACTCCCTACACTTTTGTATAAATATCTATACTTTATACTCTTTACATTTATATAAATATCTGTACTTTATACACAAATGTGACAATATGAAAAATACATTGGAAATCAGTTGTTTTGACTTTTTCTAGCACTCGTGCCTCACAGCAAGAAGGCCCCTAGTTCGATTCCCACACCAGACCGTGTGGAGTTTGCATGTTCTCCCCCTGTCTGCGGGGGTACCATCTAAAGGCATGCACTGATAGGTTAATTGGCTAATCTAAATTGCCCATAGGTGTGAATGCGAGAGTGATTGTTTGTCTATATATGTTCAGCCCTGAGATGAACTGGCAACTCATACAAGGTGTACCCTGCCTGCGCCCATTGTAGCTGGATTAGGCCCCCAGTGACCCCTGCAACCATAGTGAGGATAAAAGCGGGTTCAGATGATGAGATGAGAGTTTTTATCTCACAATTTTTTAATCTCATAATTATCTTTTTTATCTCTTATTTATGACTTTTGAATTTTTCCTATATGCCATGTCCATACCCAAAAGACTGAGTACCATGACCCAATGAAACAAACATCTATGTACACACTAACTCACTTTTAAAGGCTTTTTTTTTTTTTTTTTTTTACATTTTCCTGTTTTTTCCTGCTTAAATAAGTATTATTTCATCCATAGCAAACAAAGAAAATGCAGTTTTACTTTTTACCTTATTACAGTTGAGAAGTTGTACTTTTTACTTTTACTTCAGTAAAGCAGTTGAATCAGTACTTGTACTTTTACCAGAGTATTTTTTTCCATACCAGTAGCGGCACTTCTATTGTAGTGTAGAATGTGAGTACTTTGACCACCTCTGATGATGTGGATATTGTATTGTTTGTTGAAGGCATGAAGCATGACTAAACTTTCACACAAGCTAATCTCCACTTTTAGCCATTAGCTACTTACTCAGCTTAAATCCAGCAGAGCCTCAATCCTTTCTGGTCTGGACACTTGTAGCCAATGTGTAGTTCACTAAGCTCTTTGTTGTCTTCAGAGTAGGCTGACTGTGTAGAGAATACTATCAACATGTCAGCATCCATGTCCTCCTTCCTTTATGTCCTCCTTCCTCTATGCCCAACTTTCTCTATGTCCTTCCTTCATGTCCTCCCTCCTCTATGTCCTCCTTACTCTGTGTCCCCCTTCCTCCATGTACACCATTACAACCTTCAGAAATCTACTCTTTGCTTCTAGCTGGTAGAGAACATCTTCTCTTGATGCATTTAGGTACGGATAGACGTAAAGTTAAAGGGATGCGGATAGTGAAAAGGAAGTGACAAAATAAAAGCATATTCAAGGATGAAACTGTAGATCTGTGGTTGATCCACACAGCCAAATCATTTTATTTTGAAGGGAGCATTATATCAGCCCACAGATTTCCAAAATACATGACGACTTTAGTGCAATTATTTTTCACATCCCTGCACTCAGCTTTGTCACCTCCATAACCTGGACACTCTGCCCATTTCCCTTGTCTCCATAACCTGAACATTTTTTTTACCACCACAGACTCTGGCTTATCTACCCCCAGGTTTTATCTCTGTCTTTGTCTGGTTTTGTTCAGTTTGTTATTAAATTTTTTTCCCTTCAACACTGGAAATCTGAGTCCCATCTCCACCTCACCCCATCATGACAGAATGGTCTCGCCAATGCATCCATGGTTTTTCTTAATGACATTCTTGGGGAGTTCCTGAACTAGTTTGTGTTTGTCTATTTATATGACATCCTTATCTTTTCCCCAGATCTGTCTACTCAAATCCAGCATGTCTGCACTATCCTCACCCATCTCCTAGAGCGCACCAGTTATTTGTAAAGGCTGAGAAGTGCGCGTTTCACTCCCCTTCTGTCACCTTTCTGGGTTTTGTTGTGTCTGAGGGTCGGGTGGCGATGGAGAAAGCCAAGGTGAAAGCAGTCTGTGACTGGGGAGGAGCCCAGTCACAGACTGCTTTCACCTTGGCTTCCTCCTTATAGCTCCTTCGCCGCCCCCACTATTTCTTCTGACGTCTGAAAAGAATCGGTTTGGGTGGACCCCTCAGGCCAATGATGCCTTCACCCAGCTCAAAACATTGTTCACCTACGCTCCGGGTTGAGAACCATAAATTGGCTCCCAGATTTATTGGTCCCTTTCCCATAACGAAGATTATTAATCCTGTGTCTGTTAGGCTTTGTCTACCCAGGTCTCTGCATATCCATCCCACCTTCCACATCAGCCGCATTAAGCCCCACCAAGTTCCCCATCCTCTGGTCCCCTGCACTGCACCCCCCCACGAGAGGAGGGCTAGTTTACTAGTCTAAGCACATCCTACATTAGGCTTAATATGTTGGGTAAGAGCATATTCTGATGGAGGCTTTGAATTTAAACAATTCAGGAAAAGTTGCTCATCAGACATCTCTGACATCATATCCTATTGTAGGATGCTTTGACAATGTAGGATGGTTTATCAGAACAGCGGCCGTATCCCAGAATGCAGCGTGTCCCAGAGCCCTATTAAGGTGTTTATGTTGCTTTAAAAACTCCAACATTAATTGGAGTAAGGCAATAATTTGAATTTCTGAAAGTGCGTGTAAACATACCACTGAGCTACTCTAAAAATAAATTAGAAAAGCACTCAGAGAGCCCAGACCTCCACCAAGGTAGACACTTCCCACCCCCCCAGATCACCACCATGATCTAATCATTTCCAGATCATCATTTCCCTACCTACTACTTTTTGAATTATCTTGCTAACTAACAGACAAACAAACTCTGTGAAAAACATAACCTCCTTGGTGGAGGTAAAAAGGCAAGAAATGAGAGTAGATTCACTTCTCTAGGGACCCCTACACCACTGGCTTTAGTTTGTTCAATGTTGCATTGCTTTGTCTGTATTGTTTCTACTGCCAGCAGGTTTTCCTGTGTATCTGAACTCATGGAAAACTAAAACTTAAGTATCAATCATACATGTAAACATCTTTGCCTGAGGAATGTAATCTATAACAGGCAAGACGTTATTAATGCAAATCAGCCCATATTGTTACACAGCTCCTCATCAAAGCTTTTACTACTTTTAACAACCACTGTCTCTACAAAGTACTTGACAAAATAGAATAATGTCACAACAATTTTAATTAGGGTTGTCTCGATCCAATCACGTGATTGGATATATATGTATATATATATATATATATATATATATATATATATATATATATATATATATATAATTTTTTATTAACTAGAACTAGAACTGAATAGTATTTTTTAAACTACCAACGTTCACAATCCGAGTCTGTGACCCCGCACACACAACAGTTTCTTTAATGTTGCACTTGGTTCTTTTCAGAGGTGGTCAAAGTACTCACATTCTGAATTTACAGTAGAAGCCATTAATTTTTTCTCGTTCTGTGCGGTCGCCGTCGAGTTGGTGTGCAGGATGTGTTTTTAGTGCTGTTTAATGTAAATGTAAATAATTTTATTATTATTTATTTATATAAATATAAGGACTATAAAGTACAGATATTTATGGAAAGTTGTAGGGAGCATAAAGTAAAAAGTTGCCAGAAAATTCAATACTCAAGTACAGATACATAAAATCTGTGCTTAAGTAGAGTAAAGGAAGTATTTCTACTTAGTTATTTAATTAATTTTTCAGAGAGATATAAATTACTACTTTTTTACAGAGCCCCCTAGGGGATGAAGAGAAAAAAAAAACCTGGATAAAATATATGTAACACGCAAACACTAACTAGAGATCTCAAGTTTGTTTTGCAAGATCTCAAGTTTGTTTTGCTAGATCTCAGGTTTGTTTTGCGAGATCTCGAGTTTGTAAGTCACTAGCAGATGTCCTGGTCAATAGTAGCCTTATGACAATTATTGTCAGCAGCAGGCATTATTGGAGGCTAATTATTTGAAAATAATTATATGTGGCTTTAGTGTATTTGGTGTTTACACCAATAGTAGAAAGGCTTTGAGCTTCAAAACAGCTCACTCTCTGTCTCATCATATGAGCTGCGATCCTTTAATTTCAACCAAGAAGTGTTTGGAGGCCGGTTTAACTGATTAATTTCTCCCGGCATGCACCGGGTGTCATTGGTTGCCATAACAACAGTGGTAGAGACTCCTTTCCTGAGTCAAAATCCTTGAGGCAAACTGGTCGTGATGAGTTGTGTTTTTACTGCTACACTACTCAGCCTTTATAAGCGATGTAAATTGTAATGTGACCTCAATTTAACTGACAGTAAACGTATATTCCAAAAATGTACAGCCCAGACCTATTTCAACAATGGACAGCCAGTGATGGGTAAGAAATTAATTGCAAATACTAGTTCCTTCCCCAAAAAAGTAATTGCATGACTAACTGTGTTACTCCACTAGCAAAGTAATTAGTTACCAGGAAAAGTATTTTTGCGTTCCTTTTTTTTTTTTTGCTTAAAAAGAAATGAAAAACCAGTTAAACAGGGTATTGATCCTTGTTCTGTGATGTCACTTTGGATGTGAGTTAAGATGCTTCCTTAAAAACACACAAACAAAAACACACAATGGCAAAGTTAAATGAACAGAAATAAACCATGTTATCACGATGCTGTAAATAGCAAATCTCCAGCCCAAACCAAAATAACAGACTAAAACAACAAACACAAAACACACTGCCGTGCTGATGGTAAAAAAAAAACAAAAACACATCCTGGAGAAATGCTCCACAGGCTGATGAAGCTGCAGCAGGACACCCCTCTCCTCACAGCTGATCGGCCACCTGACATAGCTGACAGGTCTTGAGCCTTGATTGCTGTCAGGTGATGGTCTTACCTGTGACAAGAGGCATGGCAGGAATGAGACGCACGCGCACACAAGAGTGCAAGCATACGCAACATGCACCCTTGGCAACGGCGGGAGGTTCATTCACCTAATGTCCAGGAGGCATCCTCACGAGGTGCCCTAGCTACCTCAACTGGCTCCTCTCGACATGGAGGAGCAGCTTTGTGGCTGAGCCCAGCCACAAAGCTCATGACCATAGGTGAGGGTCAGAACATAGATCAAGCGGTAAATTGAGAGATTTGTCTTCTGGCTTAGCTCCTTCACCACAATGGATTGGTTTAGCACCTGCATTACTGCAGATGCCGCCCCAATCCGCCTGTCGGCTCCATCCTTCCGTCACTCATGAATAAGATCCCAAGGTACTTGAACTTGTTTTTTAACCTGGTACTCTTAACTGTTTTACTTGCACATCTGTTTTTATTATTGTTCTTTTTATATTTACTGTGCTTTGTGTTCCTTGCTTTTAATTGTACTTTTTATTATTGTGTTTTTTAATTAGGCCTTCGCCGCGGACAACGTCGGCATAAGGCCTATTGAGTCTGCTGTGATGGCCAGGAAATATGAAATCTGCCAAAAAATATGAAATATACCAGGGACATGGTCGCCAGGGACGACTCGCACCACACAAACACACACACATTCAGGGTAGCGAGCAGTGTCCGAGCATGTGCACATCACACGCACACACCTCATATTTGTTCCTGCTCAGAATGAATGGGAGTCTATGGGCCACGCCCACTCAGGGTCACTGACATGAGTGTAAGTGTGTCAAATGTGACCTCTGACCCCATAGTGACGTGGGGCAGGTTGAAAGATTTAATTTGAGGCCAAGTTCAGGGGGGTCAGAAAAACGCTATATTCTTGATTGGTTTCTACATTTTTCTTTCTTTCTTTCTTTATTAGGCCTTCGCGCTGTGGACAACGTCGGCGCAAGTTCTGTTGAGTTTGCTGTGATGACCAGGTGACGAAATATGCCAGGGGCGCGGTCGCCAGGGACGACTCGCACCACTCATACACACTCACACATTCACAGTAGCGAGCCGTGTCCGAGCATGTGCTCGTCACACGCACGCACCGCATACTTGCTCCTGCTCAGAATGAATGGGAGTCCTATGGGTCACGCCCGCTCAGGGTCACTGACATGACTGAAAGTGTGTCAAATGTGACCTCTGACCCCCTAGGGACATGGGGAAAGTCAAAAGATTTCCTTTGGGGTGAGTTTGGGGGGGTCAGAAAAATGCTATATTGTTCTTGCTTGGTTTCTGAATTTTACTTTCTTTCTTCCTTTCTTTCTTTCTTTATTAGGCCTTCGCCGTGGACAATGTCGGCGCAAGGCCTATTGAGTCTGCTGTGATGGCCAGGTGATGAAATATGCTGTTTTGAAGCTCAAAGCATGTCTATTATTGGTGTAAACCCTGCGCTGTGGCCAGGGGAGGTTATAGAGATTTTTCCCTGGGGTGGCAGAAGGTGGGGCAAAAAGTCCAGTGAGGGGGCAGTTTATGGATGAAAAATAACTCACTTAGTCAATGAGCCATTGTTTTTACAATCAATGATAAATGATTCTATCACATAATTAATATTATCAATCACTGCAGAACAATTCCTTCAGAATGTGATGAACATCCATTCAAATGCCATTTTGAAATAT
Organism: Siphamia tubifer; assembly: GCA_020466265.1. NCBI lineage: Eukaryota > Metazoa > Chordata > Actinopteri > Kurtiformes > Apogonidae > Siphamia > Siphamia tubifer. Next base: position 11,950,394 of record CM035805.1, read on the forward strand.
TAAAACAGCTGCTGTCCATCATAAAAGCATGTCTGCACTGTGTAGCAGCCATTACATTTACTTTCCCTTTAATTTACGTAGGCCGACCTATTTTGGCAAGTCTACTACTGTATGCCCCGTACGGGCCAAAGGTGACTAAATGACTATGTGATGGAAGTGTGGCTGACTGGGAGCACAAAGCTGATTTTAATATACAGTCTGCCAAAGTTCTAAATAGGTTATGGAGCCTTGTATAATTTGTAATCTGACAAGAAAACATTTTGAAAATTCAACCTCAGTCTTGGTTTATGGATTTTGGTCAAACACCACAAATAGTGACAAAACAAACAGACTTTAAACATAGGATGTGAATAGTCACGTTACACTGTACAGATACAAAAAAGTGTTATCTCCTGTAAAACATCTGGCCATGGGACAGCTAGCCTACTACTGTTAGTACTAGTGACATGCAACTATATGCGACCATTTTGAAATGTCTACATTTTTAACCTTATTCTAAGTAATGAACACTATTTATTTTTTGGCAAAATACTGAAATTGACAACAGTTACAGCATTCACACTTCCCACCCACCCACACACACATACGATTCCCACATAGACACACTGCACTTTGAAATGTAACTTATTTTGGCCCTATTCAAACTTCATTTTAGCAAAACATTTGATGAAAGTGGCATATTTAGGGCCTAATTGCGCAGTTTACAATCACTCTTATACCACTGAATAGAACCACCAATCATACATTTAGAACACTGGAGTTTCGCTGATTTTGACTAACCTTTTCAGTGTTTATTGTTGCAGTCAAGACCTGTCTTTCTCTTCATATATAAAATGATCGAGTGGTGTCTGGGGTCACAGACAGGTCAGGGGGCAGGGTGAAACCATTTCAAATTTTTCTCGCAAAATAAACTTGAGGTCTCTAGTTAGTGTAAATAACAGATCTTGTCTTATTGTCTCTTAAAAATCTTGAAAAATGAAATTCAAAAACAGATTACAATTTTTTTCAGACAATATATCTTAAAAAGCTTATTTCAAGAAATCATACCAAATCCATTTTCACTTGTTCCATTGGCAGATTTTTTTCTTGACTTAATTTATTTCAAATTTTTAAATAAGTTTTAAAATCTGTATTCTTCTCCCAATGAATAAAATTTCAAATGTCTTTAAAATATCTATTTTGCTTATATTCACTCCAAACTTGTCACATACACACTTGATAGGCTGAAATTCCCACAAGATGACATCAGCTTGATCCAGGCTAAAATGAGCTAGAATGCTAGTGAGGTAGTGTTGTGCCAGGCACTTTTAATTTGTACATAGGTGTCAATTGATAATGAACAAACTTCACTTTGTTTCAGGGTTTTTTTGTTTGTGTGTCCATCTTTTTTTCAGCAACAAAACTATTGGTCCAATTTCCATACAAGTTACAAGGTGTAATAGATTAGATCCAATTGGTGGTGTTGGTGTATACCTACATACACCAACACCACCAATTGGATCTAATCAGGTCAAGATCATGGCGACCAAAAATGTGTTTTCACAATGATGAGAGGTAGCATAAATCAGGAATTTTCTTTTCATTCCTGTATTCTTAGTTTTACATAGAGCTTCCCTTTGCTCTCAGTGACATCAGAACTTTGTAAGACAAATTCTCTAGATCAAAGGTCAAGGTCACAATAAAGGTCAAAATCATATTTTGGATAAAACTTTTGAACTACTCATCTAAGAGAGTTCCATTGAACCCCAAAATGCTCATCTTTAAAGTCTGTGTGTATGTGTTTTCACCTAGATAGATAGAGCCTTTGTTACTGTCATTGACCAATGGGAAACCTGGTATGTGCTTCAAAATGGCATCATGGCCTTTGATCTTGAGTGACCTGAAAGGTCAAAATCAAGGTCACATGCTTTTAAATGGGCATAACATAAGTACTCAGTTACTATTGTTGACAGAAATGAAATTATATGCAGGCTCCAAAATTACATCATGACCTTGAAAGATCACACCCATAGGGCCTATTCACATAGCACTCAGAAAATCCGGACTTTCGGACTTTCCAGGAAAGTTCAAACCTTATTGACAAGTGTGAAACCTCCCCCGAACCTTGGTCCGGACTAAAGACTGAGTCTTTAGTCCGAGCTGAGGAGGTAGTCTCGGTCCCAACCGAGGTTCGCTGGTGCACAGTGTGAAACGTCTGTTTAGGAAAGTCCAGACTATCGGACCAATTACGTCACAGTCACGTGCACGGAATCTAGTCAACGTCCAAGCATGAGTTGCGGCAATACATGGGGAGACGAGGAAACCAGGTATTTCATTGAAAGTTGGTCGGATGATACTATGAAGACTGAATTGGAGACAAGCCGCTGGTGGGAACACTGGTACGAGAGTTGGCAACATTGCCAAAATAGGGCAAAAATTATGAAACTAGTAACTGGGTCCATTCTGGGAGCATTTCCTGCAACAGTGTAGCGCGCTCATCTACTAACCAATCAGGGTTGAGTATAGAGAAACGCACGCTGTACACGCATTGACGACATGACGTTCTAAAGTCCAAGTTGGTCCACTTGATTCAATACAGTGTGAATGAAGGCTGTAAATAAAGTCTGGATTTTAAGTACAGTGTGAAAAGGCAAAAAAAAAGGTTCTGGTCGGAACCTTGGTCCGGACTTTACCATATGAATACGCCCATAGTCTCACGTTTTGAGAGAGAAATGTCCATTAAGAGCTAAAACATTTTCGAGGGGCATGGTTTGTTGTGCCTGGCACCACTTGTTTTTGGTGTGGTGAGATATTTTGATGACAAATGAGAAAAATACACTAAGTGTAGATTTTTACAGTGTATGTGAGTACTTTACAATAACTATGAGTATCACACACTGAAGATTGAGCACCATATTGGAACACAAGAGGTGATATTGGAAAAAATTTAATTACATGAATGATAAGTGTTTGTGTTGCTGTGTGCATATGAATTCCCACCATCGTAAAATGTGATTTCAGTGACATGTTGGAACAGGCACATACAAGAACCTCTTATCTCCCACAGACACTATACAGAAGTTCAGTGTGTTTGTTTTTATTTTTATGTGTGATATGTACTGTATATGTTGTCATGGTGACATTTGTTTACAAGTTTGTCTTCATCTAAGGCCCTGTTTTCGTATCTTTAAAAGAAAATTTTTTATGAATGGCGGCTGCTTCAGGCAGTAATTGATGTCATCGCAGGCATTTGGCTGCAGGTCACATGTCAACCTGCAGATCGATGACTGCTCTGCATTTACGTCTCTGAATACGCTTGGACTTGTTTCTTTTCTTAGCCAGCAAATTCATGGAAGTTGGATTTTGGCACAGCTTTGTCTCAGTGACCGCAAATCCTGATGAATCACTGGGGTATGAGTCATACTCGCTCTCAGATTGATGACTCTTTGACCGATGTGCCTCTCTCGCTCTGAGCACGGCTGGGTTTTTTTTCTTCTCCCTTGCTTTTAGATTTGCTTTGAACATTTTTCCTATGAGTCATTGAGTAGAGTAGATACATGATTATACATGTGGCTGTTTTGCTCACAGAATAAATTTACTTAACTGCTCAGCTGCTGTTATTGAAATCCCTGATATACTGTACAATGAAAAAAGTACTTCTTTGAACATGTCAGGAATTTTTTAATACCTTTATTTAAGGGACAATGTACACAGAATATTAAGATAAGAGACAGAGATGTACTGTACCAGATTATAGCAAAATAGCTAGTTTCCATCTGTAGTCCCTGACAACATACATTTAAAATGCAGTCACTAAGGATTTTACAATAAAAAGATGACCTGGTACATTGAAAATGACTTGATCTGTTTTAAGGATGCAATACAGTTTATCTCTGTGTAAGAATGAAGAAAAAAAGGAATGTTATAGGTATGGTATTTCATTAAATTGCTTGTAAACACCTGTCTGTATTCACTAATAGATTTGTGGCAACACAGGAGTGCAGCAGGAGTTGAATGTCTTTAACCACAATGCCTCTTTTAATTCTTTAAAGTGTTTTATCTGTATCGGGTCTCAGGCGCATATATTATATTATTATATTATTATTATTATTTTGCTGGTGTTAATTTCCTGTTCAGGATTTTAATAGAAAATGTAGAAGCCAACATTCATTTGAAAGGGGACAGTTTGTAGTTTCACTTTTTTATGTGGCTGAAATGAAACTGAAATAACAAGTGGTTCCAGGCACCCCCCCCCCCCCCCACACACACACACACACACTTTACACAGTGATAAGAGAGAGTAAATAAAGAGTAAACACATTTTTTGGTAACTGTGACCTACATTCACCAAAATTTAATGGGCTCTATTCTGGACCACCTCACAGCTTTCCTGGAAATTTCATACAAAAAAGATTTGTGTAAATCTGCTGACAAACAAACATTTCAAATGTTGTGCATAACACGATACTTGACCAAAGTGGCTGAAATTTGGGCTGTGTTTTCCATGTACCCTTCTCATTGTACACACCACATTTCAGAACAATCCATCAATAATTAGTGATGCGAGAGTGCGAATAGTTGTGAAAATTCTATATGGTGCCGGGCAGAAGTCATGAATCGATTCAGCTGAAATTCAGTTTGTTTCTTCCTTATGTCCATCTCCTTGTACACACCAACTATCACAATGATCAAGAATTGGCTACATAAAGTGCAAACAAAAAATGGTCAATATTTGGTCAACTTTGACCTCGGTTGCTGACCATGAAGGTCAAGTCTTTAAAGTCTAATATTCAGCGTGGTGAACCCCATATCAAATCTATATATACTCAAGAAGTTTGAAATCAATCACATTAAAAAAATTTAAATACTGGACACTGACCAATTTTTTGTATTTTAATTGACCTTGACCTTTGACCTAGACCCACCGCAGGTGACATGAACAAAAGTTCTCATCAAATTACAGTCAATTTGCTCCAAAAATGTGGTCACTAGAGTGCAAATAGCCAAACACACACAAGCAAACGCTATCGGTAACATACTTGACCAAATTTCGATATGGTCAAGTAATGAAACGTAATGATAGTTGACCGCATTGGCTGAAATTCAGTCTGTTTCTTTGTTGTACAATCCACATTTCAGAATAATTCATGGAGAATTGATGCTAGAGTGCAAAAAGTCACGAAAATTCAATATGGTGTCAGACCAGAAGTGAACCGATTTAGCTGAAGTTCGGTCCATTTCTTCGTTGTACCCAGTTCCCTTGTACACACCAAATTTCAGAACAATATGTCAAGAATTGGCGATGCTGGAGTGCGAACAGAGGAAATGTGTACACAGTCAATTCAGCTGAAACTTGGTCTGTTTCATCGTTATATGTGTCTCCTTCTACATGCCACATGTCAGAATACTCTATCAAGACGCTAGAGTGAGAACAGAGGAAATATGCATGCACACACAAACAGACAAACATGCAAACCGTTAAAGCAACATAACTTCACAAATCTCTTATTCGTGAAGTTAACAAATCGTTAAAGCAACATAACTTCACAAATCTCTGATTCACAAAGTTAAAAACCACTACTCAGTGGGCGCTCCTGAAAATTTTCACAGGAGGGGCAAATTATCCGATAATGTCTGAGGTGACTCATTCAACTGGTGCATTAATAGGTAGTCATTATTATGGGCATTATTGACCTTATTTCTTTCTCCAATCCAGTAGATGTCACCACATTACAGAAATCTTTACCCTGTAGCTAGCTAGTATATATTACATAATGGTGAAAGGTTGTGAGCAACATTCTTAGTTAAGGAATAGTTTGACTCTGCAATAACCAATTCCATTCCACCCTATTTACATAATTTCAAAATTGTATAATGTGAAATAGCCAAGGATATTTTTTATAAAAGCTATGTTCAAAAACAACATAAGAAGGGGACAGTTTTAAAAGAAAAAAACATTGATTTACCAGTCTTTAAATATTATACTACAGAAAAAATTAACTAAAGTTAATGCCCTAGCTCTTAATAAAACCATTTAAAAAAGAAATAGTCTAGTTGAGAGGATTTAGGCCATTTTGCATATTTTTCAAGGATATTACCACATACTGTAAACAGTAACATGTCAATAACTAGTTGAGAGGATATTTAGACCTTGCCATTTCTAGTGTCTATCATGGATATTATCACATTGTAAATAATAACATGACAATAACAATTAAAATGAGTTGAGTGGATATTTACAAATTTACATGCTCAAAGCAACAATACGCCAAATACAAAGAAAAAAACCCCACTGTACAGTGTTTGTGTGTGTGTGTGTGTGTGTGTGTGTGTATGTGTGCGTGCGTGCACACACGCCAGTGATGCACAGGCTGACCTGAGTCATTGAAAAATATTTTTTGATATTCAGGTCGGGTTGTTTGTCGTTTGAGATAGATATAGATAGATAGACATTTACATGTCTGAAAGGTTTACATTCTTTACATTCTTCAGGTTTGCATTCTTGACGGCTCCTGTCTCTTCATCACTTGCAAATGAACCGCTCTAAGGGCCAATCCCATTTCTATTTTGAACCCCTATCCCGACCCCTCCGTGTTTGAGTAGTTTTAATTACTGATCGATTAATTGCAGTTCTGTCATAGCCTGGCTAACCCAGTTGTAAACAGTTGGTTAACATGTAGCTTTTTGCTACTCTCCTCCTTCCGTGAACATGTAGTTGATAAGTTTTTTTTTTTAACTGGGCTCAAAGTTGATGGCATAAAATACGTGTGAAATATGTGTTATTAATGTGTTGTTTTGGGTGTGTGAAAGCCAGATATTTTAGACATATATATATTACTTATATCCTTCCTTTTTTCCTTCCGGGTGGGTCATCCTGTAAACTACTGGAGTAAACTCAGCTGGACCACTACATGCCTGTTCTACGGTTGTGTAGTGTTGAGGCGAGGTTGGCAGCCCTGGTGTCTCTGTAGAGATGTGTAATGTACTTGCACTGGCCACTTTGTTTTTTTGTGTTTTTTTGTTTATTATTTGTGTTAAATCACTGTTGGTAATGTTTTGTCTGAGATTCTGCAAAGTTTTGTCATCAAAGTGAAATAAACTTCACCAGATCAATATCAGTATCAGATGTTGTTAATATGAAGTTAGTGTGAATTATGCTCATGAACTTTTTCCTTTTACTTTTTTTATTAGTGCAAATAAAATACAACAAAAATGAACATTTAACAGAAAGCAACAATAAAAATACCCAAAACAATAAAATCAAAATTTTTGTCTAACAATTTTCCGAACAAAGCTAGAAAGCACTCTGTTTTCTCCTCTGTCTCCTTGGTGGCACTTCTCCTCTTTCAGGCTCTCCTGAACCAGTAAGTCTATAATTGCATTGGACTTCCTCCTCTTTGCCGGTGGGAATAGGGAAGGGGATGGTGCGGTCGTCCATGGCTCAGCGGATGTACTGGGCTCCACAGTGTTCTGAGAGACATGACATGGCATACACTTCCAGTGTAAAAAAAAAAAAAAGGTGTTTCAGAATTAGGTACTAACGGCTGTGTGTACAATACATGTTAATAATATAAAAAAATTTTTTTTACAAATCATACTACCCATTAGCATTCTTAAAGACCAATACATAAGATGAACAAATAACATCTGGCTGTATGCTTACAGCCATCTCTACTGCTATGGCAGTAGAGATGTGTTCCTCCTCTGCACCTGCATCCATCAACAGCGGAGGATCCACTGATGGTCCAGCGTCCAACACCTCATGCGTTTCCTCCCCAGCATCAGTCCCTCCCCCAGAGCTGAAAGTACATTGGGGCAAGCCCCTCCGGAAGCCATTTTGTTACATGAACAAAAAAACAAAATGCATAAAAGTCTATCAGTGAACTCTTGGGCAATTTTCTTTTTTTTTTTTTTGTCTGCATTTGTTCTCATTGTTTAACACCACAGAGAGGGTGTCAACATTGTTTGAGATCAATGCATTTTTTTGGTCTTGCAGCCAAATATTTTAATATTTAGTGCATGTGTGTGACCATCATCGGTCCTCCCTGAAAGCTGAGCAAACATCCTTTATTAGAACTCTCTATTATAAGCCAGGGAGGGCAGTGCTACACCTCAGTGATGTGTGGGGGAAAAGACTGAACAGGACGGACAGGAGGAACAGGGAAAAAAATTAACAGGCCGTGCTATTGCAGTTAAAGTTATTTCCCAACTACTAACTGTCCATCAATAAAAATAGATAAATACATTGAAAAAAGAGAAGAAAACCAAAACAGCACAAAAGAAAAAGAGATTCACTAAATAAATAATTAAACAAAATGGTAGTGAGCACCATAATTGTGGATGACTTGATAGTGTAAAATAGAATGCAATAGAATAGAATAGAATAGGCCAGAAGGGGACACTAGTGCAAGAAGTGAATGAGTTTAGGGTAGAGATTCTGGAGAGATTCTCAGCACATTCTGGCGGGTCCCATCATTCACTGAAATGGGACTCAGACTCAGCAGTAGCTGGCGAGACCCGATCAAACATGCAAGTGTGAAGGACCCCGAAGCCCAGAACAGCACTCACGGCAAGGCAGGGCCAAGCCAACAGCGCAACCCCCATCCCGGGCTGTAGGAGCCACAGGGCGCCGCCCCCAGAGAGCCACAGGGCCACCGTGAACGACGCAAACCCGGAGAACAAGAGGGAGCAGCTACAAACCCCCCCAGCACACCAAGGCCGACCCAGGCGGCCCGGGGCATGAGGACCCACCCGCCACCCCAACTCCAACCCCAACCCCGCCCACCCCAGCCCCCACCAAACCCCCCACCCCCTACCCCGAGGGGGCCAACGGCCCCACACAGCCAGGAAGCCAGACACAGGGGCCAAGCAGCCCACCGAAGGGGCCGAGCAGCCCACCAAAGGGGCGGCACCCAGCCCATCACAAGGCAGGCCGCCACTAGGAGCCAGTCAGAGGACAACGGGGCCGGGAACCGATGCGAGCCCAGAGGGTAAAAATGGACAGTGTGGTGGGCCCCAGGCGAGTGCAGTACACCCAGGGCCCCTGCGCCCCCACAATGCGCCCCAACAACTCACCACGACAGAGCCACCACACGCCACCAGCCCGCAATACAACCACAGCGGCCACCAGAATGGCCAATCCAGCCCCAGCAGCCCCCCAAGAGCCATCGCACCAGCTTCGACCCGACGGGGAAGCAGGAGAACCCCCCCCCCCGATCACAGCCCCCAGGTCCTGGGACCCCCAGCCACAGCAACATGGATGGTAGTCCACCCCCGCTACCCCATAGCCACAAGGGAGCTGGGTCCCACCAGCCAGGCCATATTAGTGAAACCCCCCCCCATTACCCCTTATTAATGTCTCCAGATCCCTGACTGGAGACATTATCCCTGCACTGTGATAATGTAACCCTGAGTGTCATGTGGTGCATTAAAAGTGGAGAGGCTGGGCGAGGCATCCAGGGGGCAGGCCAGAGGACCACAGAGGATGGCTACTCTGCAGCCTACCCTGGCCCAAGTTCCCCCGAGCCGTCCCAGACCTACTCCCAAGGTGTGAATGTGTGTGTAGCATTAAAAAGAAATTAGAGAGCAGGGGAGGCAAGCAGGGGGGTGATGGGGAAGAGACAAGGCCGTAGAGCCCTGCCATCTGCCCCACCACAGAGCTCTCTTAGGCAATTTTCAACGTAACTGAAATCACCCCAAAATCGGTGGTACCAAATGTACTGTACTTAGGACTTCATTCTGATTAGACAATGATATCCATAGAGAGACAGATGAGATCAGTCAGCTTCGCTAAAGTAGGGAAAGAGGAAAATATATATATTTTTTTAAATTTACGCTTGCTATAATGTGGCAGTGTATCGCCCAAATTCCCTTATGGAGAAACTGCTCATGTGTATACTTAGTTACTTCAGAACCTCTGGGTATGACTGTGAAGAAAAGAAGCTGAAACATGCATTGTACCACCACAGTTATACAAACACCAGTTGAATGGACATGTTTTGTGCATTGGAGGCTTCTGAGGAACATACACATGACAGGGCACATTTTCTTTTGACACTTAACAAGTAAACAATGAGTACTGAGGGTTTAAGAGTCTACAGACGGGATGCTACAGCTCAGTCTTTGGGCTGTCAAGAAACCACAGATGTTTCACATGCTGTTTTTATTAAGTCTGAGACTTCCTGATATAAAAACACAGTGTCTGTCCACAGTTTGGGCACTAGGCAGGAAGGCCAGGCTAATGCAGGCAAACCCCCCCCCCCCCCCCCCATCACACACACAAACACACCCCCCACACACACGCCACTGTGCCATTCATTCACCATGCCTTCCCCCTCTTCCGCTTCTGGGCGGCTGTGGCCGAGGACAGCCCAAAGACTGAGCTCTAGCATCCCATCTGTAGACTCTTAAACCCTCAGTACTCATTGTTTACTTGTTTAGTGTCAAAAGAAAATGTGCCCTGTCATGTATGCGTTCCTCAGAAGCCTCCAATGCACAAAACATGTCCATTCAACTGGTGTTTGTATAACTGTTAGAGTGGGTCACCCAATGACCGAGAGGTTCACGGTTCGCTCCGGCTGCCCACATGTTGAAGTGTCCTTGGGAAAGACACTGAACCCTGACTTAGGCTCCCAGTAAGACTGACAGAACCTTAGTAGTGTGTGTGAATGAGTGAATGTGAAGCTATCGTAAAGCGCTTTGAGCACCATGAAGGTGGAAAAGTGCGATATAAGTGCAGACCATATACCATTTTCTTAAAAGGCCTGGGTCAATGGGTGCAGGAATGATACTGCACATATAGATGTATGTACAAGTATTTCCTTTACTGTACGTAGGTACTGTTTTTAGGTATCTGTACTTTCCTTGAGTATTTTTTTCAGCCAACTTTTTACTTTTGCTCTATATTTTTCTATAAATATCTGTACTTTATACTCTTTATACAACTAAATTCCTCTGTGGCCTATCATGGAGCATTTCGATGACCTTCCCACTGAAAGTGAGGTCTTGGATGCTATCAGTGTCATAATGGGATGAGGTAAAGGGAAGGACTCAGATGCACAGTGTTGAAGAGAAAAATAATTTAACAAATTAAGCAAAATCAGGACAATAATCTTCACAGATAAGGTATTGTCCCGAATTCACTGTAAGCCATCCACAAACTCTCTTGCCTTCTCCAGGGAATCAAAGGCATTGGTGCTACTATCTTGAGCCTTGCTGGATAAAGCAGGGAATACTGGATACATGCCTCTCGTAGATGTCGTTTCACTGCATCAAATGTTTTCTGTTTATGCGTGGTCTGCATAGGAATCTGGGAAATACATGATAAGGGAGTCCTGGCACATCAACGGCTACTCAAACGTCTCGCAGCCTCAAGTAGATTGATCTCTGAAGTTATGAAATCAGATCAGCATCAGTCTTGGCCTCTGATTGGGTCCTGGCTGAGGCGCTAATGTGCGATAAGGCACCATGCCTCCATAGCGCGTGATTCTGGATCGCTTTGAAATGTATTCTCCATTTACCGCAATGTCAATCACCACTTAAATCTAATCATTTCCAGATCTCACCATTACCAACCTACCTTGTAAATTTCAACAAGATCCATCCATAACTTTTTGAGTTATCTTGCTAACTAACAGACAGACAAACTCTGGCAAAAACATAACATAACTTCCTTGGCGGTCCTCTCTTCCTTCGAAGGGGGTAGGTCTGCTTTGGCGGAGGTTTGTGCACTCAGAGTGCTTTTCTAGCTTTTTTTTCTGTTTTTTCTGCTTAATTATTTCATCCATAGTAACAACAAAAAAGAGTTTTACTTTAGTAAAATTGGTACGACATCTCAATTGTAATAAAGTATTTTTTTACACAGAAGTAGCTGTACTTCTACTTAAAGTGGACATATGCAAAAAGTTTTTAACATTTTTACAGCACAAATATATGTTGTCTGTGTGTTAAGAGACCCTGAAATCATGAAAAAAATCATCCACGCGCCTTTTCACTTGATCCATGTCTTGTTGGAGGGGGAGGAATTCACTTGGTTTTGATTTGCGGAGCCTTACACGTAATAGGCGCACTTTAATTTGAATATCCCACCCCATCCCAGCCCACCTGCTCAGCTAACCCCACCTATTGACCCATGACCTCTGCTCGGACTCAGAGATCCGCCATTATTCTCGATTGATAGCAGACACAGAAGAAATATGTCGGCAAAATCTAAACACTCCTATTCCTGGTTGAAAGGAAAAACATGAGTTGCTACTTCTGCTTCCATCTTCAGAAGAAGAAACACCAATATGGATTGGAATTTTTTGGAAGGAAACTTATCAAAGATAGTGTGTTGTCAGTGTGTGCTAACCACTTCACAACGGACTGCTTTTCTAACCTGGGTCAGTACAACAGAGGACTGGCATCAAGACTTCCTTAAACCTGGAGCAGTACCAACTGTCCACAGCAAAACAGCAGACGAACATGTAAGTATTTTTATATAATATGGCCTGTGTTTTTGTTGTATTTGGAGTAACGTCAGTTAATGCTAACAAGAGCCGTGACTGCCACTAGCTAGTTACATAACAGACGGTGTGTTACTTGCTTGGTAAATTTGTAGAGATTCACAAAATGTTTTAGACAATTACATGCCTTGCCGACATTTCTAGCTGATTAAACCACAATGATAGGTCTAAGAGTAGCTGTAGCACACATGCTAATGTTGCTAATGTAACTGGAGATACCGACTCTTCCACGTGAAAATATGAGAGGAGTGGTTTCAGCTATTGTACAGGATGTATAACAGAACAGAGACAGATGTACAATTACCTACGTTGGCCTGGCATGCATATCCAATCATATGTGACCCGCCACCACGAAACCAGGCATAAGTCGCGCTGAGCCGTTCAGAGCTACAGCCAAATTTAGGCTGGAAGGCGATTTTTTATGTGTGTTTACATTTTATCAAAAAACGGTACCTTAACACCTCTATTTTCAGTTCCTGTGGTCATTACATTGAAATTCAATCAATAAAGGTGTTTATTGAGTCAATTATTTAAGCGATGACAAAAGTTCAGGTATTGCTGAGCAAAGACAAAGACGACTTCCACCTCTTTTCGCCGAACAAAATGATCTCCGTTCCGTGGGTAAACACCCAAGTGTTTGGTACGAGGTAAAAGCCTAATAAATGCTCTGTCCAATGGCGTAAGCCAAATGATTGTAATACGTCGCACTTCTTTCCAAACAACCTATCAAAAGAGTCTACAAAATCTTCTTGTTGCTATGCTGGTTCAAGTCAAGCTCCCTGATTGGTCAAACGCACATCACATGGTTGCCAATACGCTCTTCTTACTTCTAACCAAAACAAACCAAGCATGGCTAGTGAGCTCGCCCGCCTACTCAATGTTTCCCCTCAGGATCACGGCAAAATTGTCGATTTACTTTATGATTTCACGGATGACAACGACGAGGACAAAGGCGACTGGGAAGATGATGACAGAAACGATGCTTCAGACCCGGAGTTTGATGATAATAATGACGACGAAAATGACAAAGTGGTAACAGATTCAGTGGAGAAGACCAATGCGATTTTTACTGCCGACGCATCTCCCGATTCCGAGTATGAAGCGGCCAATAACTTCAGGTAAGTCAGGCTTCAACTCAGATGACATCGCAGATGACACTTTCTGTTATTTACTTTTTATGTCTTAAAATCCGATTTTCATCTTATATGTTGTGTATGTGTGTGTGTACAATGGAGCTCAAGTGAAACGTCTTAGTGAATGTGTCCGTGAAAGACTACTGACTAGTCGGCGTTTTGAAATGGGCTACAATGTTTTCATTACTGCAATTATTATTGTAGCTGGTGTTTGTATTAACTGAAATGGTAGTTTAAACAGAGAAGGCACATTCTCACTGATAAATTACAAGGGCACTGGTGTTCGAATCTGAGTTAGTTAGAAATAATATGATCACAGGGGAAGTTTGAAAGTAATTTTAAAAAGTTGATACCAGTTTGATGCCTGAGTTTTATCTATTGTTCTAGTGGGCCTAATGGTGTTATGTATAGGCCTATATATGTATGTTATAGTGATAAGCCTGGAATTGAAGTTGGTTCGATGGAGAGATATTTAATGAAGACTTACAGTAATGTACTAATTTACATTTCAGGTGTTCCTGTAAGTATGGTGAGGGTGGCCCATGCTCAGGTTTTTTCTCTCCTGAAGAGATGATTCGGCGGAGGTTGGAAATGCTGAGCCTTTCTCCCCGTGACCAAATGCTCATTCTCTTGGGCAAGATATCTTGTACAATACATCTTGGAGACAAGACATCTTGCACCAAACGGAAATTCCAAACAGACAGAGAAAGATCTCGGACAACTTACTGGCTTGAAGGACAACAGATCTGCGTTGAGACTTTCCGATTTTTGCACAGGTGAGGAATTATCTATTGCACTTTAACATGATGTACCCCAAAAGTACATTAACAATCTCTGCAATATATATGCCTCCATTTTAAATCGAATAGAAACAATAAAGATGTCTCACTGGCATTAATTTTTCAGTCCCCAAAGACTTCCAATTTTTCAAAACTGAATTCCAATATTTGGGTTAGGGTTAGGACACCTAATTTAAATCATCCTTTTCCCCCTTTGATGTCTAAGATTTGCAAAGTATTAATTTAAAATACTTTATCTATTTTCCATTAAAGTAAATATTTGAATTTTTGTTTTTGCTGTGGTAACTTGATACTATTTCTATTATTTTATTACAGTATCAGCAAGGACAGACTTGCAGGGTTACTGAAATGGTACAAGACGGAAGGACTTGTGCCAAAAGAAAAGCAGACTGGAGGGAGGAAGAACAACATCAGATCCCTTCAGCTGGATGACATCAAGGGAGTAGTGACATTCATTCAGCAGTACGCATCACAAAATGCCCTCGTGCTCCCTGGACGTGTGCCTGGATTCAAACGTGATGACGTACAACTCCTGCCTTCAGCTCACACAGCAACTAAGGTCTACCAGTGCTACACAGATTCTCTTATTGGGACAGGTAATTAACATTTCTTTTAAAATTGTGCCTATCTAACACATTTGTAATCAAATGGGTGTCATAATTGGCTGGTAGTAATTTTTATGACTCATTTTTGCATTGCAACTGCCATATTTTATGGCTTTTAAGTTTAATAGCGTGATTTACAATGGGCAATAGATTATGTTATTCTACTCCAGATGATGGACTATATTGATTTCTATATTTAAATAATTAAGTTAAGTTCATCTGGAAAAGGGAAACACTTATTTGCCTTTGGGTAAGAAAGACGTGTTTTAAAAACAATTTTTCTGTTTATTTATTAATTTTGTTCTTTTGCAGAAAGAAGAACTATTGGACCTTCAGGTTTCAGGAGTCTCTGGCGTCAACTTCTGCCCTATATTGTCACCAGCAAACCCATGACAGACCTTTGTTGGCTGTGTCAAAAAAACAACACCCTCATTTACAGAAGTGCGAACCTAAGTGAGGAAGAAAAATCAAAACGTCTGCTGGAACAGGAGGAGCATCTAAGGGTGGTTCATGTAGGACGCTCTCACTACAACAACATGGTCGCAGATGCAAAGAGAGCATGTCAAAACAACAACATCAACGACTTGGGACCAACACCACCCTGCAGCCGCCAGATGACCCAACACTACAGCTTCGACTTTGCCCAACAGGTTCACCTCCCGAGTAACCCCTTACAACCTGGCCCCCTCTACTTCCTTGTCCCTCGCAAAGTGGGGTTATTTGGTGTATGCTGTGAGGGCCTTCCCAAGCAGGTCAACTTCCTTGTTGATGAAGCCCACACCATCAGCAAGGGTTCTAACGCGGTGTTGTCATACCTGCACTATTTCTTTGTGCATTATGGGCTGGGTGAGACAAATGTCAACCTCCACTGTGACAACTGTTCTGGACAGAACAAAAATCGCTTTGTGCTGTGGTACTGTGCTTGGAGGGTGGCATTGGGCTTGCACAAGTCCATAACCCTTAACTTCCTTGTCACTGGCCACACCAAGTTCGCCCCCGATTGGTGCTTTGGCCTCCTAAAGCAGGCCTTCAGGCGCCATGCTGTCTCATCCATCACGGAGCTGGAGTCTGTAGTGAATGGAAGTGCTGTCTGCAATCAGGCCCAGGTAGTTGGGAAGGAAGATGGCACTGCCATTGTTCCTTTTGGAGATTGGCAGAAGCATCTTCAGCCCTTCTTCAAGCCACTTCCAGGGATAAAGAAGTTCCACAACTTCAGGTTTGAGGCTGACAGTCCAGGCAAAGTGTATATCAGGGAGGCTCCAGACAGCCCAGAGAGGGAAGTGGACCTGTTCTCCACAGGAGTGAGTGAGACCCAGCTACCCCAGACACCACCGAAGAGGATCAACTCCCCTGGACTTGACCTGCAGCGACAGGTGTACCTCTACACCAAAATCAGAGACTTTGTGGCAGATGAGTGGAAGGATGTTGTCTGTCCTCCTCCTGTAGAAGCACCAAGTAGCCGTTGCCATGGCTACCAAAATTAATTATATTTTAAATATGTAAATATGTGATAAGTATGTGCATTAAGTTGTAAGGCATGTTAAGGCATGACATGAAGTTTTACAGCATGTGGCCTATTGTTATTGTAAAACTATTTATTCCACGTAGGTAATTTCCCATGAATTAAATTTTTTAAAAAATCAAAAAAAAAAATCAAAAAAGTAAGTCTCTGATTTAATATGTTGACGTTCTTTGACTTAAATAAAACTTCTGTGACATGTCCATCAGAGTGTCCTTTAACATCTGTGAAAAATTTGTGTCAATCGGATACAAATTATTATGCGTTGCTAAGGACTTCCTACCCCAAAACAGTCCAAAACTTTGACGGCCAATTTCTCAAAAATGCAAATTGCAAAATATGTCCAAATGTGGATATTAAAATGACCATAACTTTGGTTCTACTTATGATAGAAACATAATTTTTTCACCATCTTAAGCCTTAGTTTCCACTCTACCAATCTACACAGATAACTCAGTTTTGATTTTCAGACACTTATGCCTGGTTTCGTGGTGGTGGGTCACATATTTCATTCACTGTTGCATCTTCATATTAACAAATATATCCTCCTGAAAACACAGCCGGCCAGACCGCTTTGCGAGATATGCGACTGCTTAGGGCTCACACGCTCTGGGGGGCCCCGAGAGGCCAGCTCAACACAGCGCGTGCTGAAGCACTGGAAGCGATGGGCAGCACTGCACTGCCACCTGGTAGTCGTGGAACATTATTACGGCCACTTAAGGTGAGCGGTGTTAAAATGTATATTGAGTACCGCCCAGTGCGCATGCGCAACCAATCCAGAGCCAGGTGGATTGGCCTTCGGGCATTGTCGATTCTCCGACTGTCATGTCTCAAAGAAGAAATGATCCGTCTGGCGCAGAAAAAAGAAAAAAGAAGGAGCTGGAAGAGGATAAAAACACCAAGACAAAGGTAGGTTGGCATTTTTGCATGTTCAACATGACAGTATTTTGTCATCAATCTGCAAGACTTTGCCGAGGTAGCTAAATTACTTGTTACTTACACAATGTAACTTTCAGAGAAAATTGGCAATTCTTTCTTTGTGTGAATTATAGTATAAGAAACTATAAATTAATTACGTAAAAGTTACGTAATTAATTTGGTGTCTGACATACTTGTGTAATATTTTACAGGGGCATTGCTGAAGTTTTTCACAGCAAAATCTCCTTCACCTCAAATCAACTCCTCAGTTGATGATGATGATGATGCAGCAGGTGAGTAATGATGTAATTTGGTTGGTTGTAATGTCAAATAAAACAATGCAACAAACGTATAGTATGAAGTTAATGAAGGTATATGTATTCCCTCCAACAGGTTCATCTTCGCTAGGATCACCAGCAACTGAACATGAGCAGTCACCAGCACTTGTGAGAGAGGAACAGTCAGCAGCACATCAGGCAGTTCAGCAGGTACCAGCACCAGCACATCAAACAAAAGAGCAGCCAACAACACAACTGTCAGGCCGGTACTTGAAGGGAGGACTCAGGAGCAGGAAGTAGATTTAATCAAAGTTTTATTTGTCAGGATGTAGTTGAAAATCAAGACCATAGTCCTTGTCTTGAGAGACAAATCAGAAGGCTATGAAACAGAAATGTAACAGAAATGTAACACTAAACGTCTCAACAATCTAGAATAATACACTAAATTAAAATTCACTCATAAATGAGGAATGCTAAAGAAAACTAACTATGGCTATAAAAAATTTACAACATAATACTCGCTTCCAAACAAGGAAAAGGAACAAGGCTATGAAAATCTTAAGTAACAAAAAAATAAATAAAAATCACTCCACAACAGAGGAAATAAATGGAAAGTTTATTTAATAGTTTTCCTCTAGAAAACTGAGGAAATAGTTTAGTATTTCCTCTAATAGGAATTACAAAACCAAGAAAAACCTACTACTAATCTAATCTAAGAATCTAATACTAATCTATCTAAACTAGAATTACTATGACAAAATTCAAACTCAAAATCACTCCTAAGAGGAAAATAAGAAAAAGCAAAAATTACAACAAAAAAAATCACTCAAGACTGAGGAACAAAGGCTTACTTGATTTACAAGGGTATTTCAGGGAACAAGGTTGCAAGAAAGGCACGGGTGATCAGATCAACAGACAAAGACGCACAGGACAAGGGACACGCAGGAGCAGGAGCACGTTCAGGAGACAACAGAGGAAGGGCAAGTGCTCTGAAACGTGAGGAGAATTAGAATTTCAAAATAAAACAGGAAATGATGAGACAAAACCCTCAAGACAAGACAAACCTCACCCCGGTGTGACAACAACAGACAAAAGAGCATCTACCCGCACCAGCACATGACCAGATAGAGGAGCAGTCACCAACAACATCAGATGCTGTTCCAGGTCAGTTTACAGGGCGGCTGTGGCTCAGGTGATAGAGTGGGTCGCCCAATGACTGAGAGGTTGGCGGTTCGCGTCCCAGCTGTGGCTGTCCATATGTCGAAGTGTCCTTGGGCAAGACACTGAACCCTGACTTAGTCCTCCAGTCGGACTGACCTTAGACCAGGGAACCAGGGATGGGCCGGTGTGACTGCAGGTTTTTGTTCCAACCAAGCAGCAGCACACTAGACTTGATTCAGTTAATCAACTGATCTGGGTTTTCAGAGAGTTGATTGGTCAAACTGTGAACTCTTGGTTGGAACAAAAACGTGCATCCACACCGGCCCTTTGTGGAATAGTTTGCCCATGCCTGCCTTAGACCTTAGAAACCTACTGGTGTATGAGTGTGTGTGTGAATGGGTGAATGTGAGGCTAATGTAAAGCGCTTTGAGCACCATGAAGGTGGAAAAGCGCTATAAAGCACAGTCCATTTACAGGGCTGCTATTCTCTTTTCTTCAGTTTACTTTAAAATATCATTATATTCATTCAGAACCGCTTCCACCCCGTTGGGGTTAAGAGGCAAATTCCGCCTTAAATACATGCCCAAATTAAAACCGCTATTGCTCTGCAACCACAAAGACCACAGTCATGAAACTTCACCTGTAGATATCACCTCAAAGTTTGTAAATCAACTCATATCATATCAAATTATATATTTGTTACCCAATAACAAATACAAAGCAGAAAAAAAGGGGGGGGGGGGGGTCCGCCTAGATTGAAAATAAAACTTTAAAGTCAATTTAGACCCACAAGATGTAATTTCACCGTGACACTGTACATTATGAATCAATGCAACAGGAAAGGCTCAGTGGACTTGCACTTCTTAGTGTGAACCACCAACTTAGCCATGAGATCTCATACAATGATGTGATAAATGACTTTGCTTCTAGAAAAGCCAGGAAGCAAAGGCTCTGCATAGCTCTGGTCAAAATAAAAATCTAAATATTTTTATTTGTACATATTACAAGGATTATATTTGTATTACACAAATTCTTCATTTATTATTGTTATTATTGTTATTGGTAATCTTATTTATTATTATTATTTATTTGTATTTATTATTTGTCTTATTTATTATTTGTATTTTCTATTTTGTCACTTGGTTTACATTGGTTGTGAGACATTTTGCACATCTCTTTTGCATTTTAAAAAGAAGCAAAATTAAACTGTTCGACTTTCAAATTCAGTGTGTTTTCTGCTGATTTTACAAATAGTGAAAATAATTCAATGGGCTATGAAACAGCCCATTGAATTATGCCCATTGAATGATGCCCATTGAATGATGCAATTCAACTTGCATCATTCATATGATGCAAGTTTTCTTCATAAGTAAGGTTTAAACAGTCAGGATGACAATGGCATATTTTAAGCGCATTATAAATGATGGTAATGGTAGTGGATATGTTTTGTACACATAGTGTGTCGCCTATACAATGAAAGCATCGGATGTTGAGCAGACTGGTATGGGGGGGACAAATGAAATATCGCTTAGGGCCCTAGTAAAGCTTGGGCCGGCTCTGCCTGAAAATGATCATCTAAACACGATAAAAATTTGAAGACAAGACGCCACTTTTTGTGTTTTCATCATCACCGTATAAATGTAGCCTGATGTCTGGTTACTTTTCATATTGCTCTTGTCACATCTCCACTCAATACAGCTCAGTTATTGATGTTATCAGTACTGTCTCATTACATTTCCAAAGTGTAGTGAAGTTCTACATCTGCATTTATACACATGTAATGTTTTGTTGTTTTTTGTGACATTATTAAAAGTCATGCACTACAAATATTACTGCCCTTGGTGTTTAGACAAACACAAGTGGACAGTTGTCCTTGGTGCATGGTGTGGTCTGTGAGACAGAGCCACTGCAGAGATGTACAGTTGGCACACAGCTTTGTTACACAACCCTCAAACTTTTGTTTAGAAGTAAAGATTTATTATTTTTTATTAAAATATGATGTCATTAATTAGGTTCCATCTATCTTCCTGAGTTGTTAGTGTTGCAGGGCTTATAGAATATGGAACATCTATTTTTACAATTCACAGGCACTCAAACCGTTTCCTGCACTGATGTTGCCTTCACAGGTCTACATCCACTCATGACATCTACACCAATAAACAGACCCTGTAAAAGACCCTGGTTAGAAGAAGACAACAGGAGCAGGGGGGCGCTGATGAGCAGCGGCGTGTGAGGACGTGTATTGTGGCACCTCCGCAGGGAAACGCAACTTTTTTCATAATAATATCTTGATATTTGCCACTTTAGTGGTACCAGTTATCATTTAACATTCAATGTAAGGACTGACAACAACATAGACACTTTTTTTCGCGATGTCCAGCATGAGAGAGATGAAGAAACCCGAGACAGTAGCGGCTCCTGCTAACAGCCCTACAGGTCCCGACATGGCTAAGCTAATGGCAGCTATTGCTAAATCGGAGGAGACCGTGGTCGCTAAAATCACCGCACTTGATTCCAAGGTTGAAACTAACTACCAGACTCTCAACAATACGATTAATGCCCTCTGCAGCCACTTCACCGACCAGATTGATGGACTTCGGACAGAATTTTTTACCAAAATGGCACTGCTTGATGCTAGCCTCGCTAACCACGGGGAGCGGCTATAACCAGCCTGGAAGATGCTGCTAACAGGTTTTCTGATGACATCGTGGACGTGGAGTCACAAGTCAAGGTTCTAAAAGAATCTGTCTGCTTTATGTGAGAAGACTGAGGACTTAGAGGGGAGACAGCGCAGATGCAATGTGCGTATACTTGGGATACGCAATCACTTCAAAAACGGGACCAGGCCTGTCTCCTCCGTGGCTAAACTGCTTACAAGAGGCTCTCGGTTTAGACTCCGCTTCCACTCTTGACAGGGCACACAGAAGTCTTCAACAGGCTCCCAAACCAGGACAGAATCCCCGTCCATTTATTGTTAAATTTCACTACTACCAAGAAAAAATGGAGGTGTTTCGCAGAGCGGTGCAGAGGGGCCCAGTAATGTACAACGGAGATAAACTAGTAATCTTCCCTGACCTGCCCTCCACAGTGGTGAAGAGGATAGGAAACTTCAAAGAAGCTAAAGATTTACTCCGTAGCTGCAGTAACGTGAGGTTTGGCATGCTGAACTGAGCTAAGCTAAACTGAGGATCACTTCCCCCTTCCCCCTTGGGAGAGAAGTTCTTCACTGACCCAGCTGAAGCCAGAGACTACATCCAGAAACATATCTTGCCTGCAGAAGGACAAGATGAAGGCTGAAATCCTGTCCCTTCTATCTCAATGGACAAGTGACTAAACATACGTCAGGTGCCTGTTTATATTTATTGTAAGATATTTTCATTCCCTTTACTTTCTACATCTTTTCTTGGAAATAGTATTACTGTTTACAGCGTCTTCAGTTTTGCTGAAGTGTCAGATATTCACTTTTATATGGTGTTCCCTGCTGGGGTTAGCCCGTGATTAGTCTAGTTCAGTTCAGGTTGGCTTGCATGTTACCAAGAAGCTCACATGGGGGGAGGGTGGGTTTCTTCTCCCATTTAGAGGAGTTTTGTTACAGACTATTTTCCTCTACACAGAGGTTCTAGATAGGGCTGCCCCCTCAGCCCCCTCTTATTCAATCTTGCTATCGAGCCGTTAGCTATAGCACTGAGAGCGGAAGCAAGGGTGAAAGGGATCAATCGTGGAAATGTCACTCACAAAGTATCCTAACGCGGATGACATTCTTTTGTATCTTTCAGACCCTGTGATGTCTATCCCGGCTGTCTTAGAAATCCTTAATTCATTTGGAAGATTTTCCGGATACAAGTTGAATCTTGGTAAAAGCATATTGTTCCCTCTAAACAAATTGGCTAAGGAAGCAGACTATTCAACATTTCAATTCAAGATTTTACATTTAGCTATCTTGGCATCCAGATTACCTCAACTTTCAAGGATCTTTTCAAATCAAACTTTACTCCCTTACTAGAAAAAGTTAAATTGCATCTGGCTCGATGGTCATTGTTACCCATTTCCCTGGCTGGGCGGGTGAATGCTGTGAAAATGGTAATTTTACCAAGATTCATGTACCTTTTTCAAATGATTCCTCTTTTTTTACCCAAAGTTTTTTTCCAAAAAAATGATGAATCTGTGTCAGCCTTTATTTGGAATAAAAAGGTCCCTAGGATTCGGAAATCCCTGCTCCAGTGCTCAAAAACTGAAGGAGGCATGGCCTTACCCAACTTTATGTACTATTATTGGTCTGCAAACATTGTCAAACTATCTGTATGGGCCCGCACGTTTAGAGAAGAACAGGGTCCACTATGGTCTACTATGGAATTAAATTCTAATCCTTCTGCCTCCCCTGTTGCCAGTATGTGCTCTACTCTGCCTGCTGACCGCAAGGTAAAATTCAAGAACCCTGTTGTCCAGAACACGCTTAACATCTGGCTAGAGTGCCGCCGACATTTTGGTTTTACACAGATGCTCATCCACTCCCCAATTACATTAAATCCTCTTTTTCAGCCAGGTTTGGATGACCCAAGGGGATTTAAAAGCTGGTTCAAAAAGGGTGTCATGTATGTCTTTGACCTGTTTGTGGATGGCCTATTTTTATCTTTTGAAACTCTGGCTAAAATGTTCGATATTCCCAAGACCAATTTTGATTCGTATCCAAAGTTACCACCTGTCTGCCCACTGGAGGACTGCTTGCACTCTCGACGCCTAGCAAAAGGTCAAAACTCCCAAATATACAATTTACTTCATCACATCAACCCGGAAAGTTTATCCACACTGAAAAATGCATGGGAATCAGACCTTAATTTTCAAATCACAGAAGATGTATGGGATATGAGTATTCGCCGAATTCATTCGACATCAATCTGCATATACCACTGCCTCATTCAGTTTAAAGTTTTCCATCGATCTTAATGTGGTATACTGAGTAATTAATGTGCAATTCTTCCCCACGCCACCAGAGGGAGCATTGACCTGTCACCTGGAGTTAGACAGGATGATCCGGAAGTTAAGAGAGGTCAAGTTGTGTTGTGTGATTTGTTCGTGCTTCTGCCTGTACAATAAAAAACGATAAAAGACATGCCTTGGACGTCCGTCATTATTATTACAAATTAAGAGTGGTAGTATACGTTATTACATTACCTAACCAAAGCTAAACTGGCAAAAATTTATAATATGTCTGATGATGGTTGTCCGAGGTGCAGGCATTCCCCAGCAACAATGAGCCACATGTTTTGGTCATGTGGTGACTTGAACAGGTTTTGGGTTTCAATCTTCAGAGTATATTTGCAACAGACCGATAGATCCTCACCCCATAACAGCAATCTTTGGTGTTGTCCCACACCAACATGGACTGACTTCTTTTCAGGCAAAAGGCTTTCGCATGTCTTATGGCAAGAAGGTTAATTTTACTTAAATGGAAAGAAGCACAACCACCTTCTTTCATTCAGTGGGTGAGAGAAATCATGTCGTGCTTACAGATAGAAAAGCTGAGATATTGTCTGAAGGGCTCTCAAGACAAGTTCTATAAAACATGGACTTCATTTATTGACTACGTGGAGAAACTGCCATTTGTTAATAACTAAAGGTTCTTACTAGCCAACAATGTACTTCGTATTGCACAATGTTTTGCACCCTTATTTTACTTTACTTTATTTTTTTTTTTCATTTATTGTATTTATTTATTTTTGTTGTTGTTGTTGTTTTGTTTCTTGTATGTATATACACTCAACAAAAATATAAACGCAACACTTTTGTTTTTGCTCCCATTTTTCACGATATGACTTAAAGATCTAAAATTCATTCCAGATATTCATTCCAGATACACAATATTACCATCTGTGGCATTTTGCTGTGAGACAAAACTGCACATTTCAGGGTGGCCTTTTATTGTGGACAGTCTAAGGTACACCTGTGCACTAATCATGATGTCAGATCAGCATCTTGATGTAGCACGCCTGTGAGGTGGGATGGATTATCTCAGCAAAGCAGAAGTGCTCACTATCACTCATTTAGACAGATTTGTGAACAATGTTTGAGAGAAATGGTAATATTGTGTATCTGGAATGAATTTTAGATCTTTGAGTCCATCTCATGACAAAAGTGTTGCATTTATATTTTTGTTGAGTGTATGTATGTACACATGCTGGGCATATGTAGGTGCGGGTATTCTTGTTCTGGGGACTTAAGCATGTATAACTCTGAAGAGATGGTGAGATGATACTTTAATTACTATGTGGTTTAATTCTTATTTTCTTGCTACCTACCATCATAAAAGACAATGTTGTATACTGCTTGTCATTCATACTGTGAAAATATAAATAAAGTTTTCAAAAAAAAAGAGAAGACAACACCTTAGAGGGCAGCTCATCTTTGGATTTTCTATCCACAGGATATCATGTATGACCCTGCAGATTCTGTCACAACTGCATCACAGTCAGAGTCCCTGATATGAGTTACTTCATATTTCACATGAACATTTTAATAAGTTACATAACATTACTCGTTTTAGCTCTAGCAGTGTAGAAGTTGATGTGTGTTATTTTTTTATTAGAATAGAATAGATTCTTCCAGCCCCATCCATAACATACCTACATATATTGTGTATGAAAGCTGCCTACTGGAGCTGTTTGAGGTGTTGCATTGTGTGTCAACGGGTTTCAAATGTGCATACAAGACAGTTAAGACCTCATTACCAGTTTTCCAGAAAATAGAGTAGCGTAGTTTATCCTGAGTGTTTCTTAATAAAACAAAGTATAAATCAAATAAAAACAAAAATGTAATGATTACCAATTTTTAATTGAATGTCTGTGAAAATATAAATATTGTGTAATCACAAAGAGAATATTATTATGGTGAATTTGGGGGTTGTTTTCTTATTTATTAGGACTCTAAGAAACTGTTGAAGATATCACAGCACAAAGAATGTGGAAAGCTGAAGAAGTGGCTCCATAGTATTAAAATTCACATCTACTGGACTACAGCTTCTTCCTCATCAGAGCCAGAGAAAGTGGCAACCATGTCCAACACATCCATACCCATGAAGACCCTCTTTTCCCCCACTGTCTGCATCCACAGAACATCTAAAGGGACAAGAGCAAATGTGTACACAGCAGGTGTGTTCATTAACTTAGTAAAATATAAATTGTAAATGTCTTGTTTTTCTTAACTGTTTCTCTTCCTATCATCATTTCAGTTTTATTTGACAGGAACACTAGCCCTCTGCAGATTAGAGAAGGTTCTGACCAACAAGAGGGTTCTGAAAGATGTGGAGAAACTGAGCCGTCACTACCAGACATCATCACTGGAAGCTTTTCATAGGCTTTTCATCATTCTGCATTTTGTACCGAAGAATGTGGTCTTTTCTTTTCTTGGAATGTTATGAAAAAGATTAAATAAGCCATGATTGTACAGTGTATATACATGCATGTATGTTTCCATCATATTTCTAAATTACATTTTCCCACCACAGACGATATCTGGCAGCGCTGAACTTCAATGAAAATGCTGGATGTGCCCAAGCAACAACATCAGCTGGTGAACTGTTGTTCTGGGTAAATTTCCCCAAATCCAAGAAAAGAGAGGTCACAGCAAAGCCAGTTAAAACTGAACCAACCTTCAATAAGTTTACCAAGCTTTTATTGAAAATATCGCAGTCACAAAATGCATACAAACAAAAAATAAATAACAAATATACTTTGTTATTATCATATTATATACTTTATTAAAGTGACTGTTTAGAATGCCTTTCATTATAAATACACTTATTAATAAATAGACTATGAACAATAAAATTCAAGTTCCAAAAACTGTGCAACAGAACTTAATGGTTATTGAAGGGTATACAAACTATACACATATTTCATTTCTGAATTGCAGATTATGTGGATGACATGTTGGACCTCATCTTTGACCAGGTTTTCTGGGACCCTGGTCCATTCTTCGATGAGGTGCTAAAGATACCCATCCCTGAGCATCTCTCTGGTCAGTTTGACAAACCAGACAAGCTGGAAGTGGTAGCCAGCTACGTGTGGAGGTTCAATCAAGGGCAGGTCTGAACCCCATATACTGTCCCTTAGAGTCAGGGAACTCTGACCGTATTCGCAAGCAGGACAACCCTGATTCTCTGTCCCGGAAAGCTCCAAAAGCACCTTCCAAAGCTTCTGTAATAGCTGAACAAAGCACACATGCAGCAGTACATGCAGACATACATAGTGTGTTCATGTCTTTATGGTTTGTGTCAAACCTAAGTGACAGGGACAGAAGATGCTTCAGACTTATGTATTACTGTGATTGATTGTTCTCTCCAATTAACCCTGTAAAGTCCTGTGAGCATAGGCATCATTTTCACCGGGGACGCCAGGGAGATGTCCCCACCACTTTATATGATGAACAATTTTGCCCCCCCCCACACACACACACACACTTTTAAAATGTTTATCAATTCATTACTTCTCGGAAAAAATGGTAATCAGGAAAAAACAGCCTAGATTTGAAGTTGAATTGTCTATTCTGAAATGTACAGTATTGATGATTATATGGGGACATCTAGTGTTGAATCTGCAGGTTGCAAAAATTCAAAATGTAAAAACGCTAATAGGTATGGTTTAATTTGTCACAACGGGCCACTGTACAAAAATGGCGGACAGTGTACACACAAGGCATACAAAAGAACGGTGCGCTTGGGGGATTAGCAAAGGCTAATGCAAGAATGATATGTCAGCTTGAATAATAAAATGCACTATGTCAGTGGTCCCCAACCTTTTTATTACCGCAAACCGGTCAGCGTTGCACAATTTTACCACGGACCGGGGGGGACATAGTTCAAGTCCAACTCCTGGTATTGTCTGTTAAAAGCTTTCCTTTTCTTGGAAGTTGGAGGCTCTTCTTCTGTCTCTTCAGTGGCCTTTTCCTCTTCGAAAAGAAACTTTCCAAAGACATCTGTTTTTTACTCATTATACTAAATGTGGGTTACATTTTTTGTGCATTCAAGTGACAGAAGCGGTGTTTCCATTACTTTTTCACGAAACAATATTGATATTCCTCAAATTTCAACAAAGTATATTTGTGCTTTGACGGTTGTTCTAGGCAGGGGTGTTGTAACTCTCGTGAAATATCATCACACGACATTTTACTGCTGTCACCTTCGGAGCTTCAAATCACTTGACCGCAATATCACCCTGATATTAGCATGAATTAATCGGCTAATTCTCTCGTCATTAAAAGTCCCTGGCGAACACTTTGAAGACCCTAACATGTAAAACAAACCACCTGTCTCACATTATAAGGGTCTGTACTAGTGGTCCCTACGTTGTCAGACCGAAATATTAAGTGGAAATGGCCTTACGTCATACATATACATACATAGTCGTACCCAGCACTTTTCAGACCATACTCAAGTTAATGTTTATTGTCCCCAGCACTTAAAAAATCAAACTGACGCCCCTGACTGTGAGACCATATTGTTGTCATTTAGGGCTCTATAAATAACATTGAATTGATACTAACCATTTGTTATTGTTCACTTGTGATATGTGCTTTCAGTGTTTGACATGCAACATTTTAACAAGTGGAGGGTACCGTTATTTATTAGATTTTCTTCCTTTATCATATTTGTATTACAATGACTCCATTTATATTAAATACCACTTTCTCATTTATTCCTCTTAGGCATAAAGGCCCATAGTTTGCTCTGTATATGTTGAATATATTCTATGTTGAGAACACATACAAACACAGGCTCAAGCCCTGGATGGTCAACCATGCATGATGGTGGGTTCTGAAGCTGCTGCATTCTTCTCATGTAGTACATAGTACATAGTACATGTAGTACATAGTACATAGTACATAGTACATGTAGTACATAGTACATGAGACAGGTGAGTTTATTAGGTGACTATTAGGTATTATGTGAGTGACATATAGAAAATATAGTGACTATGGAATTAAAATGTAATTCAATAAGCAGCCATTTTACCTGTGGTAACTCCCTGTAGCAGATATTCTTAGGTTCTGTAGGCATTGATGCATAAATAAAATACACTTGTGTTAGGAGAGACAACTAACTTAAATTAATATGGGATTTGTTAAATACATAATATTTAGACGCTTAATCAAATAAATTACTACAACTGTCAAACATCTTGGACAGTTCTGGGGTATTTTTTTACCCTGTAAACACTGGTGGCCAGGGCTCTAAATTAACTGTTTTCATCACCAGCCAACGTGGCTAGTGAATCTAGTCAACTTACTAGTCAATCAGAAATTCAACTAGCCATTTTTTCCCCTGACCAAAATGAGACATACGCCTTCAAATTTCTTTGAATTATTTTATTTAACCTTTTCCTCTTGAAATAATTCATTTCTTTAAACATATAATCGCATTCTTTTTTTTTACATTTTCACATTTAACTCTTAAAACTTCTTGCTTTTACATTTTCTCACCTTTCACTGTTAACACTTCTTTACTGTTCTCACCTATATTACAATTTATACAATACATAGACTCTTGTTGCTCACAACCCCCAAGCCATTTTGGGTTAAATATCCTCTGCTTTTTCTTTACCGTTACCTCAGACTCGACAACATCCCCTCCAGCCTTTGCCCTTTTCTCACCCCCATACTGTGAACCTCCCAACCACCGCCACATTCTTTTTTTTGTTCTCACTGCCACAACACACGCTTCAGAAAATATTCTCCTTCTTCTATCTCTTAACGTCTTCTTCTTCAACCGCACAAAAATGCTCGAAATTGAATGCAATGAGGACACAGCCTGAAGCAGCCAATGGATGCATGCGACTTAATCATGGTAGAGTTCATGGGAAATTTAGGAACTTTCGTCTTGTCGGTGTTTGGGACTAGAGAAGGCTTTCTAATCAGGACACTTTTCTAACAAAAATTTATATCACTCGCCACCAGCCAAAGTGGTGAGTAAGTTGTTTTTTTTTCACCCGCCAAAATGGATTTTCACCTGCATTTGGTGGGTTGGCGGGTGTTAATTTAGAGCCCTGCTGGTGGCAGTTAACCACGTTTGAGCATCCCTTTTACCAGTGGAACGTGGTTAGTTGTAGAGGTTAGCCTTTGCTAACTAACACATAAACACCCATTAAGCTAGTGGGAGTCACTAGCAGTGCGCTAAGCTAAGTCGTTCAGCAATACCCTATAGTCAGTGTATCAACAAATTAAAACGAAACATCAAAAGTGACAAAGTGAACTTACCATGTAGAAACGTCTTACTGTATCCTTGGTTTTTGAATGTGTTTTGGAGCCTCTTCTTTGGTGTCTGACTCTGGCTCAAATGTGTACGGTTGTACCACAAAATTTTCACCGGCTGTCACAGCACTATGCAGTTGCCATGGTAGTTGCCATGGTTCTCGTTTTGACACACCCCGTGGAAGAAAGTGGCTCATTTGCACAAGAAGCCACAACCCACTAAAAACCGAGCATTTTAAAAAGGGCAGACTCCAGGTTGAAGAGGCTGCAGTATCTCTTCATCAACATGGTATTTTGACAAAAGTATGTGACAGACAGGTCACTGAGACACCAGGGAACTGGTGTATCATACCCATTTTTAACTTGTGAAAAATGGGTATGATATCTCTCCTTTCAGTACAGAATGTGAGTACTTTGACCCCCTTTGCATAGATGTGTATGTGCATGTGGACTCTGCAGCTTCTCATGCATTCACTGGATTGGGAGCATGAGCAAGATGGTGAATGTAAGCAGTGAGACAAAGAGTGGGGGCTCATCATTTCCCAGCCCCTTTAGACATGGCCTAGTCTTGGCAGTAGTAGGCCCCCGGGTCTGCTTAGAAGCTTTCACTCCTAAAAACCCTCAGATATCCTGAAGGTTTTTGCGTGGATGAATATGAATATAAATACCTTCACTAATCTGGGGGATTAGCTGCTGCTGGATTGTAAGGCTGCTTTCTCCAGACCCTCAAAATCAATTCTTGACAGATTGCAATTCTCTTTTACTGCTGTACTTTTTTTGGCATTTAGCTCCTTATTTCTCTGATTTTCCAATGTCACATTTGACTTTTAAATTATGACTAATGCATATTAATGTCAAGTTTTATACAGCATGCACTAAAATCTGTCCCTGTCATTAAACTTCTTAAAAGTAAACTGAGTTTGTATGTTAAAAGTACCTTTTGGAACACATCAAATGATCCTCTGTCTTCCATTAACATATGGTTACTCATCCAGTAACATCACAGGAAAACTTCAAAAAGTTCTAGAATGTTCTTCATATGGGGCATGCTGTCATGAAACCATTGACTTAAATTTCATATTGGGAAGCATTTCCCTCATGACTAGACTGACAGCTGATAGGTGAGCTCAGGCTTATCAACCTACATGGTTTACAGTTGTTACATTTACATGATGGTTTTTAATTCAGAGTTATTTATTTGGAATAAAATAATTTTGAATTAAGAATGATAATGAAGCTATTTCTTTCATGTTTACATGAACATGTTAAGTCCAAATAAAGGTTTTCATGTAAACAGGTCTATTCTGTTCTCAGACCTGGAGGTACATGAAGATAGCATTATTTTAATAACACCTTGTTAAAATAATATCTACATGCAGCACAGCTGCCACATTAATGACATTATTATAACCCTTTGATTAGGGCTGTTGTCAAGACCACCTTTGTCGAGTCCAAGACAAGTCCAAAACCAGGACTGGTCGAGTCAAAGAGGTTCAAGTCCAAGGAAGACAAGACTGAGTTAAAAAGACTCGAGTCCAAGTCAAGACCAAATCCAGGACAGACAAAAACAAGTTGTATGCATGACAGTAGCGGCAAAACCAGCTGGGGAAAGGTGGGAAAAGTTCTAAGGGCCTGAACACTGACAGGGGCCCATGGAGGGATGGCTGATGATATAATTTTTATTTTTAATAATGTTTCCCTTTTTTAGACTAAATGTTTCTAATTAATGTTTTCCATAACTTTTTTCTTTAGTTATTTTCTTTAGTTTAGGGTGGCTGTGGCTGAGTTGGTAGGTCACCCAAAGACCAAAAGATTGGCGGTTTGCGTCCCAGCTCTGGCTGTCCACATGTCGAAGTGTCCTTGGGCAAGACACTTAGGCTCCCAGTAGGACTGACACAACCTTAGAAACCTACTGGTGTATGAGCGTGTGTGTGAATGGGTGAATGTGAAGCTAATGTAAAGCTTTGAGCACCATGTAGGTGGAAAAGCACTATATAAGTGCAGACCATTTACCATTTAGTTCTTCATCATATTGTCATTTAACGCTCCCCCCTTGCTAAATGGTGAAGTCCAGCCCACGATGCATTAAATGAATGTGCAGACCTGAACCATGTCACTCTGATGCTGATGCTGCTGCATGGCCGAGGTACTGTAGGTGTTTTCACAGTGCACAAAACCACTAATGGCACAAACGGAAGGAAAGATGAGAGAAAGATGAAAGGGAAAGATGAGGGTGACAACTAGTCACTCAGTTTTTCACAAAGAAAGGTATGCTCACTGACTGACCTTGAATGTTCAAAATGCTTGCAATAAATTCTTATGAATGCGGTTGGATTTGCCAACCAAGAGAATGATTTTACAGTTAGCAGCAGTGCCACTTTTCATTTAAAAACTCTACCTTTGTTATCACAGGGAATAAACAGCAAAAGTGAGTGAACTTGCAAGATAAACTAGACTAATAAACAATATAAAATATTATGTTATGCTATGTTTCAGTGTTGCTAATACCGAGTCATTCATAGCCTGTATGAGACAGGGAAGGATAGTGGAACATTCATGGAGGATACACGCACCTACACAGATGTTTATTTTAAAGTGAATGTAAACGCTTGAGCGTTTGTGTAGCTGTTACCCTTTGCAACACAAGTACAGTATCACACAACCATAAATGTAATTCACCACAACAAATTATTTTTTTTTATATTTCATGAAACCAGGAGCTAATACCAGAGCAAATACCAAGTGATGATAACTATGTCCAAAAACACATTACCTTGGCTTATCTTTCACTATGTTAGCTCATGGTAACATTAACATATAA
Organism: Siphamia tubifer; assembly: GCA_020466265.1. Classification (NCBI taxonomy): domain Eukaryota; kingdom Metazoa; phylum Chordata; class Actinopteri; order Kurtiformes; family Apogonidae; genus Siphamia; species Siphamia tubifer. Next base: position 11,983,352 of record CM035805.1, read on the forward strand.
CACATAGCCTAGCTTAGGAGGCTAAGCACTGCCTAGCTCTGCAGTTAACTTACCCAGAATGCCTTTTCCCTTAAATATTGTAACAAAATAAAGACACCTGGACTCAGTCGAGACCAAGAACCATATTTGGCAAGACCAGTGGCCGAGACTGAGACAAGTCCAAGTCAAATATCAGCAAGTCTGAGACAAGTCCAAGGCCACAAAAAAAACATCTCGAGTCCAAGACCAGACTCAAGTACTACATACTAGTCACTCTTGTGTACAGTTCTTCTACAGCTGTTCTCTTAAATATTCATGGGTTTTGTTGTTTTAGTTCATATTTGTCAGTTCATGCCATTACTGTAACTGGTCTGTTCTTAATGCCTGATCCACTAACATGCTTACCTGTAAATCTATTACATTTTGGTGAATGTGGGTCAAAGGTCACAGTCACCAAAAATCTGTTTTCACAATGACAAGTGATAGAGAAAATCAAGTAAAATGTGTGTGAAGGGGGTGGGGTTTGTTGTGCTGGGTGCCACTAGTTTTCACCTGTTTCTTCAGCAGAAATGTATTATTTATTTATTTATTTTTGCTTAATTTGAGCCCAAAAAAAATCAATGACAAATTTAAAAGAAAAAACTTACTTTCTGTGCTAGAGAATGTATTCTTCTGAATTGGACTACAGATAAAGTTCTATCTAAAGCTCAGTGGCAAATAGTGACATTTGAATATGTTAAGGAGGTTCTCTCTTTCCCTGATCACCCACTGAGATATATTGAGGAAGCTGCTACATTGATCACACATTTGATTATGAATATCAATAAAGTTTGTAATTGTATCTCCACGTGTTGGAGTCTTGCATTTGAGTCCATCTGTCATTTTGAGATCATAACAGGAGTATGAAGTACAGATATTTATATAAATGTAAAGAGTATAAAGTATAGATATTTATATAAATGTATATAAACCCCAACTTCACTCACCAGTTTCATTGACAAAAACTGCATTTTGGATCCACCAGTGCACTAGACTACACTGCACTGTGAGAACCCTACCAGTCGTATATTGGTTTAAATATTTTAATTATAATAATTAATAATTAATATTTTATTTAAAATACACTTGCTAAGGTTTACATTTTTCCATTGTTTCTATGTGATCAGTGAATTAAATGCACAAAATACCTGATTTTCACTGGAAAAGTACAAAATTGAGAGGATAATATTGTAATAAATGCTAGTAAATCACTTAGGAGAGGGTAAACACAGAAAAAATAATTATTTATTAATTATATTTTATTGTCTATGGCAGTTAATTTGTGAACTGCCATAAAGTGACAATACATCTTGAAAATCTCACCTAGATAATTTTCACTTGTTCCATTGATTAAAAAAATTTCAGAATTCAAGCAAAGATATTTTATATTAATTAGTTTTAAAGTTGTTCTTTTTTCCTCCAGCACTTGCATTATCTGTCTATTCTTCTTTGTGTCAGACTACCATAGAAAAAGAGTCAACTCAAGTCAACGACTATTCTGATGACACACATTGACCCTGACCCTGCATGGATTATTTGAATACATTTAGTGACAAAAACTATGATTCAATATAAGTGACTCACATTCATAATCCTAATGATATCATCTACAGTCATATACTACTTCAGAGATCTTTGTGGTTATTTGCAGAGGTAGTCAAAATACTCATATTCTGTACTGCAGTAGAGGTACAGCTTCGTGCAGTGTTGGGAAAGTTCACCTTGATTAGGAACTAGTTCAAAGTTCAGTTCAAGTTACTCAATATGAATTAGTGTAACCGGTGGCGTCTGACTCTGCGTTGTGTGAATTAATATTGACTAAGACCCGCACGTAACCACTTGGGAGACAGTCTTTATTTGGGGCTCCTGACAGAAAACACATACTATATCCCTCGTCAGTGAATCCACGAACAACACACGCCCCTCCTCCACACACATCCAGAACAAAAGGAAGCACATTAAAATACAAAAAAGTACACGACATACCTGACAGAAAACACATATATCCCTCGTCAGTGAATCCACGAACAACACACGCCCCTAAACAGACCAAATTATACTTTAATATGAATTGATAAAGTTTGAAATAGCCAATTAACCCAAAATAATATTTTAGAAGCCGAAACAGGAATTTAGGAAATTATATGGGCGCTTACCTCCTCCACACACATCCAGAACAAAAGGAGGTAAGGGCGCGAAAATACCTAATATATTAGGCGGTGTCGCACCATAAAGTGCACGGTGGAAACACACAAACAGAACGAGGTTCCACATCTTAATACTGGTCTTTTAGCTCTGTCAGTGTAAACTAAAAACAAACAAAGAATTTTGTGTAATTATAACAGTGACATACCCCTGTTGCTGCAACATAATTGACCCTGTTACATTCACCCCCCTAGAATTACACAAAAGTCTGAGCAGCAAAACAATCCATAAAAATACACTGGCCATACGGAACACAATCAAATTGCATTAATCAGCAAAACAAGCTTCCTACTTAAAGGATAAGAGTATGAAAGATCTGCTCGGCGCCTAGCAAGAACTCACAGTACTCTACAGACAAGATGAGGTGCCCTATACACCACACATACAGGCCAACAATGGAGGAAAGTGGGAAAAATGTCAAGACCTTTAAAAAAAAAAAGGCTCAATAGAACAACAGGACACTATAATAAGGAAAAGAGCGGCTTAGAACAACATGGTACTCTGATTCACACATACCACACTATTTTACACATGAAGAACAGAACGGGGGCTTGACTGAACCCCCAGAACAGACTCAAGTTGCGCCATGGACTCAATCCACCGGCACACTGGCTTAATGACTCTACCAAACCGTGATGTAATTTGGAAATCAGTATCTGATGTCTGAGGTGGATTGGTAGGTGGTGCTTGTGATAGAAGGGCTGGGGAAGCTGTTGGCTGGTCCAGAGCAGTGGCAGGGCCACGGGCAGTAGGTGAGCCCACTACAGAGAGAGGTGGTGGACATCCAGAAGTAGGGGCCTCATCAATGGAGAACTGTTCATGGACCCATGAGGCAGTGCGGCCGTCATCCCAGTCATCAACACCTGAGGCAGAATCGGCAAGGGATGGCGCAGCTGTCACAGCTGCCGTGTTTGAACCAGGCATGTCTGACTCATGCCCATCAGATCCAGGGAAGGCATAAGTCATATCAGGGGAGGGCTTGGGGATATCACCATCCAAGACTCCCACCAGTGGAAGGAAGTTGACCTGGAGTAGCAGGTTTCGATGAACCACACGGTCATTTCCCTCTGGATCCCTAATCTTGTAAATATGCAGGGCAGGCTTCGAGGCTACTACAGTATGCATGATAGGCGACCACTTGTCAGAGAGCTTACATTTCCCCTTAGTGCCCCTATTCGCCAGGAGTACCTGGTCACCGAGAGACAAAGACTGGCCCCTGGCACGTTTGTTGTACTGGGCGCACTGATGTCTCTGCTCAGCTGTACAGTTCTTCTGAGCGACGGCCATGGCACATTGTAGGTCCCCCAAAAGGGATTTCACATAGGCATCATAGTCACACACAGTCACATCATGCAGCACATTTTTAAAGAGAAGGTCAACCGGCAACCTAGGAACTCTCCCAAACATCAAGTAGAAGGGCGCATACCCAGTGGTCTCATGAACAGTACAATTGTACACAAAGGTCATGGTCTGGACCATTTGCGGCCACTTCTGTTTAGAGCGAAGGGGTAGAGATCCTAACATGTTACCCAAGGTGCGGTTAAACCTCTCAGTGCCACCATTCCCCATAGGATGGTAGGGTGAGGTGTGAGATTTACCAACCCCCGATAACTCCAAGAGCTCAGCAATGAGCTCACTCTCAAAATTTGCATCCTGGTCAGAGTGGATGCGCTGAGGGAAGCCATAGATGCAAAAGAAATTGTCCCACAGCTTCTTGGCCACTCTCTTGGCTGTTTGGTCCTGACAGGGAAAAGCATGTGCAAGCTTTGTGAAATGATCAGTGAGCACGAGTACATCTACAGACTTGTTGTGTCTGTCTTCAGCTGACCAAAAGTCAATGCACACAAGCTCAAGGGGAGCAGTGGTCTTAATGCTCTCCAGTGGGGCTCTCGCAGAAGGCTCAGGAGTCTTGCTGAGAACACACCTGTGGCAGTGCTTCACATGATTACGAACATCTTTTTCCATGTCGTACCAGAAAAAACGATGGCGAGCTAGAGAGAGTGTGCGGGGCTGACCTTGATGACCAGCATTATCATGAACACCTGACAACGCATCTGCCTTCAGTGACTCGGGCACAACAAACTGGAACCTTTTCAGTTTGGTTAATGGATCCTTTGTGACCCTATAGAGGATGCCATCCAGAAGTGTCAACTTATCCCATTGCTTCAGCACATTCAGGGTTGACCGACTCTCATTGCAGCACTCACGCCTGGAGGGTCTGCGTTTCCTGCCAACATAGTGAGTAACCCTTGCAATGTCAGGGTCCTGCTGTTGGTGTGACTGAAGTTCAGCAAGGGACAAGGAAGGTAACATGTCCATACCAGGATTCTCCCAATGGGTGAGGTGGTCAGCCAGACCAGCTGCACGCTGCCTGGGGGCAGAGTCCCACTCATCCAAGGAGGAAAGAAGAGAGGAGACTTCATCCTCAGACATTGAGCCATCGATGGCAGCACTGTGAGGGGGAACCCCCAGTGACTGTGGCTGGCATGTGAAGCAGAACGCATCCTGCACACAGCCATCACTGATGTCACACACCTGGCCCAACAACTCAGAGTAGGGTTCACACAGTAGCCGCTGTCTCAAAGGCTTCACAAATGGGTCTCTACTGAGGGCATCTGCTACCACATTCAGCCTGCCAGGAATGTGTTTGATCTCAAAGGAATAAGGAGCCAACTTAGAAACCCAGCGCTGCTCACAGGCATCAAGCTTGGGCTTTGTCAGGATGTATGTGAGGGGATTGTTGTCAGACCAGACAGTGAATCTGTGACCCTTGAGCCAGTGGCTAAACTTATCACAGACTGCCCACTTCAGAGCCAAGAATTCTAGCCTGTGAGCGGGACAGTTGGCCTGACTGCGACTGAGGGTTTTGCTCGCAAAGGCGATGGGTCTCGCCTTCTCCTCACCAGTAGGTACCTGAGATAAAACGGCTCCCAGACCATCATAGGAAGCATCAGTGGAGAGGATGAAAGGCCTATCAAAGTCTGGGTGCACCAACACCACACTGTTGAGGAGTGCACTCTTCAGATCCTCAAACGCTTTCTCACAGGCAGGAGTCCAGTCCTGAGGAGTCAGCTCTAGCCCGCCTCCGACCAAAAGAGCCCTTGGACCTCCTCTTCTGCCCTGCAGTCAAAGCATAGAGTGGCTTTGCGATGGACGAACAGCCAGGAATGAAATGCTGGTAATACAGCACCATTCCAAGGAAAGATTTGACCCTTCGCTGAGATGGGGTGTAGCCATCATCCTTCATAAGGTCCTCCTTCCTGAAAGATGAAATGGCCTTCACCTTCTCCTCATCAACAGAGACACCACTACTGTCCACCATATGACCCAGACACCTCACAGATCGGCGTAGAAAGTAGCACTTCTTCTGCGCCAGCTTCAGGTTTTTTGCTCTGAGACGTGAGAAGACTGTCTCCAGCCGTTTCAGGGCCTCCTCCTCAGATGGAGCAAAGACAAGCAGGTCATCCAGGTAACAGAGGAGGCTTGAAAAGTTCAAGTCACCAAACACACTGATCATCATCCGCATGAATGATGCAGGACTGTTGCATAAATCCTGGGGAAGTCTGTTGTACTCATACAGACCTAAGGGCGTTGTAAAGGCCGTGTAACGCCTGTCAGACTCATGGAGTGGGATGTTGTAGAACCCTGATGTGAGATCCATGGTACTAAAAAAAGCGTTACCACCAAGGGCAGCCGACAGTCAGCCTGGTGAGGCAGCGGGTGGGCATCTTTGACAGTCTTGGCGTTCAGCCAACGAAAGTCAGTACAGATCCTCAATTCTCCTGACTTCTTCCAGACAAGGACTAGCGGCGAAGCATATTCACTAACTGACTTACTGATAATCCCCTTCAACTCCATCTCAGACAGCACCTCCCTCAGGTTATGATAGTGTGCTGGAGGGACACGGCGATAGGGCAGCCTGAATGGGCGATCATCAGTGAGGTGAATACGGTGGACAAATTCTTTTGCTTCTCCGCAGTCCAACTTGTCTTTAGAGAAGACATCTTGGTAACCAAGCACAAGCTCAGCTAACTTCTGTTTCCATTCATCTGACACCTCACAGCCCTCAAGGGCAATCCACATACCTTAAGCTGTTAAGCTGTTGAAAAGGAGTAGAGGTGGCAACCGAATCAGGGTTAATGCCAGTCGACTGACTGGTCTGTGGCCTACTCACATTCTGTGAGAGGGGGAGATCCTCCACTGCCACACAAGGAAACACATCTGCCACTTTCGCATTGCGGCGAAGTGTCACAGGTCTCATTGTAGGGTTAAGGATCTTCATTGGAACCCAACGGTCTCCCCACATGGGTGCCACAACCCGTCCAACAATGATGTCCTTTGGGGCTGAACGGGAGGTGGTGGGTTCCACAATGACAGTGCTCCCAAGTGACACAGGGGCATTGCTGGGTAGCTTCCCCCACACCAGATACTCCCCCTGCGGTGCGAGAGTGACAGCCTGCCACAGCCTGACTGTACCAACCTTGTCAGGAAGCTCTGGACCAGACCAACGCGTAATGCAGCTGAGCAACTGTATAAAAAGCTCACAATCGGGGTCAGTAGTGTCGGAGTGGATGAGCTCCCAGTACTTCTCATCAGATTTCATCTTTTGAATCATGGGCCTAATGACATTACTTCCAATGATAAGTTAATCCCTCTGCCCTGGGACAAGGAAAGTTGGCACAATGAATTTGGACCCATAAAGCTCAATTTCCAGATCATAGATACATCTAGGCTGTGTTGTAAGGCCACCACAACCGATAAGGACCACCTTCTCAGGTACAGGTTGAGGACTAGGAAGAACACCAGCAGCTGCAAGTTTGGACTCCGCCTCTACACTGAGTGTGCATGACATGCTCCCTGAATCAAGCATCCCTTTTAAAATAGACTGACCACTCACAGATACTGGAGCAAAAAACAGATCACTAGCACTTTCCAGTCTATGTGAACCAACAACAATAACTGTTCTGCTATCAGGAAAATTACTACAGCAGTTCTCGAAGGTCTGCTTTAAGTCAGTTTCTACACTGAGGGTATTACCATCACTGCCCATGCTACCCCTCTCACTACATGGGCGAGCTAGTTTAAATCAGCATTGGTGTGAGAGGGTGGTGGCACGGCTGATGAGGGAGAGGCCCGTGGGCACTGATTTCTTAAGTGACCGGGACTGAAGCAGTTAAGGCATAATCTATAGAGCCTACAGTGAGCATGGGTAGAGTGGTCTCTGGAGCCACATACCTTGCAAGCGAAAGGCTCAGAAGTCTGCTGGTTATGGGGTCGACCAGTTTGACGATAGGCAGGTTGACGTTTGCCTGGCTGGCGGCTGACTGGCTTGTGATTAGTAGCGAGGGAAGCATTACACAAGGACAGAACTCTGTCAAACATCGCCACAACCTGTTGAACACCAGGGTTGGTAGCAAGTGGGTCAATTGCAGCATTAGCCGGGCCTGGGATAGCAGAAGGAAAGGGCAAAGAGGAAGCAGACTCATATGGGCTATCTACAACATTGTCTGACTGGAACCGACTGGAAGCTAATGTACTGGCTGGCAGAGAGGTAGGAGGTGGCCTCGGCTGGCATGCTACTAAAGTAGCCTGAGACATGCTACGATCGAGTGTGTGAAAAGGTTCAGCCATGGGGCTCTGACTGTTAGCTAACAAACTCATTGTGTTTTGGGACTGGGGTGCAGTCTGTCTTACATTTCTCACATGAGCATCCAGACGGTCCTGAACCTCAGTCACAGTCCACTGCTCAGGTGCCTTTAGTTGGAATGTTAAAGCTAACCTGGGGTCAGGACAATAATTAATGAACATCAAAACTACCTCACTACTGGGGTCCTCCACAGATTTACCCCGCCTCCGGAGACACTTGTCGGCAGCATCGATGGACTTATTAAGACGAATCCAATAATCCACAGCACTCTCACCAGCACAGGGAATAGTGCCATAGAAATCCTTCATGGGCAAGTTAGAGTATGACAGCTCACTGAAGTTACCTTTCAATATGTCAAACACAGCTGTGACCATATTGGCAGTATCCAGTTCAGGGCGGCTGCGCAGCGACACCTTCACCACATCTCTAGCTTTGCCCGTTAACCTGGACATTATCAGATCAAACATTTCTTTTCCAGTGTCACATTTTACCCTATTCAGGTAACATTTCATATGGTCTTCCCATTCATGAACAGATAATGCATCTGTACGATCACCTCCGAAGTAAGGTGGGGCTTTGGTGTCTGACTGCACAACAACCCTCAACTGTGACAAATTAGCATCACTGGATGACTGATTTGTAGTGGGAGACTGAGGCTGGACAGAACTAGACTGTTGCCTAGCATTGAGGCTAGCTGAAATGTTTTCGCCAATCTGTTTAGCCAGATTTGAAATCATGCCTCCAAAATCATCAACAGATATGACTTGTGTGCGTTCTGGTTCTGACCGGGTAATTGGTGTGGAACTAGCAGTGGGGGTCAAAGGTGAGTTAACCGAATTATCTACGGTGTATTTGGGAACATGGGGGGACATCAGGGGATCCCTACCAGCAACCTGTCGGCCTCTCCCCACTCCAAATGAAACATCATGCACACGTTCATCCATTTCACAATCTCCCCCCAAAAAAATATATAATAAAAAATATATATATATTTAGCGAAAACACCAGCAAGGTCCACACTAATACTACAGAAGTGCAATATTGATAAAAAAAGGTAAAATAAACACCCAAAACAACAATTATACAAATTTCAGTAGAATGAATGTAGCAGGACAAAAAAAACAAACAAAAAACACATATATGACCAACAATAAAAGATGACAAAAATAAATAAATAAATGGATACAAACTGATGTAAAACACACTGTTCAGATCACTATAAGTCAAACAACCAGTCAGCAATACTGTCCCAAATATCCACTTTCGTTCCGAACAGTACTTCGTCCTTTTTTTTTTTTTTTTTTTTTTTTTTGCAGTCGTAAGAAAATTCACTTCAGTGGATAAGGTGTCCCTTTCACAAATTAGCTGGTTATAGCAGTATCACCAGTACAAAAACATGCCATAGAAGCACAGGAGAAAAAAAAAGACAGATAATCCACAAATTCCAAAACAGCAGTAAAGAGTCTATTTAACAAGCCATTAATTGGCCGGCACACCTCGCGCGCACGCGGGAGCGAGCGCAGTCCACAGACCTCACGGAGCAGCAGCGGTGAGTATGGTGGAGTCGCGGCCAGGAGCCGGGTGGAGTCGCGGCCAGGAGCCGGGTGGAGTCGCGGCCAGGAGCCGGGTGGAGTCGCGGCCAGGAGCCGGGTGGAGTCGAAGCCAGGAGCCGGGTGGAGTCGAAGCCAGGAGCCGGGTGGAGTCGAAGCCAGGAGCCGGGTGTCGGCAGCTCTACCTCGGGGACCAGACGGGCGCTGATCGGCGATGCAACGGGTCGTAACGGCACCAAGTGTAACCGGTGGTGTCTGACTGCGTTGTGTGAATTAATATTGACTAAGACCCGCACGTAACCACTTGGGAGACAGTCTTTATTTGGGGCTCCTGACAGAAAACACATATATCCCTCATCAGTGAATCCACGAACAACACACGCCCCTCCTCCACACACATCCAGAACAAAAGGAAGCCCATTAAAATACAAAAAAGTACACGACATACCTGACAGAAAACACATATATCCCTCGTCAGTGAATCCACGAACAACACACGCCCCTAAACAGACCAAATTATACTTTAATATGAATTGATAAAGTTTGAAATAGCCAATTAACCCAAAATAATATTTTAGAAGCCGAAACAGGAATTTAGGAAATTATATGGGCGCTTACCTCCTCCACACACATCCAGAACAAAAGGAGGTAAGGGCGCGAAAATACCTAATATATTAGGCGGTGTCGCACCATAAAGTGCACGGTGGAAACACACAAACAGAACGAGGTTCCACATCTTAATACTGGTCTTTTAGCTCTGTCAGTGTAAACTAAAAACAAACAAAGAATTTTGTGTAATTATAACAGTGACATACCCCTGTTGCTGCAACATAATTGACCCTGTTACATTAGTTCAGTTCATCGTTCATTCTTCCAAATGATGAACTAGAAGTTCATGGATCCCAAAATGAACTTTTTCGTTCTTTTTTTGTGTTATTATTGTAAACTTATTATTAACCGTTCCTAATGTTATCCTGACTGTAGTCAGGAAATCAGGGGAAAATGCCGTCCTCCTCCCGGGGTTAACTTCCCTCTGCGGGTTCTTAGAACACAAGGAGCGGTTTCAGTGAGCTTCGTTTTCAATGTTTATTTCCAAGAATGGGACAACACCTGCTCCGGTCGCTGGTCAACCTCTGTACATTTAACTCTTTTTCTCCTCTCCCAAAAACTCTCTGCACCCCTCTCTCTCTCTCTTTGCCCCACCCAGAACGCTTCTCATTGGCTATTCCACAACATTATGTTGCCAAAATTTGTTCAGAATAATACAAAAATGACATGTATGATAATGCTGTGTTTTGATCCCATTTTATACCTTATAGGACTCAATAATTGCAACGTTATGAGAACGAAATGTGAACTACATACGAGCGCAGTTCAATAAATGCCAGAATAACCACGTTCACAACTTCCAGTTCATTTGGCAGAAGTGAACGAGTCCTTCACGTTCGTCAAAAATATGATATCGTTCGTGAACGATCGTTCAATGAACTCGTTTAGGTACAACACTGGCTACATGTGTGAAAAAATACTCTGGTAAAAGTAGAGGTGCTGATTCAACTGCTTTATTGAAGTCAAAGTCGAAAACTTCAGCTTCTCACTTGTATTAAAGTACAAAGTAAAACTGCATGGTTTTTTTTCTATGGATGAAATAATTATTTAAGCAGGAAAAACCAGAAAAATTTAAAAAATATCCAAAATAAAGCCTTTAAAAGTGAGTTACCCTGTAGATGATGTGTTGTATTGGGTCATGGTGCTCAGTTTAGTGGGTATGGACAGGACATTTAGGAAAAATCATAAATAGGAGATTAAAAAAATGAAAAGCATAACTATGATTTTTAAAATAAAAATCTAAATTATGAGATAAAAACTCAAAATTTTAAGATGAAAGTCAAAATTATGGGAAAAAAGTGATAATTATGAGATAGTAAATCACAATTTCTGATTTACTGGTTTGATTTTTCATCCTGTTGCATTTGTCTAGTTTGAAAAAGTAATGAGTCTATTCTGAGAATGTAAAAAGTATAAAGTACAGATATTTATACAAAAATGTCAGGAGTATAATTAAAAAAATTACAGAAAAACAGATAGCCAAGTAAAATACAGATACCTAAAAACTGTAAATAATAAATGGTTTGCACTTACATAGCGCTTTTCCACCTTCATGGTGCTCAAAAGCGCTTTATATTAGCTTCACACTCACCCATAAGTTTCTAAGGTTCTGCCAGTACTACTGGGAGCCTAAGTGAGAGCTTAAGTCAGGGTTCAATATCTGGCCCAAGGAGACTTCGACACGTGGACATGAACATCTGACCTTAACATCTAGAGACATATTTTAATGTCAATTTGAAGTTTAACTGTTCACTGTAAAAAGTGCATGGTAGCATCATAACATGATGAAATACCATCTTCAAATTACACTAAATATATAATTCTCAGTTTGTTTTCCCCCCTCTGTCTCTCTTTGAATCTCTCTCTGTGCCAAATCCAAGCATGTGTTGATGGTGTTTTGGATGTGAGCAGCAGTTCTGTCTTCAACATGGATTTTATGTGTGCATGTGGATGTGCACAAGGATGCACTCTTGAAATGCCACTCACGAAATCTCCAGTGAAAAGTGAACGTTATTGTGGGCTGTCTGCTCTACTATGATAATTCACGATTACACGCAAAACTCCCTGGGGCTAATTTTTTTCATTAGAAGTTAAAACATCTCCAGTGAGTGTTAGCTTGTCTAAATAGGATGTGAGCTCCATTCAGAACAAAAGTTTCCCTCACATGGATGCAGCGTCCTCCAACTGCCTACGCTTCTTTACAGAAGCGCATTTGCATTTGGTTTACTTATGCCCGCTTTGGTTTGACTCCTGGAAATTTTGGAGTTGGATTTTTTTTATCACACAGAAGTGACAGCAGTTGGATTTGTCACTTTCCATGACATCTCAGCTCATGTTGTCATCAGATAGTATTATAGTGGGAAGTAACTAAGTAAAAGTACTTAATTACTGTACTTCGGTAGATTTTGTAGTTATCTGTACTTTACTTGAGTATTTTTCTGGCAACTTTCTACTTTTACTCCCTACAATTGTTCATAAATATCTGTACTTTATACTCTACATTTATATAAATACCTGTACTTTATACTCCTTATATTTATATAAATATCTGTACTTTATATTCTCAGAGTAGACACATTACTTTCTCAAACTGAACAGATGTGACAGTATGAAAAATAAGTAATTTCAGAGGGAAAATCAGTGGGGGAGAGAAACTGGGATTATTTTTAAATGTAATTTAAGAATGTTTTTATTTTTATTTTCATTATTTTTTGTTTAAAATTTGTTAAGTTGTTTTATTTTATATATTATATTACAATTTTGTCAGCCCTGCGATGAACTGGCGTCTCATACAGGGTGTACCCCGCCTTCGCCCATTGTAGCTGGATTAGGCCTCCAGTGACCCCCGCGACCCTAGTGAGGATAAAGCGGGTTCAGATAATGAATGAATGTATTACAATTTTTTAATGTATACTTTTTTACATTAAACATTATTTTACTGATTATTTTTTGTATTTTATTTATTTATTATTTTTTATTTAATTGTACTTTTTAAAGGGAGAAGAAACAGATATTAGCAGATTTTAGATTTCTAAAACCTGCAGGACACTTGGCCACGAGGAACAGATTTGAGAACTACATTACATTACTTTAACTTGGCTGTTTGTAGTACCTGATGTGCACTAACATGTTTACCTGTAAATAAATTTCTTGTTGGTATTAGAGTGTAATTAAAAATGTTTTATTTAATTGTGTTTTGATATTGTGTTTTAAATACTGTGGTTCAAAGCGTAAACATAGTTTCCAGCATTTTTATAACTCCATAAAAAATAGGTTAAAAAGATTTTGATCACGTTGCTTTTTTCAGCCTAAAGAGCAATATAAACACTTATTGACTAAAGTTTTTATAATTCATGCATCAAAGAGTTAATTTTAACTTTGGGGGGCAAAGGCATAATGGTTTTGGTTCATTTTTGTGTCCATTTGTCTGATTGTCACCAGCTTTACACAAAAACTGCTGGACACCAAAAGGTCACCAAAAATATGTTTTCACAATGATAAGAGATTGAGTATAAAGGAATGAAAAGGACATTCCTAATTTGCTCTGTTTTACATTTAGCTTATTTTCTAAGCTATATGCACTATTGATGTGCATTGACATCAGAACCTTGAAGGCTTTCTAGGTCAAAGGTCAAAATCAAATATTTTATGTAACTTTTGAACTCTTCATCTTACAGACTTCCAGTGAACACCAAAATGTTGGTCTTTCAATTCTCCATCTTAGATTTTGACCTATTCAATAGTAATAGTAATTGCTATTACAAAAATAGTAATTAAATTACTAATTATTCATTAAAAAATTACTATTACTAGTAATAGTAATTTAGACTCAAAACAATAGTAAAAAAATTACTACTACTAGTATAATAATTACTATGATAATGGTAATTATAATAGACTATAACAGAAAAAACAGTGGAGATAAAGACATTGGGCTCTAGTTTCCGGGCACATCACAGGGTGCGCAAGCTGGTGGACCCAGAACAGTGCTAGTTTCCGGCCAGTGCAGAGCAGTTTGGGAGTTTGGCAGACTGCACTGCACCAAGATGGGTGTGGTGGCACACTCGTAGGCGATGACTACTGATCCAGCTTGGTGCAGTGACAGATTCAATGACTTGAGATCATGTCGACAGCGTGCCAAGCTTGCCAGCTGAAGGCACGTCTAAGCACAGCATAGCCAGTCAATAGGTAGATTGGGAGACCGGCACACAGAGCGCCCACATTTCCACTACCTCACAGGCAGGTCTCCAGAGTGTCAGACACATTTCAGTGCAATACATAACTCCAACAATCACTATACTACGGAGCCCCCCTGATGACATGGCAAAAATTTTTTTATTCGTGGCCACGAAATAGGAGAGGTCTGCAAGGGACTGATTTTTCCTCCTGCTCCCACACTTATGAACAGTGCGGGAGCTCCTGCTCCTGCTCCTCCCTGTGACCTGAGGGTCCTTTTTATTAGGTCCATTGGGGTCCTTAAGTTTTAGATTTGGGTTTGTAAGTGATCAGTGATTCTATTTTCAGTTTTAATTTCATTAGGTATAGATTTAAGGTAATTTTTTCACTTTAAATTAGTGAAGCAGGTGGAGTACAGATAGGATGATTCTGACGTCTTCTTTTCCTTTACCACAGGTGGAGACCTGAGAGGCCTTCAATGGGTTGAGACTCCTCAGGATGTGGTGCAAAAGCACATGGCATGGGTCATTATTTGACAGCGTCTTGCTGGAGCGTGCAGGAACGGAGTGTGACGCTCTGAGGTTGGACCCAATTGCAGACAGCACACAATATAAAAGTTCAATCTCTGTTTTAATCGAACAGTGAATAAATACAGAGCTCATAGGGAAAAAGGCACGAGGGAAGACGTAGTCCAGTCCAGGGTTCAGTGACGGGGATACAGACACGGCAGGCAGGGTGAGAGGTTGAAATCCAGAAAGGTGGATCAGGTACCGGGGAAGCAGACTGGAACGTAGTCAGGGACAGGCGAAGGCTGAGATCTAGAATCAAAGACTGAGACGTGGTCAGGCGGAAACAGGTCTAAATAGGAAGCAGGCTGGAACGGGTCAAAAACAGAGCACGATAAGTCTAATTTAACAAAAACAGGTTAAGAACAAACACAGGGAAAACCGTGATGTTGCTTTTTTACCCCCGCGGGAGGAGAAGGCCACGAAAAGACAATTGAGCAACTAGGCTACTAGGTGTGCACTTTCGGGGTGTCCTTCTGACGTTCCCGCCCCGTGGAGGTTGAATTTATTGGAACCACACCCCCCGCCCAGTGACGTCAATCACTGGGTAGAAAAAGACACATAGTTACATATTATTGGATACAGTAAGAAATTCGTATTTTCATAAGAACATCTCATTGGTTAAACACTTCTAAGGAGTGGCTAATTCCCAGGTGGGAAAATACTAAGCTGAGACAAAGGAATTCTTAACATTCCTTTGTTCACTTAGTAGAAAATTTCTACTTCAGGAATTAAAATACATACATACATACTGGTATTTATTTCACATATCCCTCCTGTTGTTCTTGTGAAACATCCATTATTACCCATCCTAAAGGCTGCATAGTTATGCATAGGTCCCTCGTCACCTTCAGTTCCCTGAGCTTGCATCCGAGTGTTCATGACATGATTGTAATAAGGCAAGAGATAAACAAAAAAAAAAGAGGTAAAAACAAAAAACAAAACAAAGGGCCAAAACAAAACATAAAACATATAAGGCTATATATTAGGCTATTTGCAGAGTCGTCACTCATAGGGCAATAAAACCATCAATAGTTACGTTTATAAACACACACTCTAAAATTCAACATTTCAACCAACATAACTTTAACAACTTCCAGGTGCAGCAAAATGACAGTGTGACTGTCGCCTATGGATCATTGTTTGTGTTCGGAGGGGAACGTTTGATCCCCTAATAAGATTATGAAGTAGTGGTGCCATCTTCATAAATGTGCATGTATAAAGTTTATCATTGAAAATGATGTAGGTTTCCTATGTGGACTGTATCATCGGAAATAAGGGTTCACACATCATCATCAGTTTCTATCACTGTCAACATAATTGGAATCAGGTTCAAACATCACAGGTGGGAGCGAATCATCAGGAGAAATCTACATATAGAAACCTGCAGGGTCTATAAAAGAAATCATTAACTATATACCAGTCATGTCACCTGTAACTATCATCATAACCACTTCTCAATGGTTTCAAAACAGAAAAAAGGACCTTCAAATATATAGTCCGAGTTAACACCAATACAAAATCTGACCTTGGGAACCAAATCAACGTTAGCACAATTGTCTATTTAAGGTGTCTTTTCCTTATTTTGTTCATATTGTTGCTGAACAGTACTCCGTCTTCTTTGTCGCTGGAGACTCTGAAAGTTCACAACACTCAAAAGCGTGGAGGTTGTTAGGGGCTTTTGTAGGTTGTCGTTGGGAATATTGGGACATAGGACAATAATCTGGACTGGAAGTACAGTCCCCACCAGCAGCAGCCCCATGACCACTGCTATGGTGGGTAGGGGGCTCATTGTGATCCGGCAGTGCCCAACCAAGGTTGTAAGAACACTGTTGTTGTCTTGTAGCAATGACCACTAGTGGCCACTGTTGACGTCACGGCTTACCAATGAAGTCCTGAGTCTAGGTGATCTAGGAGATCAGTTGGACCTTAACTCGTGGCTGGTGGGTTGGCATCAGTTGGTATCTTCAGCGGGCAAGGGTGTTTGTACCGCCCGTCTTCCAAACCAACCCAGAGCTGGTCACTGTGAGACTCAGAACCACCATTATGCAGTGTGACAGCCGTTGGTGTGGTGGTCTGAACCACAAACAGACCCTTCCACCTTGGTGACAACCAGTGCTGTCTCTTGGTGACTTTGATCAGGATCTGGTCAACCTTTGTTCTGGTCAACCTTTGTCTCAGCTATTCCTGTGTAGGGTAAAAAGAGACAAACGGCAGATCACAAGCATTTTGTCCTGGAACAATTTCTGTATTCAGGATGACAAAGGATCTGCCTCACCCTCAGTCTCTGAGGTGAGTTTTCCCTCCCACATTGGCAACCTAAATGGTCTGCCATGCACCATTTCAAAAGGCGTAATGCCGATGTGATTAGGAACAATGTGCATGTACATTTTGACTAAAGATAGACTTTCGGGCCATGATTTGCCTGTGTCTTCCATAGTTTTCTATAGCCTAGCTTTTACTGGGCCATTAGTGCGTTCCACCAGTCCTGCTGACTGTGGATGTATGCGCAACAGTTTTTCAGGCTACTATCTAGATGTTGAGCCAATCTTTTGACTATAACATTAACCAAATGTGGACTATTGTCACTCCATAAGATGTCTAGAAGTCCAAACTGTGAAATTATCTCTTTGCAGGGTGCTTTTCCTACTTCTCAGTGCATCAGCTTTTAATGCTGAAACTAATTCTACCCATTTGGAAAATAAATCAATACTAGGCAATGCCTGTATGTGCCGCTATATGTAAGTTCAATGAAATCCATGTGTAATATCTGAAATGGGTATGTGCTATGTGGTTTGAGACCTCTCTTTGGTCTGACATTACCTCGCGAATTATGTCTGCATCACGTCATGTAACAACTTCAAAAAGTTTTAAAATAGGTATTTAACCCTCGTGTTGTGTTATATTAACCATCCCCCCTGTTGAGACATGGAAAACTCCATGACTCAATCTCACTGTCAAAGGATACACCGTGTGGAAGGCAGAGTCTGCCGTCCACGTGGCGGAGTCCGCTTTCCGTCCGGACTGCTCCAGCTATTGTCCATTGCTGGTTCTCATTTGGCGGACCATGGCTCTGCTTGGGATGGTGTCTCTTGGTTCCTCGGTGAGTGTCAACACCTCTGTGGCTCTGTGTTGCAGCTTGGCTGATTTGCATACTACAGTTTTGTCAGGTGATTGCGCTGTCTCAATTCATATTGCGAGTAATATTGCACGAGCTACTGTCTTTCCTGATGCTGTTTTCATTCCTCTTCTAGCCCATTGGGCTTCTTAAGCATGCAGTGTTGAAAACGCACATTGTCTCTCTGTGAAGACTGTGACCTTTTGATCTTGAAACAGTTCACAAGCTCTAGTTAGCACTATGAGTCCTGCTGCTTGTGTTGAGCATGTACATGGAAGTCCCTTGGCTTCCAGAATGGTGGTATCTGTGACCAAAGCATATCCTACCAGGTTCTGACCTGTAGGGGACTTTGAGGTGGAGCCATCCACGTACACATGAGTGCTATCTTCTAAAGGAATGTCTTCTAGGTCAGGACTGGGTTTACAACATGCAGCTGTTCTGAATCCACACTTATGAGGATCTCCATCTTCCTGCGTAGGTAGCAGGGTAGCTAGGTTCAGAGTGTTGCATCTCTGAATTTTCAGGTGTGGCTGTGATGGGAGTATTGTCAGTACTCCTAAATGTCTCGCTGGTGACATAAACGACATGACTAATAGTTCCACTGCAAGTGGGACTTTCAGTATTATAGGGTGGAAAAGCGCAATTATTCTCCTTTAACTTTTCCAAAAGCTCTGAATTATTCACTTCTTTTGGACGCATTGTCCTTAAACAACATGCACTCTAAATTCCTATCAATGTCCATGTATATTCTCAAATGTAGAATTCCATTTGGTTAAATGAATAGCTTAAAACAAAACATCGAAACATTCTTTTAAAAAACCAAACAAACAAAAACTTCATTACTAAACTTAGGTAGAAGAGTTGAATCAGTACTTCTACTCCTACTGAATCATATATTCATTTATTAATCATACCTTACAATCTCTACATTTGTTGTTAAAGTCTTATGTAGGTCATTAAAGTAAAACAAAACAAAAAAAATAACAAATTTTCTTGTAGTCTACATACATAAATTGTCTTCTATTTCACTTAGTCAGTATTGCTGTCTCGAAGTCCACTGTGCACTTAAAAAACGTTGTCATTTTAGTCATGTAGTCGTCAAAAGTCTGTCATCTTTTCATCGAGTCCATCATATCTCCTATCTAATTCATATGACTTCAACAGTCCTTAGATCTCATTTTACCACTCTTAAGAATTAACCTCTTCTGCTAATTCATTTATCACACTAAACGTACTTCATGTTTTGAAATTAATATCCAAAAAATTTGTATTTTCTGACAAAAATTCAGTCCAATCAACATACGTTGTCTGAGCAATTAATTTAAGATTTTACTCCTAATGCTATAATTCATAAATACAACACTCAACATTTGTTTCAATGTGTCCCATTAACAGCTCAGTTTTTGAAAAGCCAAATTTCAAATGTTCTTTTTTCTTTCCAAAAATAAAGATTTCCTTCAAAAGTATTCAAGGATATCAATTATGTGATTACATTGATGCATGTTTTTATGCATAATTATTTATATGAATATTTTCATTCGTATTTTATCCTTATTTTATTAATCTGATATTTTAATCTTCATTGACTATAGAACCTCTGCAATATTCATCAAGTAGACTCAAATTAGCCTAAATGAAGTTCCTGCTTTCCCCTACATCTTTACTATTCCTTTATTATTAATATTTTTATTCTAATTTAATCTTAATCTTTAATTTAATCCTACTTCAATCAATAGTAGTATATGTGTAAGAATCTCAATTCAAACTGTTTATACTAATATGGTACCTTCTTTATTGTCTTGTTCTTCTCTGGAAAGTACAACCCCCTATCAAAGTGTCAGTTCCCAAATGACTTATTCTTCTATTATTAACCATTCCCATTTATTGTATTATATTCTGTAGTTTACATTTCAAAGTAAAACTCATCTACTCTCCCTTATTTAATGTACTGATCATGTAGATTTTTTTATTTTTAGAAACGTTTAGTTTAGACTTATATTTTTCAGCAAAATATATAATTAAATGAACAGAAATCAAATGTCTCCATCCCCTGTCGTTTAACCAACTTCATGGGTCTCACTGCTGTATCCATACTGTATAACATGACTGTCTTTCCACAGTAACCACAGAACCTCCAAATGTCTCGATGGATCATATCTGATGATCATAAAAAGAAAAAATTTGTATTTAAAACAATTATTTACCTGTATTTCTAAGATTAGTGGATCAACGCGTATTAAACATTTTATATCCGCATTTCTTTCTTTAAAGTTATTGTGGCTTCATGCGTAAACCTGTAAAACCCTGGACTGTTTGTTTCTATCATTAATTCTCTCTTTTTTTAAAAAAAAACAATGAATTAACCAATAACAAATGCCATTCACATAAAATATAGTTATGATCGTAAAACAGCAAAGTCAAGGCAAAATTTGTAATAATTTCTTTATAATGTGACCTTAATTTTTTCACTTCTTTAAGTAGTATGAGGGCCAATAGGTCTAAAAAGGCTCCAGAAGGCCTGTGATTGGTGCCAAGTATTTGAATGTAGGCCTAATGAACAAATTTTCATGCAGATTAGTCCATCATCATGATTAATCTAATTAGAAATCTTAACACCGTTACCCACATGCAGGGCAAAATAACTCAACTTCTCTGGCAATTTATTTGAGGCAATATTGTCCGTGTATGTCTAACAGCATTTTGGCCTCTGGATAAAAATATGACAACCAAAAAAACAAAACAAAAATGGGTTAGTTAGTGTATCGTGGTTCTGTTAGAGGGGTGCTAAATCCTGGATGAGGAGTGTGGGGGGGGGACAATGGCACAGGCATCCCTGCTGGCCTCTCCACCTTTGTAGCAGTCACATTTAAATCTAATCTCTGACTGCATTGCTTTTCATGGAATATAGCATCTTTAGTTGTCTTCCCATCTTTTCATTCTTCAGCCTGTTGGAATCAGGCTCTTGCTTCAAGTAAACCTAATTTCACTCCCATTGTTGTGGATCTGGGGGAGCATGAGTGTGGCCAATGTTGGGTCATGGCAATAGCTACTTAGTGATTGTCTTTCTGCTGTTGGATTTGGAATGTATATGAGACCCACTGGAAAACTTCATCTTTGCTTAGTGTGCGGGGTGCGATGCAGTGTTTGATCACTAATGGATGGGTGGAAATGCTTCATTGGTGTTGTGTTTTGATTCACCTAATATGGGCAGCTGCGTCGTCATGCACCTCTGTGTGACTTGTATGTCACCTCTTCCAGTCGGCTGCAAAACGACATGGACCTTCATCTTTTCTGCTGGGCTTGGGTGATTGATTGATTTAGTGCGGTGACCACAGGGGGCATAGCGAAGGTTCAGGACCATGGCTGTAATTGCGTTGGAGGGTCACCAGGGGGCGCTGTTCGTTGGGGTGAGGGTTGTGCGACAGCTGCTGTTGCTGTGGCTCCGGCCGCTTCCTCTGACGTCCTTCCTTTTCCTGCCTCTGTTACCTGCAAAAATAAAAACTTCTCCAAACAAGTTATTACCTGTTCTAAAGCTCTCTCATTATTTTTTGTGTCGGCGTTTTAATATAATTATATATTTTTTTTATCACGTGCAGACTTTTAACGCGACGTAAATCCGGTGAACCGTTCGTTTTTTATGGTACCAGTTTTGTTTCTAATTATTACTCTGGACGTCCTTTTGATAATTTTATATAACGTTTTTATATACCCGCGGGTTTATCATCTAATTTAACCATCGATTTTGTTCCACAATGGGATTTTAGGTGCAACACTATTTTACGCTTCGTATTTTCACTATTACTATCGGTCCGAAGGAAATTCATACATAGTTTCGGTACTGTGCACATATAAAACAGATTAAAACATACACATTCATACACACACATCACTGGCCAGATTTCCTTCTGTTTGGGCCCCAGGCCCAATATGAAGTACTTCAACACACTCGGTACCGGTTCTGCAGCGAGATCCCAGATCTCTGACCACTCGGTACCGGTCCTGTGGCAAAACCCCAGATTTTGAGCAACCCGGTACCGGCTCTGCAGACTACAGCTGTTGAACCCCAGGTTCAAATCGAAATCCCAGATTCCGACCCGCTCAGTCGGTACCGGTTCTGTGACGAGTTCCCAGAACTACAAACCACCCGGTACCGGTTCGGCAGCAGCTCCTGGGCCCCAGGCGAGACCCCCAAGTCTGTCACGTGGAACAGTTTAAAACACACACACACAAATGACATCAAAAAGACAGACCTGCTCTCTCTCAAACTCCGAAACCGTCAGACTCCAGGCCCGCCCGTTCTGGCCTCAGCCCAACTATCTACTTGCACATGTCTGTACAATTAGAAAACAGTGTCTGCCTTACCGGTTTTCGCTGTGTGGTCTCTAGCCCGTTGGAATCCGTCGCTGGACTTCAAATGCGGCAAGGAATCGAGCTACAAGCCTCACCTGTGAAAATCCAGGTGTTGTCGACAGCGGCCTCGATCGATACCCTGACGCAGAGATGTCTCAGTCCGAGGATTCCCGGGTTTCGGCACCAAAAACTGATAAGTCTAATTTAACAAAAACAGGTTAAGAACAAACACAGGGAAAACCGTGATGTTGCTTTTTTACCCCCGCGGGAGGAGAAGGCCACGAAAAGACAATTGAGCAACTAGGCTCCTAGGTGTGCACTTTCGGGGTGTCCTTCTGACATTCCCGCCCCGTGGAGGTTGAATTTATTGGAACCACACCCCCCGCCCAGTGACGTCAATCACTGGGTAGAAAAAGACACATAGTTACATATTATTGGATACAGTAAGAAATTCGTATTTTCATAAGAACATCTCATTGGTTAAACACTTCTAAGGAGTGGCTATTTCCCAGGCGGGAAAATACTAAGCTGAGACAAAGGAATTCTTAACATTCCTTTGTTCACTTAGTAGAAAATTTCTACTTCAGGAATTAAAATACATACATACTGGTATTTACTTCACAGAGCACAGGCAAAAACACGGGAAAACAGACAGAATAAACGCTGGAAGGTCTTGACAGGACAAAAACAATCTGGCAAAGGACAGACATAAAGAGCAGGCTTATATACAGCCACCTGATCGCTCACAGGTGTGAGCTCACAGGTGACAGCAATAAGAATTAGAGTAAAGGTGACAGACAGGGACACACAGGAAAACAGAGCAGGGAAAACAGAGAAAAATAAAACACATTCATGACCGAACCCCCCCCTCAAGGGACGGCCCCTGAAGTCCCAAAAAAAGAAAAAAAAATCCCAAATAAAAATGTCCAAGCAGGGTGGGAGGAGGGGGCACAGGAAGGAGGGTAAGTATTCGTCTGAACCGGACTCCTCTTCTGCTCCTGGGTCCCCTTCCTTTTGTCCTTCTTGGTATGTTGGATTCTTGGAACGACAACGGTTGGCATTCATACCAACCGTTACCATACCTGCCTGTGGCCTTCCGAATAGCGGCATGAGCTGACCTCCATGTCCGTCGACACTGACGCAGGAACTGGTCCATGAGGACTCTTCAACAGCAGAAGGGAATAACGGAGGTTGATAACCGAACACACACTGAAATGGAGACATACCTATGGCCGAACTGACTAGTGTGTTATGGGCGTATTCCACCCAGATGAGTTGTCTGGACCAAGAGGATGGTTGACGTGAAGCCATACATCGCAGTGTAGTCTCCATCTCCTGGTTCATCCGCTCAGACTGACCATTGGTCTGTGGGTGGTATCCCGAAGACAAACTAGGGGAAGCCCCAATTGCCCGACAGAACTCTCTCCAGAAACTGGATATAAACTGAGGTCCTCGGTCCGATACCACATCGGTGGGGAAACCGTGGAGGCAAAATACATGGAGGAGCATGAGTTCTGTGGTCTCTTTGGCAGAGGGAAGCTTGGTGATCCAAGGTGAGCCATCTTGCTAAACCTGTCTACCACTGTTAGAATTGCCGTGTTGCCATCTGATGAAGGTAGCCCCGTAACGAAGTCCGGGGCGATGTGGGACCAAGGACGATGGGGAATAGAAAGAGGCTGTAAGAGACCTGCAGCGGGTCTCCGAGAGGACTTGTTCTGGCTACATACAGAGCAGGCCTTAATGAAACTGGTAACGTCCTCTCTCATTGTGGACCACCAGTACCGTCTCTGTAGAACCTCCAGAGTTCGATGAATCCCTGGATGGCACGTAAGCGGAGATTGATGAACCCATTGAAGGAGCTCTGCTCTGAATCTCTGGGGAACGAACAGACGAGACGGTAGAACAACCACTAGGCCCGGGTTCTTCCTCCACCGCTGTTCTAATCCGGTCCTCGATCTCCCAAGTAAGGGCGGCCACCCTCTGGGAACTGGGAAGGATGGTCTCAGTCTTCACCCCCTCCTCCTCCTCTACCAGAAACAGCCGCGATAGAGCATCAGGCTTGACATTCCGGGAACCTGGACGATAAGACAGGGAAAAATTAAAGTGGGTAAAGAATAAAGACCATCTAGCTTGTCGGGAGTTGAGTCTCTTTGCAGATCTGATGTACTCCAGATTCTTATGATTAGTCCACACCAGGAAGGGGACCTTAGTTCCCTCCAACCAGTGTCTCTATTCTTCTAGAGCCAATTTTACTGCCAAGAGTTCCCGGTTTCCAATGTCGTAGTTTCTCTCTGCTGATGATAGACATCTAGAGAAGAAAGCGCAGGGATGCATCTTGGAATCCTGATCTGAACGCTGAGAGAGCACCGCTCCCACTCCCACATCAGAGGCATCCACCTCCACAATAAATTGTCTCTTAGGGTTGGGGATTTGCAGGATGGGCGCAGTGCTGAATCTCCTCTTGAGAATGTCAAAAGCCTGGCTGGCGGATGAAGACCACTGAAATGATACTTTGGATGAGGTGAGAGCAGTCAAAGGGGCAGCGACAGAGCTATACCCTCTAATGAACCGTCTATAGAAGTTGGCAAAGCCTAAGAATCGCTGAAGTTGCTTACGTGTCTCTGGAACCGGCCATTCTGCCACTGCAACCACTTTGCTTGGATCCATCTGTAGAGAATCTTGTCCAATAACATACCCCAGGAAGGAAACCGAGGAGCAATGGAACTCGCATTTCTTTGCTTTAATGTAGAGGGAGTTCTCCAGGAGTTGTCGAAATACTTGTTGAACATGATACACATGATCCTGCTGAGACTTAGAAAAGATAAGAATGTCATCCAAGTACACAAACACAAACTTATTCAACATATCATGGAGGACGTCATTAATGAGGTTCTGGAACACGGCGGGGGCGTTGGTGAGTCCAAAGGGCATTACGAGATACTCGTAATGTCCCAATGGTGTATTGAACGCAGTCTTCCATTCATCTCCGTCCCGGATTCTCACTAAGTGGTAGGAATTCCTCAGATCCAGTTTGGTGAACACCGTGGCCCCCTGGAGGAGCTCAAAGGCAGAAGAGATTAGAGGCAAAGGGTAACGATTCTTGACCGTAATCTCATTAAGACCCCTGTAATCAATACATGGTCTCAGAGTCTTATCCTTCTTGTCCACGAAGAAGAAGCCAGCTCCGGCTGGGGACGAGGAAGGCTTAATGATACCTGCGGCTAGAGAGTCTTGAATATAAGTCTCCATTGCTTCTCTCTCAGGAGCAGACAAGGAGTAGAGTCTACCCTTAGGGGGGGAAGTGCCAGGTAAAAGGTCTATGGCACAATCCCTATAATCATGATATTCAGGTGGTACGTTAACCAGATCAGTATCTGAAACGGTGTTTGCTGCCTTGTCCACGTTCCTTGGGTGACTGGAGACAACAATTTCGACAGCCCGAGCTCCAACCGTTTATTTGGCCAGTCTCCCAATCAATGTGGGGGTTGTGTCTGCGGAGCCAGGGGAAACCTAGAACGAGAGGAATCTCTGAAGACGGGATAATCAGGAAATGGATGGTCTCCACATGAGAACCAGCTATAGTTATGACGACGGGTTCCGTCTGATGGGTTATTTCTCCCATTGGATGACCATCTAACGCTCGGGCAGGAACTGGTCTAGTCAAGGGCTGCATGGAGAGTCCCAACTGGTGTACGAGACCTCCGTCTATGAGACTAGAGTCGGCCCCGGAGTCGATGAAGGCCGCTAGGGTCATGTACTCTCCCTTAATCAGAAGCTGAACATGGGACAGAGGTCTGGATACTGGGGAATTTGAACTGGTGCGGCTCAGCGTTAACCCCCGGTCTAACGCTGAACCCTTCCCTTTTACTGGACAGCTTGCAAGGAAATGCCCCCCCAGTCCACAGTAAAGGCACAGATTCTCTCTACGTCTCCTCTCTCGTTCACCCGGGGTCAGCCTGGAGCGACACACCTGCCAGGTTTAGGACCTCCCGCTAAGTGGACTGGATGGACTGGATGGCCTACGTCCGAAGCACCATAGGAGACAGGAGTGTGGGATGGAGACGATGCAGCATCCTCTCTCCTCCAGGCCCGGAGTCTGTGATCCAATCGAGTAGTCAGGCGGATTATACCATCTTGGTCAGAGGGAAGATCAAACGAGACCAATTGAAATTTAATTCGTGGAGATAGCCCAGCCAAAAATACCTCACATTGGGTGGCCATATTCCATGAACTGTTCTGGGCCCTGGTGCGAAAGTCAATGGCGTAGTCAGCAACGGAACGATTACCCTGATGAATGCTTAGGAGACCTCCTGTTACATCTGGACCCTCCGTCACGGGTCCAAATACCTTCCGAAGTTCAGATGAGAACACTTCAAAAGATGTGCACGCTATTGTCTGTCGTTCCCATTCCCCGATAGTCTGGCTCGACCCGTTAGGTGGTTTATAGCGTAGGCCACCTTAGCAGCCTCAGTGGAGAATGTGTGAGGCTGTAATGAAAACAAGCCTTGGATGGAAAATATACATTAGATCGGCGAGTGGTGGTAGGAGCGGGGCAGAAACATGTTCCGCTCCCACAAACAGTGTTGATTGAATTCACAGCAAATTCAATTTATAAATTACCAGTGACACAAAATAGATGTGATTACATTTTGGGAAAAGTAAGTCAAAGTTCTAATTTTTCAATTCCTGTTTAAGCAACAAAATTCTTTAATTAACCGACAAAATTCTTGAAAAAAACCTACAACATTGAATGAAGCAAAAACATTCATACATAGATATGTATATATAAAAATTAATCAAGCAAAAAAAAAAACCCTCAAGTTAAGCAAAAACATCTTGAATGATACAAAAAAGATATAAGCTATTTTTAAAGGAATTTTTAAAATATATATTTTTTGTCTCCATTTAGTTGTAATGGCTGTATGCAATGCATGTGTAGACACTGATGTCAGTGTCTACACTGACATCAGCACAGGCATATACACATATGACATATGACATCAGCTGGATCAATGCCAAAATAAGGTAGAATACATGAGAGAGGGTGGGGTTTGTTGAGCCTTGCACCAATTGTTATTACTGTAATTATTACACAGAAAAAGACTGAACTGCCACTGTTCCCACACTTCAATTTATGTTGTCAGTATGTTGGTGCTTTGTGTATTATTAAAATGATCATTAGTTCATGGTCAACTGATGCAGAAGTATACTGTATTTGTTGCCACAATTCAATATGATTGATTTTGCACCTAAAACACTTTATTGGTTTCATCAAAAGGTTTTCTCAATTGTCCAAATGTGCTAAAATGTATATTTTTATGATGTAATGCCTTTTTGAAACCTGTAAATAAAGTTCACGTTTGGGAACAAATGGACCCAATATGCAGGACTCTGAGAGAAGACGAGGTATTCACACTTTTTAAAAATTATAATAATACAATGATCAAAATGTGAAAACAATGTAGATCTATAGATCACCAGGTGGAATGAGTCACTGTTTCTGATTTACTGAGAACGGAGGTCAGAACACAAGCAATGGTCATCCACAAAAATCCAGCTGAGAGCACAAGGGGAAATCCAAAAATCGTTACCAAAAAACAGATGGGGTTCAGGCCGAAGTTCCAAATATGGTTGAGGTGTCAGCAGAGGACCTGCGTGAAATTGCCCCCCCACCCATTGTAATCTTTGGATAACTAGTCATTCGTTTGTGCCTCATTTGTGCTGGTTTGTGCCATTAAAATGATCGTTTGTGCTATTATGGTTTTATATAGATATTACAATATTTATTTTCACCTGATGACATCACTCAGCCCCCCACTTCCTCAAAACTGAATGGAAATGGTTGTATTTGTTTGTGCCTCATTTGTGCAGGTTTGTGCCATTTAAATTTGGGTTTGTGCTGTTGTGGTTTTTGAGTTACAAACAATTCTTTTATAGGATGACCACCAAATGTAACCCAAATGGTCATAATTATTTGTGCTACAGTGCCGTTTAAAGTTTGGTTTGTGCCATTATGATCGTATTGTAGAGACGAACGACAGGAGACGTCAGACTCAGGTCTCATCACCTGGTTTATTCTCAAAAAGAGCTTTTTAAACACAAGGGAGATCAACACCTAATTACCGCCACCCGGTGCTCATTTCCGTTACTCACGGACCTTCAAAATAAGGGTCTTTGCGTGTGAGTACCAAACACGCACTTGTGGGCACCACAGTATACATTTTAGGTTTGTTTTCAGTTGAAAACAAACTCCGTCCCTCTTAGCTCCATTATCATGAAAGGTGAAGCACATATGAGATTCAATACATTCAGTTTTCGTCCACCCTGTCTTGTTTTCCTTTTAAGTGGATGCGTTTTCACTCAGATTACAGTAAAACTGCTGGGATGTCACTGAACAGCTCCAGGTAATTTTATTTTATTTTTTACAGTCTTGCTTGTTTTGTGACTGTAGAGAAATAAATAAAATAACAATTAAATATTGCAAATTTGCTATACCAATATTGTTGTTTAATGTTGAGATTTCTTTATACATTTGTGTTGCTGTGCCTTCAAAAACTGCAAGGAAATGCATGACATTTTTGGTAATGGCCTATTTTAGGTTGCACTAAAGAGTATTTGTTTGAGTGATTAGCATTCATTGGTTTGTAAGGCATTGCTTTACAGGCAGCTAAAGTGGACAGAACATCATACCAAATGTGAATCACAAACAGTTATTAACAAGGTCTACCTTTTCATGTATTAATCATTTAAAATTTAATTATGTTATGAATAAGTTCAAATGAATACATGTCTTTACTTTTAACATAACTAGTTATTTTTTCTGCCCTAAAAACTGAACATGACCAGATTATTCCCTGGGAAACTAGACACACTTTGTTTAGTTTTAATGGAACTTTACATGGCTTTATCTCTGCAGAAGAAAACAGAATTATCAACACTGCAGTGTTTCATCACTTGATGGGACACAGTATGTAATGGACTGTCAATAATAGACATAGAAACAAAACATGAAAAT
The DNA here is from genome assembly GCA_020466265.1 of Siphamia tubifer. Taxonomy (NCBI): domain Eukaryota; kingdom Metazoa; phylum Chordata; class Actinopteri; order Kurtiformes; family Apogonidae; genus Siphamia; species Siphamia tubifer. The sequence continues at coordinate 12,012,606 of CM035805.1, forward strand.
GAAGGAACTCTTCTGACTTAAGTAATACTTTTCGCATTGATCTTTGCTGTTTTTATGAAGGACAACCCAAAAAAAAAGTTGTACAAGTGTTTCACATTTTATTTATGTTTGCAGTGAAAAATTTAGCTTCTCAAATCTCTGAACTGAAAGGATTTATTCAAGGAGTGAGCACCAAACCTCCTTTTGTACTAGAATACTAGTAACTAGTAATATTATCTATCTATCTATCTATCTATCTATCTATCTATCTATCTATCTATCTATCTATCTATCTATCTATCTATCTATCTATCTATCTAGATAAATATAAATATATAGATATGTATAAACTTAAGTAAGGATTTATTTATTTATTTACAAGCATAAATTGTACCAAAACACAAGAAATTACTAAATAATACTGTAAATTAATTAAACGAAGCAATGAAGTGATGTGTTTAACCTCATTTGGGCATGTTGGGTGTTTTCTGAAGCTGCTTTCACTTTATTTCCCAGGTCTTCATAGATACATTACAGTCTTCTTACAGTATGACACGCATGCTGTCCATGAACATCAACAACATTGTATAGCCTTCAATACTGAGGTTCTCCGACACCATCCTTGGAATTAAGGGTTACCCAGAATGCAGTATTTTCTTTGCTAACGGGGGATATAAAAATGACAAAAATCATTGTACTATCTTAGTTTAGGTCCATTTTATCGATTATGTACCTCATTGTTGCACAAAATTAATTTTTTTATTTTCCGATATTTTGTCAATAGTGGCTGGTGCCACCAAGCTAGCTATCATTTAAGTTAGCTAATATTACAAAAACTGTCATTTTTCGTGGTGGTAATGTAGTTGATTTATCAAGACAACAGCCTACATGCATTCTTGTGTCGATAATATTATAAGATAAATGGGCTAATGTCATCTCCCATAGCTGCAGAGTTATCTTACGATAGTTATAGCTTGTGTTTACCTTTCATTGAGCTGTGGGATGCAGTGAGAGCTGAATATGGTTGTGTTATTTACACAGATTATCTATTTGATAGCTCTAACTGAAGGAATAACTTACAGATAGTCAACAACTATTTCAAAAACATGGACCTAGATGGACCAGTCGATGATAGCTGTTCTTGTGGCTTATGATTAAACAGGCAGAATTAACAGTGCAAATATTTTTCAAAAATCAAAAAAATAAGTTGTCTTTCTTTTCAGGGACTACAGAGACAGTGCAGGCCCTGATTAATTTCAGGGCCAACAATTAATGGGTGTCCCATTTCTAAGTCACAAATAGCCCTTAACACTTAGTTTTGAGGGCTACTGTTTGAGAGTTGAGTGAGGGTTGAGGGTTTCTTTGTTGAATACACCTTAGAATACCAGTGGACAACTAATTACTGAGAGTTTAACCCTCTCTTAGCTGTTTTCCCACTATTCTTGTCTGTCCTCCCTAATCCTGATCTGCGTCTCTTCACTCGCTGACCGCGAACTGCGCCTTGCAAACTGCCGAACTTTGAACTGCTCCTCTGTCCTTTGTCTCTGTCCATATTTATACTTATGTCGAGTATAAATCTCTTCTTCCTCCCTGTCACCGTCTCCTAGCTTCTCTCTTCAAACCCCTCCCCCCTTAGCTTCTCTTTTCAACTCCCCCCTCCTCTCTCCACCAGATAGTCCATAAATCTTAAACTGGTGAGTCTAGGTGGAGGGATAATTACAACTTTTCATCTGAATACATGCATTTCTGTGAGCTGACCTGGAGTTAACCCTCCTCAGACTATTACTCAGACTGACAGCTACACACAGTCTTTCAAGGTATGTTCTCTCTGTGATCATGCATTCTACAAAACATTTGAATATATAGCATTGATCTTGGTTACATATGAATACATAGCATTGTAATCTTGGTTACACATTTGTTTTTGTTTTGTTTTTGTTTGTTTGTTTGTTTTTCTCTGATTTATCACACATAAGTCTCTTAAGTGTCTTTCAGTATGGGGTGTAGCCTTAGCCCCCATAATTAAGTTCAGGCCCTCTTGCCTGGAAATCAAAAGGAAAGGTCATCTGCATCAGTGACGGCACGGGAGGGGCCATGATCCATCCGCTGGCTGGGATGGGGCCTGAGTGACATCTCGCGCAGAGCGTCTGACACAATTTGGGGAATGATCGTGTTGAATGCTGAGCTGAAATCCAGGTTCTCCAGGTTCAGGTGGAGATGGCATCCTCAGTGGAGCGATTTGGCTGGTGTGCATATTGGTGTAGTTCAAATGATGGCTAAAAATAGCCTGTGACTCGCTTCGTCTCAATTTAGTCAAGCTACAAAATAAAACTTCCGCATTTCAAAATAAAACAGCAAAAATAAATAAATAAAATAAAACAAAACCGTGAATAATTTCGCGTACCCCCTGGACATGCACCATGTCCCCCTAGGGGTCCGCGGACCCCAGTTTGAGAACCGTGGTCTTAGAGCACCAGTTGTTTGTAAAGGCTGAGAAGTGCACATTTCACTCCCCCTCTGTCACCTTTCTGGGCTTCATTGTGTCTGAGGGTCGAGTAGCGATGGAGGACACCAAGGTGAAAGCGGTCCATGACTGGGCTCCTCCCCAGTCACGCAGGGAGCTTCGCCGCTTCCTGGGTTTTGCCAATTTCTACCGCTGCTTCATCCGTGGTTATAGCTCAGTCGCTGCTCCATTATTCCAGCTAACATCTGAGAAGACTCTGTTTGGGTGGACCAATGAGGCCTTCACCCGGCTTAAGACCCTGTTCACCTCCGCTCCGGTTCTCACCTTACCCGACCCTCACCTCCAGTTCATTGTAGAGGTGGATGCCTCTGAGGTGGGGGTTGGGGCAATTCTGTCTCAGTGGTCCTCAAAGGACAACCGTATTCACCCTTGCGCTTTTCTTTCTCGCCGTCTCACCCCCGCTGAACAAAATTATGATGTAGGAAATAGGGAACTGTTAGCGGTGAAAGAGGCCCTGGAGGAGTGGAGGCACTGGTTGGAGGGTGCAGAACAACCCTTCTTGGTGTGGACAGATCACCGGAACCTGGAGTATATCCAGGGGGCCAAGCGGTTGAACGCTCGGCAGGCTAGATGGGCACTGTTCTTCACCCGATTCAATTTTACCCTCTCCTATCGACCAGGGTCGAAGAACGGAAAGGCCGATGCTCTGTCCCGCCAGTTCACCCCTTCTCCTCCACGAAAGGAACCAGAGACCATCTTGCCCCAGTCCCTGGTAATCGGGGGTCTCACATGGGAGATAGAGGAACAGGTACGGTTGGCCAGTCAGGGACAGGCTGTACCTCCAGCCTGCCCCAAGGGACTGCTCCATGTTCCTCCGGCCTTGAGGTCCCAGGTCATTCACTGGGGGCACACCTGTCGACTGGCCTGTCATCCCGGGGTCAGGAGAACCTTAGCTTTCATCCGACAGAAGTTCTGGTGGGAGGGAATGGAGCAAGAGGTTAGGAGATATGTCCTTTCTTGTCCTGTTTGTGCTCAGGTGAAGCCTTCCCATAGCCACCCCGCTGGTTTGCTGCTGCCCTTGCCCATCCTGACACGTCCCTGGAGTCATATCTCCCTGGATTTTGTGACCGGGCTACCTCCTTCGGATGGTAAGACGGTGGTGCTCACGGTGATGGACAGGTTTTCAAAGATGGCCCGTTTTGTACCTCTGCCGAAACTTCCCTCGGCGGAGAGAGTTTTGTCGTCTTATTGGGGCCAAGTCTAGTCTCTCCTCAGGCTATCATCCCCAGTCCAACGGGCAGGTAGAGAGGACCAACCAGGCTTTGGAGATGGGACTGCGCCTTCTTGCCTCTTCCAGGCCTTCCACCTGGAGTCGGCAGGTCATCTGGGTGGAGTTTGCACACAACACTCTGCCTTCTGCGTCCACTGGTTTCTCCCCATTTCAGTGCGTGTTTGGGTACCAACCCCCACTGTTTGGCGAGCAGCAGGGGGCCATCAGAGTTCCTGCTGCCTCGACTATGATCAAACAGTGCAGGAGGGTCTGGGCCCGTTCTCAGGGCGTCGGCTACTACCAAGAGGGCCGCTGACAAGCAGCGCTCGGATCCTCCTCCGTACCAGGTGGGGCAGAGGGTTTGGCTCTCTACTCGGGACCTGCCGCTCCGGGTGGAGAACCGTAAGTTGGCGCCCAGGTTTATTGGTCCATTTCCCATTATCAAGGTGATTAATCCCGTGTCTGTCAGGCTTCGACTCCCCAGGTCCATGCGCATCCACCCCTCCTTCCACATCAGCCGCATTAAGCCCCACCAGTTTCCCCACCCTCTGGTCCCTCGCACAGCCCCCCCCCCACCGCCCAGGATGGTTGATGGAGGCCCAGTCTACACCGTGCGACGCCTCCTCGCTGCTCGTCGCCAGGGCCGTGGCTGGCAGTATCTGGCGGACTGGGAGGGTTATGGTCCGGAGGAGCGGTCCTGGATCCCAGCTAGCTATGTGGTCGACCCATCACTGATCACAGAGTTCCATCAGGATCACCCGGAGATTCCTTGGCTGTCTGGAGCCGGCCTTTGAGGGGGGGGCACTGTCATATCCCTCCTCTCGGTCTTTTGTTTCCCTTCACTTTCTTTCCAGTCTGCTTCCTGTCACCTCTCACCTTAATTATTTTCACCTGGTCCTCAACACACCTGTCCTCATCACTTCTCCCTATTTAAGTACTTTCCTTTTCTCACTCCTTTGTTAGTTCACCCCATACGTAACCTCTACAGAGCTCCCTGGACTTTGGCATTTACGTCTACCTTGTATGTGAGTTTTTCGAATGACTATGGTCATATTTTGTTTCTATATTGACTACGTTGCGCTCAGAATAAAGAGCCTGTGAAAAGCCGTTGGCATCTGCATCTGGGTCCTTCCCACTACAACTCACCGAACACAACGTGAATCATTTTAAAAATGGCGGTGGCATCTCTGAAGGAAGCACACAAATGTGAGTATTTTTTCCGTAATAACACTTCATAACTGTTGTTAAGGTGTAATAAGTGAGGTGTTGTATAAAGTTTGACATTGTCACAATGTGTAGTGGTAATTTTCTCCATAAAACGCAAATGGAAAATCGCTAGTTTAACGTGGAGTAGTAATCAAACAATGAGTGGAGGGCTGTTCATCGTTCATTCTTCCAAATTATGAACTAGAAAAAGTCCCAAAGTGAACTTTTTCGTTCTTTTTTTGTGTTATTATTGTAAACTTATTATTAACTGTTCCTAATGTTATCCTGACTGTAGTCAGGAAATCAGGGGAAAATACCGTCCTCCTCCCACTATTAACTTCTCTGCGGGTTCTTAGAACATAAGGAGCGGTTTCAATGAGCTTCGTTTTCAATGTTTATTTCCAAGAACGAGACAACACCTGCTCCAGTCGCCGGTCACACTGGACATTTAACTCTTTTTCTCTGCTCCCAAAAACTCTCTGTACCCCTCTCTCTCTCTCTGCCCTGCCCAAAACGCTTCTCATTGGCTATTCCACAACATTATGTTGCCAAAATTTGTTCAGAGTAATACAAAAATGACATGTATGATAATGCTGTGTTTTGATCCCATTTTATGCCTTATAGGACTCAATAATTACAATGTGATAAGAACGAAATGTGAACTACATAAGAGCGCAGTTCAATAAATGCCAGAATAACCACGTTCACAACTTCATTTGGCAAAAGTGAACGAGTCGTTTACGTTCGTCAAAAATATGATATCGTTCGTGAACGATCGTGCAATGAACTCGTTCAGCTAACACACTGAATTTTCTATAGAAGTTGGCGAAACCAAGAAACCTCTGTACCTCTTTTCTGGATTCAGGGACCTTCCAAACCGTGACTGATCTGACTTTCTCCGGGTCCATCTGCACTCTGATGAACCTTAGAAATGATACTGAGGACTGGTGAAATTCACACTTTTCAGCTTTAACATAGAGGTCATTCTTGAGTAAACACTGCAGCACTTGTCGAACGTGTGAGTCTCCAAATCTGGGGAGAAAACCAGAATGTCATCAAAGATAGACAAAAAACACATTTAGCATTTCTTGGAGGACATCATTTACTAATGCCTGAAAAACAGCAGGGGCATTAGTGAGACTGAAAGGCATGACATAGTGTCCACTAGGGGTGTTGAAAGCCGTTTTCCATTCGTCCCCTTCCCTGATATGAACCAAATGGTAAACATTCCTGAGATCCAGCTTTGTGAAGTATCGAGCTCCATCCAGGAGTTCGAAAGCTGTGGACATGAGAGGTAAGGGATATCTGTTCTTGATTGTGATGTCGTTTAAACCTCTATAATCTATACATGGTCTCAAAGTCTTGTCTTTCTTATCTACGAAGTAGAAACCAGCACCAGCTGGGGGATGACGAAGGTCAGACCACCTTTCTGTGATGTTAACTCCTGCATACAAGCCCCTGTTGATCAGAAATAAACCCACTGTGAAACAGGTGAGGACCTGGCCTGCAGGAGCTATGGATGCCCTACAAGACTGTTTTGAATGTACTGACTGGGACATGTTCAAGTCAGCTGCCATGGACATTGAGGAGTATGCTGAATCTGTGTCAGCTTACATTCAGAAATGTTCGGAGGATGTCAGCGTGGTAAAAACCATCACCACACGGGCAAATGAGAAACCCTGGATGACCAGTGAGGTACGTGCAAGGCTGAAAGCTAGAAATGAAGCTTTCAAATCCAGTGATACGGTGGCTCTGAAAACAGCTAGAGCCAACCTGAACCGAGCCATAAGGCTGGCAAAGCGCACTCATGGACAGAAAGTGCAGGAATTTTTCAATGACCCCACAAACACCAGACGGATGTAGCAGGGCATCCATTCTATCACAGACTACAAGGCCCCTCCCCCTTCCTGTGAGAACAACACTGGCTTCCTCAACCAACTGAACAATCACTTCGGGAGGTTTGAGGCACTGAACACCACCTCAGCAATAAAATCCACTCCTCACCCAGAAGAGCAAATACTCTGCCTAGATTTAGCTGATGTCCGGAGAACCCTGAGGAAGGTGAACACCCGCAAAGCAGCAGGCCCTGACAACATGCTCAAGGGATGTGCTGACCAGCTGGCTGGGGTTCTCACAGACATTTTTAATACATCTCTTCACCAGGCTGTGGTACCATCCTGCTTCAAGACTGCCATCATTGTACCGGTAAACAAAACCAGCACAACCTCCTCCCTCAATGACTATCGCCCAGTTGCACTTACACCAATCATGATGAAGTGCTTCGAGAGGCTGGTAAAAGATCACATGGTCTCTAGCCTCCCATCAACATTTGACCCGTACCAGTTTGCTTATCGCCGCAACCGCTCCACAGAGGATGCCATCTCCTCCACAATCCACCGGAGCCTGGAGCATCTGGAAGGGAACAACACGCACGTGCGGATGCTGTTCCTGGACTTTAGCTCCCATTCAATACCATCATTCCACAGCACATGATAAGCAAACTGTCCCCCCTTGGATATAACACCCACCTCTGCAACTGGCTGCTTGACTTCCTCACCAACAGGCCTCAGTATGTACGGGTGGGAAACAATGTCTCCAGTGTCATCTCCCTGAGCACCAGCTCCCCTCAGGACTGTGTCCTGAGTCCGCTGCTGTTCACTCTGATGACACATGACTGCCACGCCAGGTCCACTACAAACCACATTGTGAAGTACGCAGACGACACAACAGTAGTGGGCCTCATCACAAACAATGATGAGCGGGTCTACAGAGAGGAGGTGAAACACCTGGCAGCCTGGTGCAACACCAACAACCTCATCCTGAACGTCTCCAAAACAAAAGAGATCATCGTGGACTTCAGGAAGAATCGGCCCAGCCACACTCCTCTCACCACCAACAACGCAGCAGTGGAGGTTGTCAGCAGCACCAGGTTCCTGGGGGTCCAGATAACAGACTCTCTAACCTGGCCAAACACACTGGCAGTCTGGTAAAGAAGGCCCAGCAGCGCATGCACTTTCTTCGCCGGATGAGGAGAGTGCAACTACCCGCCCCCATCCTCACCACCTTCTACAGAGGTACTATAGAGAGCATCCTGACCAGCTGCATCTCAGTCTGGTCAGCAGCCTGTAGTGCCTCGGACTGGAAATCTCTACAGAGGGTGGTGAGGACAGCGGAGAAAATCATCGGGACTCCACTTCCTCCTCTCCAGGACATTGCAAAGAATCGCTGCCTGACCAGGGCCCACAACATCATCAGTGACCCCTCCCACCCACATCATGGCCTGTTCTCTCTGCTGAAGTCTGGCAGGGGATTCCGCAGCATGCGGTGCAGAACCACCAGACTCACAAACAGTTTCTTCCCACATGCCATAAGACTGCTTAATGCCACATGACCACTTCCCCTCCCTCCCCCACTCATACACACACTCAGGACTATTGTGCAATATATTTATACCAAGTGCAATCCATAGAAACTGTAAGTTATTACTATTTATTACTTTTAACAACTGTGCAATAATAGCTCTATAGCTATATATATTCTGACTGTCCTCTCTTCTTTAAGGTTTCTGTACAGTGTATTTATTGTGTATATATTTTTACAGTTATATATAATTTTTTTTAACTTTTGTTTTAGTTTTTCGGTCGGAAATACCTGCTGTGCTTGAGTCATTGAAACGAAATTTCGTTTGTGATGGAAATCTAAATGACAAATAAAGAAAGTCTAAGTCTCTCTAAGTCTAAGTCTAATTAAACCTGCAGCGAGGGATTCATCCACATACTTTTGCATAGCTTTCATCTCAGGTGCAGACAAAGAGTAGAACCGACCTTTGGGAGGACTTGTGCCAGGGTGAAGATCAATAGCACAGTCATAGGGACGATGTGGGGGTAACGACGTAGCTCGTGATTTGTTAAACACTTGTTTTATGATAACAGTTAGGTACCTTGTCTAAGGAAGGGTAATCAGTTTCGTGAGCCTCCTTATCCAAAATCTCCATTGTGGCAATAATACTTGTCATGATTGGAGGAAAAATGAGAGCTACAACTAGCGTCCCACCCTATGACCTGACCTGATCGCCAATTTATCTGAGGATTGTGTTGGATCAACCAAGGATAGCCTAAAATGAGAGGGTTGGATGAAGACTCAAAGACATGGAAACTGATTCGTTCTTCATGAAGATCGGGAGAAATGAGAGAAACACCTTGCAGATAATTCTGCCATCCAGGGCAAAGGCTTCCAGAGTTTGTGACATCTTGATCATCTGGAGACCCAATTGCTTTGCCAATCCTCGGTCCAAAGAATTTGCGTCAGAACCAGAATCAATGAGTACCAGGAGATCTAGAGTGGCGGATGAGGATTTCAGCTGAATCCGTTCATGATCTCTATAGGAGTTTGCAAATGTCAAAGTATCGCTCAACAATGCCCTCTGTCTCACTGTTGAGCCCTGTCTTTTAAATGACACATTGAAATGAAATGTCCGGTCTTTCCACAATAAAAGCATCTTTTTTCAGATAACCAGTGCTGTCTTTCTCCTTGAGAAATCCTGGTTCTGCCTAACTGCATCGGCTCTTCCAGGAGTTGACTTGACAGCAACTGAGGGGAAACGGGAGTCATAGTCGCTGATTCACTCACCGGAAACGGAAACATGGGATGCGCTGTTTGCCAGAAGCTCTGTTGGTCCTCCACTAGAATGGTCGCCTTGATGACGTCATGTAGTGACAGACAACCCTGTCCAAGCTTTAGCTCCTTTCCTATGGATGGGTTTAAACCACTGAGGAAAGTAGGAATTAGTGCACAATCATTCCAACCCGAGTCCACCGCAAGGGATCTAAAGGAACTAACATATTGGCGAATTGTGTTGTTCATTTGTTTGATTTTAATTAATAATAACCCTGCCTGAGGACTTCTCACCAGGTGATCGTAGACTAATTTTAACTCAGCCTGCAGAGCATTAAATGACATAGCAGCAGCAGAGTTCTTTTCATACAAGGCATTAAAATAACTGAGTGGAGGTCCATCAAGTAGATTAGCCACATAAGCTATTTTGGCCATCTTGGATTGAAAACGAGATGGTTGAGCCTCAAAAACCAACTTGTGTTTTATTATTATGACAGGAATCCGGGTCACCCAAATATTTAGTAGGGGCAGGCATATGGGGCTCGGAACCTGGATAAAAAACAGGAACCGGGTTTCTGGAAATCCCAGCTGCAGTACTCAGCTGGGAACCCTAGATGTCATTCAGGCCCGATGACATCTTGGCCATGTTGTCAGTGAGGGACTGCAACATCTGCTGGTTATTAACAAGATAAATACCTTGCTTTGAAACCGCTTCTTTTAAACAATCCAACTCCGCTGGGTCCATTTTGGCCAGTTTGTACTGTCACGGACAAACTTTGAGGGCGGACCCAAGAAGCAGAGAAACCAGATGGATTTGCGTAACAGAATGACAGTTTATTTATACAGCTTAATACTGTAAAATAAATGCAAAGTCCGTGGCAAAGGGGAAAATCCAATCTCAGAGTCTCAGTCAGTTCATGCGTCATAAGGTCAATAATTTTAACTACTCAAACAATATATCACAACTGTACAGTTAAAATCACTTAAATCACACCCACAATAACACACCAGCTCTGGAGGCTACCAGAGAGGCGCCTTTTGTATGGTATGAGCGTAAGAGAGCTCACTCGTTATGTGTATTAATTTCTCATTCTGCATACCGTTGCATTATCCAGCAGTTCTCCCAAATGTAGAATTTGTCATCGCCGAATAGCATTCCTCCGATTAATTGTGGATTCGATTCAATAGCTGAACAGCCATGGAAACAACCACATCAGTAGGCATGTTTGCTTACTTCTGGTTACAATTGTCGCATTCGGTTACGTCATAACTGGCGGCGTGAATTGATGATGTAAGTGAGTGTTGGAGCATTGTCCCATTTCATAGGGGTTGCCTTTCAAGCCCCCTTCCCCTCCAAGGGGAAGGGGGAAGGGGGAGTAGGGGTTCAAAATAAAAATGGGATTGGCCCTAAACAGTCTTGCAGTGCAGACATGGCTCCCTCAGGCCACATTCTCACCTTCCTCACAGCAGGCTTTTCTCTGGTGAGCAAGGGCTGGTATGCAGGAATTAGCATAACAGAGAGGTGGTGTGAGGACCCAAGTTGGGGGCGGGGGGCTGCTTTGAATGCCTTCTTGATGTTTGTGTAAACCAACTCTCGTAGCAAAATCCACATACTGGTAAAAATTCGGAGGCACAGTCTTCATGTTGGCCTTGTTAAAATCCCCAGTAACAATGAAAATGCCCTCCCGGGGAGTGAATTGCATGTCGCTGATGGCATGGTAGAAGACACTGAGGGCTTGCTTACTGTTAGCACTGGGTGGGATGTAAACAACAATGATGACGCTAGTGAATTCCTGGGGCAGGTTAAAGGGTCTGCATCTCACAATCATAAACTCTATATCCACACAGCAATGACTGGAGACCAGAGTAGCGTTGTTACACCAGCTGTTGTTAGTGTAGCAAAAAAAACACGGCCCCCCCCTGGGTTTTACTTGTGAGAGCATGGCTTCTGTCTGACCTGAATATTGTTAGCCCATCCAGGCTAATGGCAGTGTCAGAAGAGTTGAGCCATGTCTCGGTGAGAATCGGGAGGCAGCTGTCTCATGTCTCCTGTTTGGTGCTTAAATCCACCTTCCAGTCCAGTTTATTTTCAAGTGAGCATACGTTGGCGAGCAGAACTGATGGAAGTGGCAGTCGAAATGGGTTAGCTCTTAGCTTAGTTGTAAGCCCACTGCGGCAACCGCGCCCCTGCTTTCTCTCGCGCCACCACCGATGCTTCCAGAGGCGGCCTCTGTGGGAGGGAGACTCTGCTGCTGTGGTGGAAGCTGGGTCTGACTGGTGCAGGAGACTGAGGCTCTGCAGAAGATGGTGGAGAAATTACTGTTAAAGTGTCAGCACCCCCTGGTTGCTCCCCTCAAAAAATTGCATGATGAAAAACTTTGCAGGCTCAGACTTCGCCTTGTCTAGTGGACAACTGTTACTCTGCCATGTGATTTGTCTAAACCACTTCTCCTCCTTAAGCCCTCTTCTGATTGGTTTGCCCGTTCGTGCCCCGATTGTTTTCACAAGTTGACACTCAATGATGCTTGCACTGCAAATGAGTGAGAGCGAGATGTGAAATTAGGTCTGTGCTATTACAATTACTGAACACAATTAAATGCAATAGTAGTGTTCCCTGATCTGTGGACAACTACCACTTTAATCATCATTGATCTCATTTTGTGCACAACGGGGCATTGCGAACAGCCGCCATGTCGGCATGGTCATTTTTGATCTCTTGTTAGCGGTTTCATTGGCTGATCATTCTGGTAAGACTGAGAGGTAGACTGAGTACAGTGGTACAGTTGAGAAATCCATAATATCTTACGTGTGCAGTATGCATCTGATTTCTGCAGTGCACATATGCATATTTCCGTCCTCTTTCCAAGTGGGAAATGTGAACTGCATGCAAAGTTATTGGCAAAAGTTGGTTTTGGCAGGTAAGATTTTAACTTTGCCATGTCCTGTTCACAATTAATGTCTTCTTACCCCTTTGTTCCTCCTGAATGAAAGTTGCATGTTTGCAAACATTGATTTGTGCTCTAAAAATACATATATTGCATGACATAACTGCATTGACATAATATTGTGTAATGTACCATCTAGTCATCGGTACCGTTCAGACAAATTGTCTACGAGATTTTGAACTCTGTTGCTTTACATGTTAAACCCTGTTGTCCATTTTTGACAACAGAGTTTGAATCATCGGCGGAGAGAGTGGGCGGCTTTGGGGACTGTCAAATTGGGTGTATTCATTAGCTGTTTCTGCCCCTAATTTTGTGATTTTTAAGCTTAGAGCAGCAGCAACATGTATTAGACAGAATGCATTATAGAGTAAGCCTATGAAGGTTAAGAATGATGTGTGAAGAAGGAGAAGGTTTATTCTATAAAGAAAGAGGTTTTAAAAATATATTATTCTGCTTAAAGGGATATTTGATTTAAGTGCACTTAAAGTAGTTAAGATTCATCACTTGTGTCTGCCACTGTGTTTCGTAAGACAAGACTTGCACAAGAAGTGACAAGCCAGAATTGTGAAATAAGTGCAGCAAGCAAGAACACGTCACAGACATGTAGGAGCAAGAACCCAAGGGGGTAGCAGTCAAAAGCCCGGGAAAGACTATTCCTTAAAAGGAATTGATGATGATGAGACATAATGATTGAACAGTGCAAAAAACAATGCCTTTTAAGTAATAGAAATGGTCTGACAGGATGTGACTAAGCAGGATGTACAGGGCACATGCCCATCTAGTATAAAGGTTAATGCCCAAGAACAACAATCCAGGACTCAGCCACCAACTGCGGAGTTAGATGAAACCATCTTAGAAAGACTGGGCCACTATCTATAGCTAAATTAGAGGTTTTCATCTACTCAGGTCTCCGTGTCTAAAAGTTAGACCAGCAAAGAAGAAATCTTTTCACTCAAAGCTGACAAAGAATAAGCTTAGCAGGATTTCTGATTCTGGCTGACAGACACTGAAGAATGTTGATGTGTTTCTGACACATTGATAAAGGGCTTTTTCGTTTATATCTTTGGCCAAGATACTACGAGAGCCTTCCTAAATTGTTTTAACCTTTTTAAAACATTTAGCAATTTTCCCCTGGATCCGGCACAGTGAAGGACTAACAATATGAAACATTTTATTTGGACTAATCTGATTTTATTAGAACGATTGGGACTTGATTCGGTATTATATTTCACATTCTGGACATTTTCTGATGGGATTTTTCTCTTCTACCTGGATTTAATCAACTAAGTTTAGATCACTTTTCTCCCATTTGGACTTTTATCTGTCCGAAGGATTACTTTTCTTCCTTTTCTTCTGTTGGACAACGATTTTTAATGGATTACAAGATTTTGCCACCAATTGGATTCTCCCTCTGAGTTATAATTTTGAAAAAAGGTTTACCTATTTTTCACAATTTTTTAAATCTTCACCTATTATCTGGATTACTTTTATTTTTAAATTTTTCTTTTAAGCATTGCCAATGGTACTGAGTAAGTGGATGGTTCTTTAATTTAAATAAGACCTAAGTGTTGTGTATGGAGGAGTTTAGGGTGTAGTTTAGGTTTCTGATGTATTACCCATTTATGTCATTTGCTCACGCTGTGCTTATTTGCCTAGTGAAAATTAATAAAAGCTATTTTAAGCACCAGTAAATTGTCATGTGCTTAAAATCACGTCACTCATACTATGCAATTTAAGAGGTAAAAAGTTAGGTATTTAATACTGTGTGCATCCATCAGGTATCGAATAACAGTTCAGTCCATAATTTATCCACCTTTAATTAAGAATAACGTCCTTAGATCAAACTGTCCTGGATTTTAAAATAAACCTAGCCGATTAACAAGAGCCACGAATTCACCGTGATGCAATGACTACAAGTAGGGTGGCCCGGGGTCTACAGTCCTGTGTACTAAGTGGTCTCTTTCAGGGGGTAGGATCCTAGGGGGGTAGAGGGGCGTACCCTATGCATATCAGTTGTAGACGCTAGGCGAATGCATCACCCACAGCTTCAGGGTAGTTCCAGTTACTCAGAACCATAGTAATATTGTTTTGATCTGGCACTAGCCTTAACCCTATGAAATGGAGGGCTGTGACCTTTGAACTTGGAATTCGACAGGACTTAAGCCCCGGACCTGTTTTTTGATCTTGTAAAAAAAAAGTCACCTGTGTACTCCGCTCCAAACAAGACATATTACTGATATATGGGCAGCAAATTTCCCTCCTTCTTAAAATGTTATAATTTGACCCATGACTAGAAAAATTGCATTCCACTAGTAGATACAGTCTGTGTGTTCTAATTCTAATTAGTAATAGTCTCATAGAGTCTTCTCGTTTGTCAGACGTTCTCAAGCATTGGGAACAAAACAGTCTTGCGGTGATAAGGTTATAATCATGAAGAAAAGTAAAATTGAAAAATCATTTTCTTTAACCGAAATATATAAAAACTAGAATTAAAAGGACAAAACCATAACTAACTGAAACTGTATTGTGTACTTACAAAAATAACTAAAACATAAAAAAACTATGGATTAAACTCCCTTTGTTTTCGTCTTTGTCAATGTTGCACTGATATTAATTTATTTCACTCCAGCTGTTTTAGCTGGTTGTTTTAGCTGGTTGGCAGAAGAATAATCCAATTATAGAGGTATGTAGCCTTTTATAATGTTAAAAACTTTGATGTTACTAGCAAAAGCTAGCTGAACTGAAATGAAGCAAAGTTACCTATATACTACTGTAGATAATTAAACTGTGAATTATATGTTAAAGCATCAGGTTTACTGCTGATTATACATGTGTATATCTGTTTACTGCTAGTTAGCTCATTTATGTGTTTATATCTGGTTTAGATTAGAATAAGACTTTATTTATTCCACCACGGAAAGAATTCTATAATTACAGCAGCTAATGTAAAATGCAGGTATGAGGGCAGAAAAACATATTCACATCCTTAGAATATGATTATGGAAAATATAATTTAAATTGTAAACAGTATTTGTCTTTTTACAGTAGTTTACATTATTTACAATATTTGGATTTATAATGTATTGCTGCTGAACTGTGTTTCTGTCTGTTTTACTGGTGTCTGGTTTATATGTTTCTACCTGGTTTACTTCTGCTGAGCTGATTTCTTCTATATGTTAGTATCTGGCTCATATGTTTCTGTCTGGTTTACTGCTGGTTAGATGTTTTCTATATGTTAAATCTGGTATATATGTATGATATGTATGTATATATCATATATATATATATATAATACATGGTATTATACATACCATGTATATTATACATGGTATGTATAATATGTTTGTCTGGTTTTCTGCTGGTTTATCTATGTTTGGCCAAAATAGCTATAAGTGGATGGCAACACCCCCACCAACCCCCCCATAGGGAGTTTATACATCATACTGTACATATGTTTGTGCCTCTGCTCAGTCAATGACCCACCTCGCTGATCCACACCCCAGTTTTCTTTGAAAAGGATGGTGAGGAAGATAAAATATGTGAAAATTCTAACCAAAACCAAGCATTCAGAAAAAAAAACTAGCACACCTGCTCAAAAAACACATTAAAACTAACTGAATTAGAGGGGGAAGAAGTCAAAACTAACAAAAACCAAACTATAATGAAAGATCCAAACTATTATAATTCTGATCCTTAGTTTCCATTTCTACATTCTACTAATTTTATTCATAATGTTGTGTTAATATTCACTCAGTGTTAAATATGTACATTAAATATGTACTATTTTACAATACATTTTCTTCCCAACCCAGTGTTTCCTCTAGGATGTTTTTCTACAGCGGGGGCAGGCGTGCCGGGGAGTCGTGGCAGTGTACTATAAATAAATGACACTTCACTGCAGATTTTATTTCTAGAACTGATTTATTAGACTTTTAACAACCAAATGGTATAATGAAAACAAACAAAAAATTATTTAAACTAAATGTTAATAATGATAATTATAATAATAATACAAATGTAAATAAATAGCCCAGTGGCAAAGTTTGCACCCAGCCTGAGAGCACCACATCTTTCTAGGGTTTTTGTAGAAAAGTTAGAAGGTTCGAAGGTCAAATTCTGCCAGGCCTGGCCCATTGACATATTGGCATGTAGCTATATTATGCAAAATAATAACAAAGTAATAACACTCAACCTTGTCTGTATGGTGAATGAAAACTGATGGGGTTTTTTCAACCATTTAGGGTACCAGTCTGTGTTTGACCTTTCACCTCTTCTTCCATCACTCCTCCCTGACTAACGTTACTTGTCTTATATGATTACATAAAACATTAACGTTAGATCATTTACACCCACGTTTAATTACAAATGTGAACATAATTTATGATAATCTATGACTTAGTAAAAGGTTAATGATAACTGTCTAGGCTCATCCGCGTCGATGTTTTTCTCTTTTTTTGAGAAAGACTTCTATAAACTCATCTGTAGTCAGCATTAGCTTGTGTAGATATTAGCTTAATGCTATATTATAAATTAGCTTAGTTGGCACCATGCACAATCAAATTAAGCCTACACATTGACATGGAATTTGTAAGTTTATAAGCTGAATCTTCATTTCAGTACTTGTGGATTTGTAGGTAATAGTTTAATGGTCAATAAAAAATAAATAAAATTAGAAACCGATTCAAGTCTTTCATTCAAGACAGGTGCCACTGCCACTGTCAGCACTGGGGGCTGAGCACCCCTAAAGGTCAGAATGCTAGAATTGGCCCTGATTACAGCTGGGGTCTATTTTGTCGCCGTTAAGCACTGGCTGAAGCCAGCTCGAAATGGCAACAGTTTTGTAAACAAGTGGGATGTGAAATGTGGTGAGCAAATAACCAGTGGATGGTTGAATGTGTTGGGGACGTGATTAAAAACTAGCCATCGATTCAGTGTATTGCTTTCTGGAGGAAGAAGATTAAAACATTTCAAAGGGAGCATGTCTGAAATGGGGTGGGTGGTGTGTGTCTGTGCAGGGTGGTAGTCATTGTAATGAGATGTTACACTTCAGTCAAATACGCATTGGTTGATTTTCTGATGACAATTCAAAAAGGAGAAATATTTGAAAGAGATTTTGACACTGCCTGGTACTTCCTCTGTATTCCCAACTGTGAACTTACACAAAATAAATGAAAACCATGATTTTGATTTTTTTATCCCCTTTAATCAGTATTTTAGAGAGGTTTTAACTGTTTGTTTTTTTACAGAGGGTTTAACTGTTTTTTAGTGAGGTTTAACTATGTTTTAGTGAGGTTTTTGTCAAGGGGTGTAGTGTATAGGACCCAAATGCAGACAATAGGTTCATGACAAAGGCTCTTTATTATGAGCTCTGACAGGAAGAAGAGCAGGAAACCAAAGGTAAGAGCAAAGCTGTTCTAAGACTCACTCAAAAGTCCTAATAGCCACAGGAACTAAGACCCAGCTGGTTCAATTGACTAGGAGCTGGGGTTGCCAATGAAGCAAGGGCATGGGAACAAACTGACAAAGAGGGTAGGAAAGAACAGAACTTAAATAGGGTGAAGTGATGAGCACAGGTGTGTAAGAACCAGCAAAGGAATGAGGTGGAAGGTGACAGAGTGCAGAGTGGGTATGACAGTAACTGAGGGGAAAGGTGACAGAGTGCAGGGATATGACAGTTTTAACTGGAGTTTTAACTGTTTTAGTGAGGTTTTAATTGTGTTTTAGTGAGGTTTCAACAATATTTTAGTGGGGGTTTTGTTGCGTTTTAGTGAGGTTTTAATTGTGTTTTATTGAGGTTTAACTTTGTTTTAATGAGATTTTAACTGTGTTTCTGTGCTGAATTCATGTAAATAATTGTACATAATAGTGGATGGTGTTGTTTTAGTTTGTTGTAGTGTGTTTTTGTTAAGTTTTGCAGATTTTTCCCGACTGTTTATCTGTATTTTTCCAGTTTATACAGTTCATTAACTCACTCACTGCCATTGACGTATATATACGTCAATTGAAATACTAACGCTCACTGCCATCGACGTATACATATATGTGAATCACGGGCGAGGGGCAGGGGAGCGGTATCGCACAATCTGTCACTGAAAATCAGACTGGTTTCCAAGGGCTCCGCTATTTTACCCAGGGACAGATCCTCTGGGGCGGATTGGACCCCTAAAAGGTCCAGGAACCATGGTGTAAAACCCAGGTAATTTAACCCTCTCATAACACTCTGTTCTGGTGCAGAATAACGGAGCATGTGGGGGCACATGCTCTGGACCGGGGACGAGTGGTCTGAAGCGCTGCGTTTAATCCGCCCATAATGCTCTGTTCTGAATATAAAGGTATATTTATATATTTATATTATATAAAGGTATAAGTCCAGTGTGGACTTAGAATATATAATAAAATAAATAATATTTTTACGGAGCCTTGGTACAGACTTTGACACACGTAAACGGATTTTGCTCTTTGGTAGTTGCTAGGGCCTCCCCATTCAAAGTCAACGGAGACACTGGCCGTAGAGTGCAGTTTGCAGTTTTCTGGGAGGTATTTTTTCATGTACATCCCCGTTATGAGAAACATCTGTTTTAACTGGTGGTCCAAGCCAACAGGGCACCCCCCATCTCGGGCCGTAGGAGCCACAGGGCGCCGCCCCAAGATCAGCTTTGGAGGGTGAGTTACCCGGGCAAAGACATCGGATCCCTTTAGTGGATTTTTGCCCTCCAAACCTCCAGATCGAAACGCATTTATGAAGCCCCGCCTCTGAAGGGCCTATGCCCTCCGTTTGTCGGTTCGGCTGTAGGTTCCTTCAACATACACATTAGGTATTTGGGAGGGGAGGCCGGGAGGACAGGGCTCCAGCCTCCAGGAGAGTATGCGAGACAGGAAGACATGCTGTCTCCCTCAGTGGCTCTCCAACGGGATCCGGCGAGACCCAGGTGGTGTCTGGGGTCCATCCAAACCCGACGACAGGTTGCGGTCCCGGCCACGCCGGCCAGAGCTCACGAGGTGCCGTTATAAATAACTATGTTTCTCTAATCTTGTTCACACACAGCAGTAGACACGGTAACAGCTCCGGCGGCGGAGCGCTGGCCCCAGAAGTCAGCGCTGGCTGGTCCAGCGACCGTGTATATCCCCGGAGGACACACTGCTCGAGCGTTGCACTCTGAGGGGCCGGTGGTTCCTTTTCCCTGGCCCCAGCCCAGGTCTGTCGCCCTAATTGAGGAGGCACCTTTCCCGCCCCATCCGACTGGAGGGATCCCCTTGGATCACCGCACTGCCACGGGTGGGCTCCATGTACCCTCCACCCTCGGGGCTATCCTAGTTGATCCACCAGTATAGCAGCATATGCTTGTCCCATAGATTAAACCGTGAAATGGCCGGTACAGTGAAACTACAAATGGCTCATAAAATCAGTTATGGTTCCTTTGGTCCATGAGGTGAGTCCCGAGCGGGTGGGCTCTCACTTCATGTGTCCGGCTCTGACCCCACATTGGCAGGTGGGGAGAGTGACTGAGTGCCCAAGTGTCAAACAGTAATGCAGGTTGGCCTAAGGCGAGCTCAGGGAGGACAGACACTCCCGTAGAGCAGAAGGGAACGTGAGCTGGGTGACACCCCAGATGGTTTTGTAGTACAAAGGCTCTGTTAAAATTTTTCTCTTTTTTTTTGTCTGCATTTGTTCTCATTGTTTAACACCACAGGGAGGGTGTCAAAATTGTTTGAGATCAATGCATTTTTTAGTCTCGCAGCCAAATATTTTAATATTTAGTGCATGTGTTTGACCATCACTGGTCCTCCCTGAAAGCTAAGCAGACATCCTTTATTAGAACTCTCTATTATAAGCCAGGGAGGGCAGTGCTACACCTCAGTGATGTGCGGGGGAAACAAAGACTGGACAGGACGGACGGGGAAAGAAATTAACAGGCGGTGCTATTGCCGTTAAAGATTGTAAGGTGGTGTATTATTCCCAACTGTCCATCAATAAAAAATAAATAAATAAATCAAAAAAAGAGAAGAAAACCAAAACAGCACAAAAGAAAAAGAGATTCACTAAATGAATAATTAAACAAAACGGTACTGAGTACCATAATTGTGGATGACTTGATGGTATAAAATAGAATACAATAGAATAGGCCAGAAGAGGACACTAGTATAAAAAGAGAATGAGTTTAGGGTACAGATTCTGGAGAGATTCTCAGCACATTCTGGTGGGTCAATTCACTGAAATGGGACTCGGCAGTATCTGGCGAGACCCGATCAAACATGCAAGTGTGAAGGACCCTGAAGCCCAAAACAGCAATCATGGCAAGGCAGGGCCAAGCCAACAGGGCAACCCCCATCTCGGGCTGTAGGAGCCACAGGGCCCCGCCCCAAGAGAGCCACCAGGGCCACCGTGAATGACGCAAACCCGGGGAACAAGAGGGAGCAGCTACAGACCCCCCCAGCACACCAAGGCCAACCCAGGCGGCCCGGGGCAAGAGGACACACCCGCCACCCTAACCCCAACCCCGCCCCACCCCAGCCCCCACCAAACTAGCCTTCTGAGCCCTGGTTCTATGTGGTTCCAGGGCTCCACGTGCCCAGCTACAGTGCCCCAGGGGGGGGCCTTATGGGTGGGTCTGTAGCCTGGCCTTCTCAACCCTGGTGCTATGTGGTTCCAGGGGTCCATGGGCCTGGATACCGTGCCCCAGGACGGGGCCTTATGGCTGGGTCTGAAGCCCGGCCTTTTGACCCCTGGTTCTATGTGGTTTCAGGGGTCCACATGCCCGGCTACCATGCCCCAGGACGGGGCCATATGGCTGGGTCTGAAGCCCGGCCTTTTGACTCCTGGTTCTATGTGGTTCCAGGGGTCCACGTGCTCGGCTACCCTGCCCCAGGACAGGGCCTTACGGCTGGGTCTAAAGCTCGGCCTTTTGACTCCTGGTTCTATGTGGTTCCAGGGGTCCAGGTGCCTGGCTACCGTGTCCCAGGACGGGGCCTTATGGCTGGGTCTGAAGCCCGGCCTTTTGACCCCTGGTTCTATGTGGTTCTATGTGGTTCTATGTGGTTCCAGGGTTCCACGTGCCTCGCTACCATGCCCCAGAACGAAGCCATATGGCTGGGTTTAAAGCCCGGCCTTTTGACCCGTGGTTCTATGTGGTTCCCGGGGTCCACGTGCCCAGCTACCGTGCCCTAGGACAGGGCCTTATGGATGGGTCTGAAGCCTTGCCTTCTGAGCCCTGGTTCTATGTGGTTCCAGGGGTCCATGTGCCTGGCTACCGTGCCCCAGGAGGGGGCCTTATGGCTGGGTCTAAAGCCCGGCCTTTTGACCCCTGGTTCTATGTGGTTCCAGGGGTCCATGTGCCTGGCTACCATGCCCCAGGAGAGGGCCTTATGGCTGGGTCTGAAGCCTGGCCCTTTGACCCCTGGTTCTATGTGGTTCCAGGTCCCCAGCAACTGCCAAGAGGCAAAATGCGCTACGTGTGAGAGTTGGAAGTTGTAGTGTGTGGACTTAGAAAAATTTCTACCTTTGGTTCTGTAGTACCAAGTACCCCATTTTTCACAGGGATTCATATGTCGCTCTACTGTGCCCCAGAACATAGCCTTATTGGTGGGTCTAAAGCCCGGCCTTTTGACCCCTGGTTCTATGTGGTTCCAGGGGTCCACATGCCCGGCTACCGTGCACCAGAACAAACCCTTTTGGGTGGGTCTAAAGCCTGGCCTTTTGACCCCTGGTTCTATGTGGTTCCAGGGGTCCAGATGCCCTGCCTTTTTACACCAGTATAGAAACTTCTGGGTGGGTTAAAGCCTAGCTTTTAGACCCCTGGTTGTATGTTGTTCGATGGGCCAAATGCCCTGCCTTTTTACCCCCAGAACCGGGCCTTCTGGGCGGGTTACATCCTGGTTCCTGGAGGTCCTGTCACCTGTCACTGAAAATCAGGCGTGTACTCATTGAATGTTGGTGTATCACCGACCTAATCCTGTAGGGGGGGACCATGGGAATTGTTTTGTGGGTTGGGCACAACTGGTGTTGGCAGAGGAAGAAGGACAAGCTTGAGTGAAGATGGCGAAAAAGCGGAGATGCAGCTGGCGGTGGAGGAAAGCAGGTTTAGGAGCATTTCAGGACATGCTGCGGCAGGTGAGGGGGAAAGAGAAGGGAGAGTAGGTTGGAGATACCCAGCAAAGAAGGAGAGCAGAGTGAGCGGGTGTAGTGCGCACCAGCATGGCCCAGGTGAATCCGGTTTAGAGGATCCCAGTGAACCAGACCCAAATACTTCAGACGAATGGCTGCCGCCTGGATCGTATATATATATATATATATATATATATATATATATATATATATATATATATATATATATATTTATGTATTTCTTTTTTGTTTTTGTTTTGTTTTTTGTTTTGTTTTGTTTTTTTCCCATCTTCAATATCATAAAGAATGAAATGATTAATTATATTATGAATTATCGTCCTATGTATGTACATAATTTACAGGTGTATCAACTAAGGGCTGGGACCAGGACCAGGGCTGGTGTCAAGTCGGCTGGGAACCCCTGGGGTTGGCGTTTACTGCAACACCGGGCCCTCAGAACGCCGCTGCGGACTTGGACTCCAATGAGCTGGCCGATTACCTAGACCTGTTTGTGACAGATGAGCTGCTGCAGCATATTCGCATATTTGTGTGCTGGTCAGTACTTTGAAGCCAACCCTGAGGCGCTACCACACAGCAGAGGTAATGCCTGGAAGCCAGTGTCAGTCCCAGAACTGAAAACGTTCTTTGCACTGAGTTTCCTCACTGGCTACATCAAAAAGCCAAGCCTTGACTTATACTGGAGTGTAGAGGAAATAGATGCAACACCATATTTCAGCCGGACAATGTGCAGGAACAGATTTCGAATTATATGGCGGTTCCTCCACTTCAACAACAATGCCACACAAAATACTGGTGATAAAATGTACAAAGTCCACTCAGTGTTAGATTATCTTGTTGGGAAATGGCCCAACATTTTCCAGCCAGGAAAAAACATTTGTATTGATGAGGGCATGATGCAGTGGCAGGGGCGCCTTTCATTCAGAGTGTATAACCCACAAAAGCCGGTGAAGTATGGTATAAAATCGTACATTCTGTGTGACTCTGCGACAGGGTACTGCTTCAACTTGCGGCCTTAAGTTGGTGAAGGTAGTACTCTGCCAGAGATAGTGTTCTCTCTGCTTGATTGTCTCAGGGGTCATGGTTATACTGTCTACATGGACAATTTCTATAATTCTTGGTCCCTGTATGAACGCTTACTGAGAGCACAGAAGAACGTCTGTGGAACCCTCAGGAAAAACAGGGGGGAGCCAGTGATCATCAGGTAGATCAAAAAGTCTGACCTTGGGGCAGGGGAAAGAATTGTGCTGCACAATGGGCGCATGATGGTGGTAGCTTGGCAGGACAAACGAATCGTGAAGATGGTGACAACCTGCCACCAAGACAGAATGGAAGGGGTTGATGTATGGCAAAGGGGGCAGAGAAATAGAGTGACCCAGCTTAAACCAGCGTGTGTGATCGCCTACAACTCTAACATGAATGCCGTGGATAAACTGGAGCAGAATGTGGCCTACTACCCCTTCATAAGGAGGTCTC
Source organism: Siphamia tubifer (assembly GCA_020466265.1). Classification (NCBI taxonomy): domain Eukaryota; kingdom Metazoa; phylum Chordata; class Actinopteri; order Kurtiformes; family Apogonidae; genus Siphamia; species Siphamia tubifer. The sequence continues at coordinate 12,036,680 of CM035805.1, forward strand.
TAAACTGGTCAAAGAAGTTTGTGGCTTACATGTTCCAAATTGCCATGTTTAACGCATATGTTCTTTATAGGGCCAGAAATCCAGAACAATGTAAGTCACTTTTGGAGTTCACATGCAGGGTCGTGAGGATGTGGTTAGGGAAGCAGCATGGGGTGCTGGAGGCAGAGACAGACCAGGCAGACGAGGCCCACAATCCCAGAGCACCGTAAAACATGGAGCCTGAAAGTAGGCTGGATGGCAACATGGCGAGGCAAAGGCTGGAAAAGCTGATGGCCACCACCAAGAAGACTAGGCCAACACAGAGGTGTTGTGTCTGCACACGCAGTGGCCGTCGCAGGGAGACGAGGATGTGGTGTGTTGCCTCTCATGTGGCGTTACATGCAGGAAAATGTTTTACAGCATATCACACACAGATCTATCAAACACCTTGTTTTCAGTGTTGTTTTTGTTGTTTCACTACACTTTCGCTTGATGTGTTCTGTGTTTATGTAGTCATAAAACTCAATATTCTGTGGGTGTTGAAAAATCACTCAAAATTCTCCAAAAGTGCTGGCACTGTGAGGCTGGCTGTTCAGAAAATCACTGGCAGTTAATGAGTTAATGAATGAGTAAAAATAATAAGAAGTTGGAACATGGACAGAGAATGAAACAAACAAAAATGTTTGAGCACATGTAAAATTGTTGAATGTTTATTTCAATCTCATAAAATTTCACATTAAATTTTTATCATATTTACTGTGGGAAAAAGTTCAAACCTTTTATATTGTAACACACTGTTTTAATAATTTATTACACATAATAATGGTGGTTAATGGGCATGTATTTAAGGTTAGCTTCTTCCTGAAATTTTTTTTCAAAAGAATTAGCAAAGAAGACATTTTCTGATACTGTTCATTGCACAAATGACAACGAAATCTAGGTGTCCATGGTAGTCAGTAAAGTCAAAAACAGTGCTTATAAATAGAAGAAATAGTAGATTTTTGGCACACTTGCTACTCTTGTAATTTTCTTTTCTTTACAATGTTCACATTTTAGTTGGTGGCCAGAATTTTAAAGACTGTGCGAAAATTAACAACTTTTAAATTCTTAATCAAATTTTGTTTTTTTTAAGTGAGTGTTAATTTTTTTAAGGATAAACTGAAAACCTACGTTTTTGACTTAGCTTTTTAATAAAATTTTTACTTTTAATTAATTAATTTCACTCTGCTATTTTATATATTTATTTATATTGTATTACTATTATTTATGTATTTATTCTTTTTAATTGAAGTATTTTTTAACTGTACCTACAACTGGGGAATTAATGGGGGGTATGTAAATCACTTTGTGCTACATGCACCATAAAAGTGCGACATAACTAAAGTTTGATTATTATTAAAATTAAACCTCAATTTAAAAAAAATCACTATAGGGTTAATTCGCGCATAAAAGGATTAAATAAATGTAGACGGTACACTGTAGATATTGCAGTGTTAATTTGGAGACAATGGGACCAAATACACTCTAGAAGAAGTAAACTCTCTAAGTGTTGATTTAACACTGCAAAATTTACTGTGTAGTTATTAAGGGTTAAATAGGCTTTAAATCCAAACAGTGACCAGTTTAGAAAAACGCCCTGTGTCATCGTTCTCCGGTATTTACTGGGGGAGGGGGGTGCTTATTAGGCCAAAACAGCGGCCGTAAGAGAGTAGGGATCTATCCGAGGCCCGTAGTGCGATTCTCCAAATTCCCCTGCGCCGGTTGGCCAGAGTACGCACGCGCTCCCCGCCTTCCCCAACGCAAAGCCACGGCGCTAAACATGTTGTGAATGAGGGGATATAGTGACGTCAGCGGCCGAATGTCAACAATGTAGCGGCTGAGAGTAGGCGTTCCAGTCGAGTGGAACAAACAGACGGAGCCGCACGCCGCGCGGGAGCAGCACGCACACATTACGCAGACACGCGCGCGCGCACACACATGTACAACGGCAATAACAGACCGTGAAAATAATCACAGACGGCGGTGGTGTTTTTGTTAGTGTATGTGAAAAGTGGAGAAGAAGAGAGGATTGCGACGCAGGAACCGAGGAGTCGGAACGGAGGCACCATGTGAAAGAACCGATGAAGGAGACGGACAAAAGGGCTGCGACGAGCTGTGTACAAAGGAAAAGGTGAGTTCCGCGCACGGGCAGCGAGTGGTTTCTCTACCGCCGACTGATTGAGTGTCCATGAGGAGGTGTTAGGAACACTACCCCCCACATCCACACCCCCTCCTCAATCAATCTCAGCCTATTGTTGATGCACAAGCCGAGTTCCAAAGTTGCGTAAGTGTCGCAGCGGTTGGTTTTGGTCGGTCCGGTCGAGGACAGTGTGAGTGTACGTGGATGTGGGGGGAAATCACTGATTTTGAACCACAGTCCACGAGAATATGCATGGTATGGTGGAGTGCAGTGGGTACCGAAGGGTGGAATGTGCGTGATGTGTTGGGGTGTGAACGCGGGTTCAGGAGTGAAACACAACTCCGAACCACATCCTGTTGTGCTTTGACTCAATGCACCGTACTCAATGCACTCTTTTCTCTTTTTTGTTGTTGTAAACTAGATGTCGATTTCAGAACAGAACCAGCCAGAAAAAAAACACTGAAAAACAGACTGCCACTTTCGGAGACACTTAAGATTCACAGTGTAACTCAGGCACTTTAAATAGGGAGTATTACTTTCCACATTTTACTGCGAAATGATATTTTTATGTGCAATAATTATTGAAGTACATATTTATCTAGCCGTTGTTTAATAGTATTTTACATCACTAGGTGTACTTTTAGTGTATAGCTACAGATATATATATATATATATATATATATATATATATATATATATATATATATATATATATATATATATATATATACAAAAATTTCTATTTTGTATTTAATATATAAGTTTATGAATGGATGAATGGGTGGACAAGACTATATATATATATATATATATATATATATATATATATATATATATATATATATGTGTGTGTGTGTGTGTGTGTGTGTGTTTATTCATGTTGACTGCATCGGTCGTTTCTGTAGTCTATCTATCTATCTATCTATCTATCTATCTATCTATCTATCTATCTATCTATCTATCTATCTATCTATCTATCTATCTATCTATCTATCTATCTATCTATCTATCATAGCTTCTGTGGCATTAAATGAAGGGTTTATTACATGGATTATTTAAATATATGTGCTCAATGTGTATTTAATTTTCACATGAAAAGCACATCGTTTCCATATTTGCTGTGTAAGGAGCAGTGTTATTAGGCGTCAGTCCAGTCGGTGCTTAAGACACAGATTTACTGAGACATTGACATTAGACATATGGAAACTTGCATCTATCAGGTTTCTAGTAGTAGTAATAGTAGTGGGCTTTTAGCAGTAGCAATAGTAGTAGTAGTAGTAGTAGTAGTAGTAGTAGTAGATGATGAGTGGTAGTTGTCACAAAAGCTGCGCCTGTACGCACACGGCCGTGCATTGTCATGAGAGCGGACACTGCAGAAGCTTCGCCAGTCTCATAATAAAATTGTTATTCGCGCTGATTTATGCCCAGGTGGAAGTGGGTGTCACATGCATACCCAAACCCCCAGATCATATACACGTGGGCGATTTAAGGAACCGGGGTTTACTGAAATATTGTTGTGCACGGAAGAACAAATATCACAAGAACCATCACTTTTATTAAATGCGTCTGCTTTGACTCAGTTTTGGGTTTTTTCTGTGCACAATGGTTGTAATGTTAGGTCCAGTCTGTTGTCGTCATAGGCATGCGTGTCTATTGTTGACAATATCTAGATTTCCTTCATTTCCCCTCTTCTGTGTCAGTTAGTTCGTGCACAGGCTGTTTTATGGCCACGTGTGTCTGCAGAGTAGACACTCACCCCGATCTCTGTGGATGCGGTGATACAGCAGTTCCATCCACGGGATTCACCGCCTTTGTCTGGTCTGCTATAGTGCTGATGCAACGCGATGATGGCATCGTGCGTGGATGTGTGTACCATCACCATCCGTTCTTTCCTTTCCTTTCATATGGCTGTCGTTTGCCGTTTTGGTGTATTTTATGTCTGAATTTGCTGCAGTGGCTGAAATTAAGGTGTTGGGGGGGGGGGGGGGGGGTAGCGGGAAAAGGCCGTGATGGTTAATTGTGAACGTAAAAAACCACATTGTCGTAGTCAGTGACATCGCTCTTGCTTTCACAACACGTGCGCTGCGCAACACCCATGCGCAGTTTTTAGCACGGAGCCTTTTGCTTTGTACAGAAACCCCCACTGCTTTTCTGTTCCCATGCACAGCAATTTCTTATTATTGAAAGGGGGCTAAACAGACACCCCAAAGTGACTGAGTCAGGCTTTTAAATGCCGCGTCATCAATCTCCTGTCTTATTTCTCTGCGTCACTGACCACAGATCCGACTGTTAAGGTTTGAATGCAGGGGTCTCAAAGTCGTTTTCTTCAGCGGCCACATTCAGCCTGATTTGATCTCAAGCAGAGATTAAATCAGGCTGAATGTAGCCCCTGAAATAAAACTGGTACGGCCAGTAACATGAAAATATCATAACCTGTAAATAACAACTCCAAATTTGTGTCATTGTTTTAGAGCAACCCCCCATTAAATTATGATAGTAGCTATTTAAAAAAATATTATCCAGATGCAAAAAGGTTAAATTTCATAAGGAAAATTCAACAAAGTTCTACAAAGACACTATTAGTAACAGAAACAGAAAATGCTTCCAATTGTGTTATAATTTTCTTTTGAGTTTTTTTCTACATTTTTTCAGGTTGTTCACATTTTATTGTTACAGGATATTTTGAAAATGTAAATATTTTAATAATTTAATATACATTTTTGCAGTGTAACAACGTAAAAAAAATCGAAGTGAAATTGAAATTTATTGACAAAGAAAAAACTGAGAAGAAAATGTGGAGTCATTTAATAGGTCATGCTCTTCATCCCATATGGGCTGCATTGGAACCATTGGCGGGCCACATCTGGCCCCTGGACCACATGTTTGAGACCCCTGCCTTAATGATTTCTATCACAGTTTCATCTCTTCACATTCAAACATGAGTTATTCCCTGTATTTTAACCCATAAAGACCCAGTGTTAATTTTATATCAGTCCACAAATGAAATGTTGTTTTCTATTTAACCTTTCTTAAGTGATTTGTCACTATTACCTCTTCCAAGGAGGTTATGTTTTTTCAAGCATTGGTTTATTTGTTTGTTTGTTTGTGCACAACATAACTCGAAAATGTATGGATGGATTTTGATGAATTTTTTAGGATATGGTGGTAATGGGGAGATCAACATTCAATTTTGGTGGTGATCGGGTGAGGGGTCTGCTTTGGCGTGCTTTTCTAGTATTATCCTCTGTAGTTTGCAGTTGTTTTATTTTAAATCACATTTTTCCTATATTTCGTTTCCTATGCTTAATTTAGATGTTTATGAAAAGGTTATTGTGTCAAAACAGACAAAAATGACAAATAGATTTTCAACAAATATATTATTAACTGAACATAAGACCAAGTTTCTCCTTCCACTATCATTCATGAAACTCCATGGGTTTTACTGTTAAATCAATGTTTTAGAATGATGGTATGGGCGGCTGTGGCTCAGTTGGTAGAGTGTGTCGCCCAATAACTGAGAGGTTGGAGGTTCGCGTCCCAGCTCTGGCTGTCCATATGTCGAAGTGTCCTTGGGCAAGACACTGATCCCTGACTTAGGTCCCCAGTAGGATTGACCTTAGAAACCTACTGGTGTATATGGGTGAATGTGAGGCTAATGTAAAGTGCTTTGAGCACCATGAAGGTGGAAAAGCGCTATATAAGCGCAGTCCATTTACCATTATTTCGACATTCACTATGGAGACTGTAAACGTGCAAGTGGGTCATATCTGATGACCAAGAAAAGATGAAGAACTGCATTTTACACCAATTATTGACATGGATTGATTAGTGGATCAAGAGTTTAGATCAGTAGATGCTTTTGGTCAGTGATGGATGTTTGGGTCTTAAGGTTTAAGGTAATTTTTGTTCTTAAGTAAAAACTGCAGAAGCCAAACTGTTTGTTGTAAATTATTCTCAGTGGTCAGAACATTACAAACACTTGATAAACAATAAAGCACAGATTTCACAAATCTGGGGACACAATATTAAAAAGTTCAGTTCAGTTTGAGTGTTATAGATAAGACTGTGAACATATAATCTGCCCTAAAGACAAATGGTGGCACTGATATTTATCAGTGTAAAAGCATGACATTGTGATGATTATGAAATAAGATGAAATTGTAACATGTAAGTACACATCAAAGCTAAAGCTTTGAAGTGTTAAATACTTATGTCAAAAGTAAAAAAAACCCAAAACATTCATACGATTAGACTGTTACTAATCACACTATATTAGAATAAGAAAAAAATGTAATTAAAATTGTAAATTATTTTAAATACAGGGAGAAGTTTTAGTTTTACCACTATTTTCGAGATAGATTTTTCTTATTCCGTTATAAAGTTGTATAGTGTTGCAGTAGTGGCATGCTAATAATAATGTTATACTGGTACTGATTGTGGTATTGATTTTGGCTGATGATACTGGAAATAACATGCTGTAGTAGTTGAACTAGTCCTTGTGTATTTGAAGTGCTGTTGTTCTTATTATGAAGGCCTACGTAATGTTGATGCTTTGGCAATATTGTGTATTTCCATTTATGTCCATCAGCTGAACTGAACTATATAGGTAGGTATAGAAAATAAATAGCCATTTAAGAGATGCTGCTTTGTTGGTATTTAGATTATGTATCTTGTCATAGAACAGCTGCTGAGTGAAATGATCCAATAGTTGCAGTGACGACATAGACAAAGGATCTGTTTTGGTCAATGTCACCCTTTGTGCAGCTCAAACAGAATCCATACAGTTGTTGTTTTTCCATCCAGATCTTAGTAGCTGTTTTTCTGTTGGTTGTTACTCACGTTCAGATTGTGCAGTTTCTCTTTTGTAGATGATGATTGTTGAAGTGTTGTGTGTTTGAGGTCACCTGCAGATTCCACTATTCGTTGTCATCTTTTCGTGGTCGACAGATATGACCCATTTGGACGTTCAGAGGTTCTGTAGTTACCGTGTAAATGTTGTTATCTTCTACAGAATTGATTTACCAGTAAAACCTATGGAGTTGAATAAATAACATTGGATGGACACACTGGGTTTAACTTCAGTAAATGATAGACTACAGAAAAAGTCACTTTTTCCTGATGTTTTCTCTGTTTTTGATATAATGTCCCCAAATTTACTTTGAGTTTTTATGAACATCTACACGAACAGTAAATTAAATATAAGAAAATACCTGATTCATACAGATAAATTTAAATGGGGGATATTATAATAAATGGTGATAAAAAGTGAGATATAGAGAAAATTCATTTGAAAACTGACACAAAAGTAGCACTGGTCTTTTATGGGTTAATGATGCTGAGTTGATAAACTGTACAGCGTTGGGGGGGGGGGGCAGTTTGTTTTCTATCTTATCTATGGTCACGACATTAGTGATGTCAGGACAGGAACAGGCAATTATTGCCTGGTTATTTCATCACATACTTTCAGATGTCCTCCCTCTCTCCTGTTTCCAAAAAACACTGTGAATTATACATTTAATAATTGACTGTAAAACACTATCAGGGGTTTAGTAAATAATTCAGTCGCACACTGAATCCACTAGGGTTTTTCAATAATGTTATTTCAATACAAGCTACATTGTCTTATTTATTGATTTCACCTTTCACCTTTACCTTTTCTACTGCAGACTGCTTTTTCATTTCACTTTCATTTTGTTAGTTTTATAAGTGCCTGCATAGTTTTAAGTCTATTAGGATTGAGTAGATGATATAACAACCACTGCCAACATCCCCTTTCATCATTTGAAGCTTACAGGTGTCAACAGTCCCATAGCAGTGCATTCATTGTTTTTAATGTTCAAAAGTTTTATTGTCATATGCACAAAAAAACAGGTAGTTATACTATGCAATAAAATTCTTGTTCTGTTGATCTCCCTAAAAAGAGACACATTAATAATAAAATTAGGACTGGGCAATTTATCGAGATTTGCGATATCTCAAGATGTTTTATGAAATCGAGCAATTGAGAATTTGGCATATTGAATATCTCGAGATAATGCTCTAAATGATTAAGGTTTCGCCACTCGGATTCCTCCAGTGTGCTGTGGAGCAGTCCGCCCCGCCTCCTTGTGTTTGTTCCCCCTCCTCCGCATGTAAGCGTCGTGTGTTTGTGTGTGTTAAACATGGCGGCACGCAAAGAAAGGGGTGTGTGATAGAATTTGCCCCACAGAAAACAACAGCTCCATTATATGGTTGATATTTAGCTTTTAAACTGTTGGATGAGGAGCAGAAAGAGGTATTTTACAGAGAATGCAAGAAATTGGTGCCACCCGAATCATCGAGCACTATGAACCTCTTCAACCATTTACACACAACTGACAACTCTCCTGTTTTTTCAGACCCATTTCCTGGTCCCTCCGGTTTTGTAATCTCCCGTAATTTATTAGGTGTGAACGTTAAAAACAAAATCTGAAGACATTTGGCTGATGTTCTTCAGTTGACACAGATCATGTCTGGAACGTATACACATCATTTGTTGACTGACAACTCGATGCGTAGTTGATCTGTGTGCAGGTTAAAACTTCCCCCGGGCATTAACACACAAACACACACACATAGGCCAAGGATGGCAGCTCAGTTTTAATGTCAGAAAGCACAAAACATTAAAATGGTATATATCTCTCAGCCTGTGTGTGTGAGTGTGTGTGTGTGTGTGTGTGTGTGTGTGTGAAAATGAATACAGTCAATGTGAGTCAATGTGAATCACAACAAAAGCTGATGCAGAATAATGTGCTAAATTAAGTCAAATGCACACACACAAATATAAAATGTTCTACAGTCACAAAACACCAGAATTCATGGATTTAGGATCTATTAATCTATATTTAAAACAATTTAATGTGTGTCTTTTATCTTAAATCTTAAATAAGCACTTCAACTGTCTACCCTTAGATGTTATGTTTGAAATTAAAATAAGGCAATATTCCATGGTTCCTTTTATTGAAGTGCCTACCTGTTTACACTTCAATAAAAAAAAATCTTGCTGAATTTGATGCATTTGTTTTTTTATTTAGTTTTTTTACTGCATAGATATCGAGATATATATCGTATATCGAGATATAGCAAAAACATATCGAGATAATTTTTTTCCTCCATATCGCCCAGCCAAAAATAAAATAACAATAAAAACAACAATAAACAGCAATGAGTAGTTAAAAACAACAATAAAATGTTCAGTGTTATGAATATGCGCATGTGTTATGCATCCGTAGCATCACCCATACTGTTCTGTATTTTCTTCTCTTACACTCAGTAAATGGCCTGCACTTATATAGCGCTTTTCCACCTTCATGGTGCTCAAGGAGCACCATGAAGATGCTCTTTGCTTTGCTTCACATTCACCCATGCACTCATACACCAGTAGGTTTCTACAGTTCTCTCAGTCCTACACCAGTAGGTTTCTACAGTTCTCTCAGTCCTACTGGGAGCCTAAGTCAGGGTTCAGTGTCCGCCAACCTCTCGGTCATTGGGCGACCCACTCTACCAACTGAGCCACAGTCACCCACAGTGTGTGGGCATGCCTCAATACTAGTGTGCTCAAGACCCAACAAAAACTGTATACTGTACAATTCATTGGCAACTCTTTTAAGAATGGATTTTGGATGGATTTACTCGATTTGTTGTTGCTACACTAATGGATATGAATTATGCTGTAACTCCTGTATCTCAAAACATTATTGACCAGTAAGTTAACCACTATCTTGATAAGTGATAGTTCGTTTCAGTGGTTATTGAAATAAAAAGTTGATGTGGTTTCTTGTAATTGGTAAATTAATGTAAATGAGAATAGTCTGAGGAGAGTCTAATGGTAATTATATATTGCTCTGCTTATAGTGTTGTGACATTTGTGACATAATAGCAGGACTTGTGAAACCTGAATATCTGTGTCCTGATCTATATGTTATCATTGGGCAGTAATGGTAACGCTATAATAACTGCACAGTAATAGCCTTGAAGCTGCTGATACTGAAATGTGTAAATGTGTAACCAGATCTCATCTCTGAAGCAGATTTCAGCTTGGGAACATTAGACGATAGGTGATTTTTTTGGGGGGTCCAGACTTAATAAACCTCTAAGGACCCCCACCACAGCTGAAATCCCACATGATCCCCTTCCCCAGCAGCCAGTTGGCTGGTCTAAACCATACAGATATGTGGGCGTTAGGTTTACGCTGAGGCTGCAGTAATCTGCTTTTATGTCTTTAAAGTTCTGTGAGAGCTCAGCAAAGTAATTTAAACAAAGAACATACTAGTTGTTTTCTAAAGTAGCCACCCACTTATGAGCTAATGATTCGTGAAATTGCAGTTAGAATGGGTTGGAATGGCATGAGTGGGGTGTCTTGCTGTGATTGTGGATGGACTTGTATTAAAGTGGATTTGATCAGCCCCTTCAGGTCAGAAAACCTGCATCATGGTGTCGGGGGGGGGGGGGGGGGGGGGGGGGGGCAGATGCTCCTCATAGAAGCTGCAACCTCCTTTTTCCAACATCATGTGTGTGTGTGCAGTAAACCCCCCCACCACCAACTCAATGTCCTTAGTGCCTGTTCGCATCACAGTCCCACGTCAGCACAAAGGCATGTTTGACTGGGCTCCTGCCAGCTCTGGACCAACCTCACATATGCTCTTCACACCGATGCTGTTATTTCCCCTCGTTGACTCTGTATCTGTTTGAGTCTGTGTTGTGATCCTTCTTTCTCCCACCTTCTCATCATGTGCACTGATGTAGCATTAGACCCTGGCTGGCCCCCATCAGTTTGTATTCAGGCTGAATGATTTTAAGAGTGCCACTATGAAAAAGGACCCGGTCCTATGGTACCCGGTCTTAGATTTTTGATTCCAGTGATGCTATAAAGTGATGTGCCATCAGCGTAGACACTGATGGGTGGAGTTGTCTCTGCATCATTGTGTTATCAATGTGCAACCCGCCATTTAAAAAAAAATAATGTTTGGAGTTTCAATAAACAGAACAGTCAGTTAAATTCTGTCAAACACAATGATCTCAGTCTATAAAACTACACTGTGGTCGGTCATGGAGGTTGAGACATTTTTCTCTTTGGTGGCTGATGAAAAAAATCAGCACGAGTTTGACGACACCTCGCAAGGACGTCCAGCTACGATATTATCTGTCATGGAAACACTCTCAAGGAATAGTATGTGGGCCCTGAGTAGAATGGACCTGGAGTCTGTCTGTTGGAAATTAAAAGGGATATTTTAAAAGTACAGTGAAATAGTGTGTACTATGTAATTTTGTAAGTTCTGTGTGATGAAGTTTATGTATATTGTATTTTTATTTTTCATACTTATATTTATATGTTAATATTGTTTTGTTCGTGATTCCTTGTGTGCTGCTTTTTCTTATGCTCCTGGAACAATAATTTCCAGGAGCATTAAAAACTTCAATAAAGTTCTATCTAATCTAATCTATTCTAATGTAATCTATATCATTTTACCCTCTGTGTCATTAGATGTATGCATCTACTGCAATAATATTAAAAACTGTTTTGTAACGCATAGAATGGAACTAGTTCCCACAACACCATGTTTTGTCATCTTGTGCCAAGGTCATTTTCCTCTAGCAGCTGATGGGAAAAATAAGTGGTGCTCAGTCAAGCATGGTGAAAGGTATTTCAAACAATCAGCGGATTCCTGATACAGAGGAGTGAGATCATTGTTTTAGAAGTTTTTTTGGGGGGTAGGGGGTGGGGCTGTATCAGTACACCCTTTGCAGGAAGGCCTTTGGAGGTGACACTAGGCAACAGCTCCTCCCTGGATCAGTTTTATTTACTTGTAACACTTTGGAAAAACCAGCCCCCCCCAAATATATATATATATATATATATTGGCATGACGAAAAGTTTATAGACGTGAAACGTTGCCAATTTTCAGTTTAATTCTTATAATTCTTATATTTAAATGGGGAACCTCCATAAGTTCTTTTGTACTGCAAAATAGTGTATATTTTAGTTAATTTTATCTAATTTAAAATATAGGAGAAAAAAAAAGTGAGTAACTCGTTTGGATTATACATGGAAGCCGAGGGTATCTGTGTTTGTATTTACATGCATGCGGCTACAAAGACCCCTTGAAAGATGACTTTTACTGTAGGACAGGCCAAAATCATCATCTTATCAACAAAAATGCAAATTAAAAATGGGAAAGTAATAATCAATTACCTTATTTTTGAGATCACGTTGGTGACAAAAGTTATGTTAATGTTGTTTTAAAATTGGAAGTGGAAAAAAGTGGAATGACCCAAATAAAAGAACATACAGGCCATACAAAACCTCACTGAAAAAAATGTTTCTTAACGAGTGGATGGTGGTCCACAGAAAAATACAGAAAATATAATATATATATATATATATATATATATATATATATATATATATAAAAAAATAAAATAATATATATATATATATATATATATATATATATATATATATATATATATATATTTATATAATAGATGTATTTACGCTTACTACCTAATGGATCCTTTACCTACAAGTGATGATTACAATCTTGGTCCTGATGAGACATGTAAAAATGTGTGTGTATATGTTGCGGTTTGGTGAAATTGTGCAGATTTAAAGGAGGCAGAGTAGAGAGGGCTGCTGCTGCCAGTGGATGAGGTGGGGTTTCAGGGTGTGTGTAGGGGGGTGACATCCTGTGAGACTAGTGCAGGTGGTTGGAAGTGAGCTGTGTGGGTGGTGGGGGTGGGGGTGGGGGGTGGGGGGTAGAGGTGCAGTAATGTGCCCACTTCCTGCACCAAACCCTGTTGTTTGACTGTAAAGCAGTAAAAGTACAATGACATGAGCAACAGGCAGCTGTCGGTAGAGCTCCTCCACCCAGCCTTGGACTTCTCCAACCCAGGCTTATCTTTTTCTTCTTCTATCCCACAGCGGTAGTTACACTCAATGCTGCTAAGAAACGTTGATCTGTTGCTGCTTCACATGTTTTATGCTGCTATAGAATAAGTGCAATATGGAGTTGTGCAATAATGGTGGATATCACATGTGTGTTTTTTAGGGGTTTGTGCAATTGACAGGAAGTATGGCCATGTTTGTGTTTGTTCGTTTTTCTTAGTGGTTCGTTTTATAGTTTTTAGCTCTTTGCTCTTAGCTCTGTGTTTTATGTGATGCACTGATTGGTTGGAACTTTTTAAATTTCGTTGTACCTGTGACAATGACAACAAAGACCTATTCTATTCTTTATTAATACAACACATGACGGAGCATGAAATGAAAGATGAAAAGAACCTTGACCTTTACACAGATGGGTTTTCCATTTGTTACACAGCCGTCCAATTTAATATGTAAAAGTCTGTATTTTGGCTTGAGCCTTATGGGACAGTAATGCCAATAATGTGATATATGTCAGCTCACTTTAGGATCATTCATCCTCTTAATACTACATAAGTGAGTGTGACATTTTATTCTGTGACATTTCTATGTTTACCTCCTCCAAGGAGGTTATGTTTTTGCTGGTGTTTATCTGTCTGTCTGTGTAAAACCTATGGATGGAGTTTGATAAAAATTTCAGGGTATGGTTGGTAATGGGTTAATTCACGTTAATACATTAATTTTGATAGCCCTAAATGAGAAATGCAACTACAAAAGCACTCTGAGAGTGCAGACCTCCGCCAAGGCACCCCCCACACACACACACCAAAACCTAATCATTTGTTGATCTCCGAATCACTGTGATTAATCTGATTAAACAATTTAATGCAATTAAATGAAACAGTGTTGTTGAACTTGTTGAATGTGTTGAGTAAACATGGTAATTGCATATATATATATATATATATATATATATATATATATATAATTTTTTTTTTGCATATGTTGTAAATTTTTCATCACTCTTTTGTGTTTCTTTATTCCTCTATGCATTTGTCCAAGTTGGGTGACACGTTCTCCTATTGTTAGCAGCAACAAAATAACCAAAAATACACAAAGTGTAGATATATTCCTTTCTTCATGAATGTTTAATCATGATTAATCAAAATTAATTCAAAGCAACCCTGTAATTAATCTGATTAAAAATTGTAATCATTTGATAGCCCTATTTGTTTAATACATTTTATTAATTAACAAAATTGAGTCATAAGAGGAAGAGATCCTGGATTCTGTATCACTTTGAAATCTGACAATGTGGTAAATGGAGAATACATTGCAAAGTGATCCAGAATCTAGGACCTCTTCTGGATCACCACCCAAAATGTGATAATATTTTCCTTATTACACTCCCAAAATGTCCTGAAAATGTTTGCAAAATTCATCCATAACTTTTTGAGTAATGTTGCTAAAAGTCAAACAAACAGATAAACTCCATCAAAAAAACATAACCTCCTTGGTGGAGGTAAATATCTTGATATCATGATATCTGTATTATCATGTAAGGAGTATAAAATACAGATATTTATATAAATGTAAGGTGTATAAAGTACAGATATTTATGCAAAAAGTAAAACGTTGCCAGAAAAATAAATAAGTAAAGTACAGACACCTAAAACTATACTTAAATACAATCATGAATTACTTTAACTTAGTTACTCTCACCTCTGATTTTTGGAGTATATAATACAGTGTTGTTTTATTAAGAATAGCCAGCTTTTCTTCACTATGTGCTCAAATTCCCCCTCCAAAGCCTTTTATACAAAGACAGAAAAGAACGATGGTGAAACAAAGACAGACTGAGGGAAAGCTGCAGAGAGTGGAGATCAATAGTGTTGGATGTATGAAAGGCTGGAGGAGGCGTCCATTTAGATGGATTACAGTCGCTCTGCTTGCCTTTCATCTCACTCAGGAATTGGCTCTGGAAGGAAGGAGGCAAATTGGTACCCATCATGCTTAGCTAGCGCTTAGCTCCGTTAGGTCCTGATAGCAGAGTCTGTTTGAACATGAGGCTGTATTTTCCTTCAGGATGACATAGAAGATGAGCATTTATGTCGCACTTTAAGCCACAGCATGGATCACAGGCGTCTCCTCCCCTGACAATATGCAGAGTGATGGACCAGTATGTATCATTTCATCTATCACCCTGATTCATCAACGGGCCTGAAATCTGTACTGTAAAGGTTCAGGTTAACTTGGTTGATTCTTATCAGTGTTTCTCTGTCAGTGATTAATGAATGTTAAAGCAGAAAACCAAAGAGCTGATTTCACAATCAGTTTAAATCTGGATGTGACACATTTTTGTAGCCACCAACTCATCGCATTCTCAAGGAATGTCATTCAATCAATCAAACATTATTTATATAGCACTTTTCATACATGGTGCATGTAACACAAAGGGATTTACAATCTGACCTGGCTATTATTGCTGGTACAATAAAATAGATAAACAAATAAAATAACAATAATAACAATACTATAATAAAAATATATGCATAAATACCAGAAGAACCAGCAGAAGAAAATAATGTTAATTGTAAGAATTTAATTAAAAGCTAAACCAGGGGCGTCAAACTTCAGTTCAGGGGCCACATTCAGCCTAATATGTTATAAAACAGGCCACACCAGTAAAGTAATATAAACTAGACTTCCATACATTTCCTGAAGGAAATGTAATCCGTGTGTGCATCTCTTGCCAGATCGGTGGAGTCGTGACTGGTGTGACGTAAAAGGAAGAAATGTCTGCTGTTCACTTCATATGTAGAATCTACTTGTCAGTGTTTGTGGACTGAGTCAGTCCTATTAAAGCTGCTCCCATTTTCTGTTAAAGCTCCTCCCATTTTCTGTGAGTAAGGAATTTATCTCGTTGCCTGGGAAACTAGCTTGGAGTTACACATGCAGACACACACAAAGAGCTAACTTGGAGTAAAGCCTGTCTGAATGTTAAACCATGCCTCTGAACTCCTTTTTTGAAAATTGTAAATAATTGGTGAAAACAGAAGGCAGGAGAGTCTGAAGGACAAGTATATATATTTTTTGCCGTACTCTCAAAAATAAGCAAGATACAGCAGTTTTAAATCCACTGAATTCACCAAAATGAAGCAGTCTGTCAGTCATGTTAAAGCCCAGCTCACAGTCTTAAATGTCTGTTTCCATGGCAATGAGCAGTGTTGGGAACTCCAAAGGGGACATGCATAGAGGGACCTCTACACTCTTACATGTAAATTATAAGTGTGAATATACTGCTGAGCTCCTGTGATTTTTTGGAAAATCGTAAATAATTGGTGATAACAAAGTTGACCATGAGTGGCAGGAGGGTCTGAGGAAAAAGTGAATGTACTTTTTATGTCTGTATTGAGTTAGAGCAATTTAAAAAACACTGAAGATGAGACAGAAATTACTTTTACAATGAGAGTCTATGGCGAGAAAACCCTTACATCATCCCAAACAGGTCCCTGTCATTTCACTTTAAAAAGAGCTAGGTCTTAAAACCCTGGTTTGTTTGAATTCTGAGAACCATGGCAACATTTACAAAATTAATTAGTTCTAGAAGTGTTTTCGTACTGTAAACCTTTCGTAAATAGTCACATTTTACATGTACAAGGCCTAATTCGTTCCAAGGCCCCCAAACCCTTTTAAAAATTATAAAAATTGTAATGTAATATGTGTTAAAAGAAAAATGCCCATCCAGGCTAACACCAGCTGTTGTTAGTGTAGATGCAAACACCTCCTCCCCAGGTTTTACCTGTGAGAGCATGGATTCTGTCGGATTCTGCCAATCCAGGCTAATCATGGTGTCCAGGACAGAAGAGTTGAGCCATGTCTCAGTGAGAATGAGGATGCAGCAGTCTGGTTTATCATATTTGGCGTTTAAATCCAGCTTCAGGTAGTCCAGTTTGTTTTCCAGTGAGCGTACGTTGGTGAGCAGGACTGATGGAACCGGCGGTCGGTTAGCTCTTAGCTTAGTTGTAAATCCACCGCGACAGCCTCCTCCTGTGCCATCTCTGATGTCTCCGAAGGTGACCTCTGTAGGGGGTAGGGACTCCGCTGTAGGACGCTGGAGCAGACCGAGGTTCTGTAGAACGGTCCGCATCTCCGGGCTTATGGTACTTTTTACCAATTTACAAGTCTGTGTTACGGGGAGCCACAACACCCACAGACAAACAGAATGAGTGAGGGTCAAAGTAGCATCATGGGTAGCTCCCATATTGCCAATAGGATGCTACGTAGAGTACATATGTGATGTATTTGCGTACATTATGTAGTTATGTATACTAATGTACTGTAATTAGGTCTTTGAGGTTTCAGTTTCCTTTCCTTTCCTTGAACAGAATTTTCTATCATATTCAGAGACAAAAAATTGATGTAAAGGTTTTTCGTAACTTGGATTTTTCGTTAACTGTAGAGGTACCACTGTAATTATTATTATTATTATTATTATTATTATTATTATTATTATTATTATTATTATCATCATTTTTGTGAGTTTTCATCTACATCTGATTACTGTGACAGTAAAATGAGCATAAATTTACAACTTATTTTTTTGCATTTTGAAAATGGTGAAACCCCTTCGGCAGATATGTTGCATGATGTTTTGTTTGTATTTACAGAAGCTGTTAAGTGGAACCACACTGAGAAGTCATGTGTAAACTTGATCGGCCTGATCACATTACTAAATCTGATCCAATCTAATCTGGTAAAAAAATGCCGGATGGGATCCTGGTCTTTAGATGCGATCGGGACATCCCTCGTTTATCAGAGTATTCAGTACTCAGATTGTATGATTTGTGTGTTTTTTCCTTCGGTCTTTGTCTTTGCATTGTCTTACTCCAGGGGTGTCAAACATGTGGCCTGGGGACCATATCTGGTCAACGCCTGGAATAAATTTGTAAAATACAACAATGATAGTGAATATACTGATAATATTGTTCCACGTACAGATGGTGTATGTGGTCAGATCAGTAAAATACAATCATAATAACCTATAAATACAACTCTACATTTTCCATGCCATTTTACTGTATTTACAATAAAACAAACTATTATTTCACAAAATAACCTGAACAAATATTAACATTTGTTCAGGTTATTTTATGTAAGTTTGACAATGTTCTGTTAATAAATGTTGTAGATTCACTAATCAATCATCTGTATGTTGTAATTGACATGTTTATATGATAAACTGAGACATAATCTTGTGAAAATTGCATTTAGTTTTTTGAAGATGTGTTGGCTTATTTATTTTATTCACACTGTTTTAAAGGATAGTTGGTAGATGTGAACATTTTCATCACATAATTTAACTTTCTTTTGCTCTAAAATGTTGAGGAAATTTTGGAGTGAGCATTATTTATGTTATGTTGTTATTTTAGTGGTATGGTCCAATTCAAATCAAATTTGGTTTAATGTGGCCCCTGAACTAAAATGACTTAGTCTGTTGTACCATTTGACCATATAAAACGTAGTGAATTGAATTGCTGATTTAAAGGTGGCAGGTTCGTGTCTAGATGCATATTTTTGAAGATTATAATAGGGCAGGGGTGTCAAACTCAGGCAGAATATTTGTAAAATGACACTTCTCTTTACATATTTCGGGTGGTTCATATTTGTTCAGGTTTTTGTAAAAGCAGGGTTTGTTAATGAAAAGATTCTCATGTAATTTGAGTTTGTTTGTTCTTTCGGGTTTTTTTTTTACATTAAAAATCTGCATGATCATATTTTACTGGTCTGACCCAATGTAGATTTAAGTATTCTGTTTGTAGAACCTGAATTCAAATCATTTTTACACCATTAATATCTTAATCTTACTCATGCTGTGGGCCACATTGGAACCTTTGGTGTGCTGGATTTGGCCCCGGGCCTTATGGTTTGACACCTATAGGGGTTTGTTGTCACTGCAGGGAACCCCTCCCCATAAACCACTGATCTGCCAATCATGTATGCCAGCTCACATCTTTAATGACAGTGATGCAGATGCATCAGCACAAGCAAGCGCTGCCCGTGAAGAAATGATTACACATCACCATCAGCTGAACATGAAGGACCAGTGTGTGAGTACAAATGCTGCACATCTTTCTATACAGGTTATTGACTTCTTCAAAGTAGGACTTTTTTTTCTGTTGGCAGGAAGGCAGTTGTGTTGTTTTTTTTGTTTTTTTCCTTTTTTCATAGTGACAAGTCAAGTTCAATTGAAGCTCTGCACTTTCCCTGACTTTATGGTCTAAGGTGAAATAATAATAATTCAATTAGCAGAATGTTTGTGGATTCTTGTGTAAAGTAATGGGCTTATCAGTGAAACATGTCTTGACTTCATTGTATGTCACTTTTGTGACCTTAAGCAACTACAGCAAACCACACTATTCGAAAGTTATAAATTGTTAATAAAGTATATTTCCATTCTTATCTTACTGTTGCAAAGGAAATATAACTTCCTTCTCTGACTTCCTCTGCAGGTGCATGAGTAAGGGCTACAGTTGACTTAATAATGTATGGTATTCAATCCAAGTGTCATTCTGTCAGTCTAGTACTGCTGTAAATCTTATGAGTCTTTATTACACAAATAGTTTCACTGGTTTATGGACAAAAGCTGCTCTTTAAAACAGTTTCCCTGTAATAACATACCCAGGTGTACTCTCCCATCAAATATAGGTTTGAAAAAGGGAAAACTGCCACTCTTAAGTGACAAATCTCTTTATTGCGACTTTCACGTGCTCTGCGTAGTTACAACTCTTATCCCTGGTTTTTTCAGCAGTCGTAGTGAACACAAAAGTTGTCTTTGTCCTGGAGCCGTTAGTCTCATAGCCTGAATGTGTGTGGCTTAGTCTAAGTAGTGGAGTTAAAGCTGCTGTAGTCGGAGTTGAATTGAAGTTGAAGACCACGTGGATGGATGTCATCGCTGTGTCATGCCATGAGAACACCTGTATGTTTTCTCTTCACATATATTGTCAGTCAAGGGTTAAATATGGCTTTTTGTCAGTTATTTAAATTTCCCCAACTTTCCCCATCACCTTTTGAAGTCCAGAAAATCCAGATTACCATGCAAAGTATCAAGAAATATATTCTAGGGCACACTGTAGGATTTATGTGAAAATAAAATTATTTTCATTTCTCCATGGAGAAAGCATTACAGCCTCTGGTCTTCCATCAGGGATTTTTCACCTGTGAGTTAAACACCTGCACAGAATCACTTTAATGAACCACAGGGATGGGTGTGACCGTGTGAGGGATGAGGAACAGGAGGAACCCGCTCTAGTTCCTGAACTCCTCCCACCGATGCTTTTCACTTCCATTCTGAGGGCCTCTGGTTTGTTTTGCTAGCTAGCTCCGATATTAATGCAGTGACTCAGTGTGAAAAAGGATGGACAACTTCAAGAGGAATAGTATAATAATCTATAAATATTCAAAACTTCAAAATTTTCTCTTTGTAAATGTTACTATTTTCACATATTTACACTAAAACATATTTACACTAAAAACAAAGTATAATTTTATCAAAAATTTATATTATCTGAACACATATGAAGAATCTCAAATGTTTTAAGAGAAGTCAGTGCAATTTTAACAATAATCTGCCTTAAATTAAAGGTTTTGTGTATTTGTAGACCCAGTGAGATCTTTAAGTTTTAATGAAAATGTAGAAATGATGAACAAAAGCATAATGTTAAAATATTGTTCATGTTATTCACATTGTTTGAAAAAAAACATTTGTTGATATAAACATTTTCATTGTTTAATTTAAATTTTTTCCACTCTGAAATATAGCGAAAAGTGAAGTTGACAGTATTCATTCATTGTTACGTTATTTCACTGGTTCAGTTTCACTTCAGATCAAATTTAGCTTAACATGAGTTTGACACCTGTGTTCTAGAGAAACAGTTGGAGCATGACCTGCAGCACATCCACCCTTTTTGTCTTGTTTTGTTGAAGTCACACTAGACAGAAACACTGCAATATTTCACCTGGATATAAAACAATGTCTGGCAAAAAGTGAAGAAATTGAGCCAAGAACTGGATCCCAACCAAGACTGATGTACTGCTGATGACTATTCCAATTAGGGCTGGGCAATATGGAGAAAAAAAAATATCTTGATATGTTTTAGCCATATCTCGATATATATTTTGATATCTATGCAAAAAAAAACCAACAAATGCATCAAATTCACCAATTTTTTTTTTTTTTTTTTTAATTGACGTGCAAACAGGTAGGCAGCCAATTGCCTAGAGGTAGACAGGTACTAGTAAGAAAGTGCTTTTTAAAAGTGCACCATTTTAACATCAAACCAAAGAAGGAACCAAGGAATATTGCCTCATTTTGATTGTAAACATAAAACCTGAGGGTAGACAGTTGAAGTGCTTATTTAACATTTAAGATAAAAGACATACATTAAATTGTTTTAAATATAGATTAATATATCCTACATGCAAGAATTCTGGTGTTTTGTGACTGTAACAGACCGGAGTTGGACCCAAATGCAGACAGCACACGGAGTAAAAGTTCAAACACTGGTTTATTCACACAGTGTAGCGACTTGTTCCACCCGGTGAAGCCGAGCATCCGACTCCGGCTGATCTGCTGGGTCCATGTTTGGCCAGATCGTAATGTAACAGACCGGAGTTGGACCCAAATGCAGACAGCACAAGGAGTTAAAGTTCAAACACCAGTTTATTCACACAGTGTATGATATTGAGTCCACAGGGAAATGATACAAGATAATACGTAGTCCGGTCCAGGGTTCGGTAACGGAGATCCAGGGGAGACAAGCAGAGAGAGAGGTCAGAGTCCAGAAAGGCAGGTCGGGTACCGGGGAAGCGGACAGGAACGTAGTCGGGACAGGATTAAGGCTCAGATCCGGAGGTCGAAGACAGAGACGTGGTCAGGCGGAAACAAGTCGAAGTCGGAGGCAGGCTGGAACGGGTGAAAAACAGAGCACAGGCAAAAACACAGTAAAACAGACAGAATGTAACGCTGGAAGGTCTTGACAACACAAAAACGATCTGGCAACAGGCAGACAGAAAGAGCAGGCTTATATAGAGCCACCTGATTAACCACAGGTGTGATAACTCAGGTGGCTTGCATTGAAATCAGGACAAAGGTCACACACAGACAGAGGAAAGACAGAGAGAGAAAAGACAGAGCAGAACATACAGACATGACAGTGACCCTAACCCTAACCCTAAACCTCAGCTTTTGTTGTGTTAAATTCCCATTAACTTTATTCATTTTCACTTTAATCACACACACATCACAGGCTGAGAGATATATACCATGGTTGGATTTAACTCAAGCATATTAATGTTTTGTGCTTTCTTAGAACAAAAAAAACCGAAGTCATTAATGCCCTACTAGAAAAAAAATTATACACACACACACATATATATATATATATATACACACACACACACAGTGGTACCTCTATTTATGAAAGACCCAACTAATGAATAATCCAAGTAACAAAAAACCTTTACTTAAATTTTTTATCTCTCAATACGAAAGAAAATTGTATTTACGAAAGGAAACCGAAACCCCCAAGACATAAATACAGTACTATATTTACTGTATTACTGTACATAATGTACGTAAATACATATATATGACTATGAGGGCGCTACCCATGATGCTTATCATTACCCTTTGACCCTCATTCATCACAGAATTACTGTTGTTTGGTGAGTTTTTCCGAGTGTGCTCGTTGAAACTTTATTACAGTACGTATTCGTTATTCATCATGAGTTCAAAGAAAGTTATTCGTAGTGAAAGTGAAAGTGGCACGCGGTTGAGTGATATCGCAAACCTGTCTACAATCAGTACGATTTTGAAGCAGAAATATTCATTAAAAGCAGCAACTCCTTCCATAGACATCTCTGTGATATCCAAAAAGAGGATGAAATGGAGTGACTGTTGCTCATTTTGATAAAGGAGAAAGAAATTGCAGGAGATACAGTGACCGAGGCGATTATTTCAGAAAAAGCATCCGCTATATTCAGTGATCTTCTGATGGAGGGTGCGGGTTCTTCAGAACAGCAAGCACCCGTGGACTTTAAAGCATCATGTTGACCACCTGGTCAACAAACATTGTTGAATATGAAAGTGACAATTAAAACAACCACAATGGTATGTAAATGATTTTCTTGCATGTCTTGTTCATTTTAATGATTAAATTTTAAGACACATTTACCCACTGAGACCAATTAATTAAATGTAAAATATATATCTATATTTCACATTTCATCCAAAATTTTTAATTTTAAAAATTATTTTTAAAGGGTTTGAGGGGTAGGATTGGGGGGGGGGCTTGGAATGAACAAGGCCTTTTATATGTAAAATGTGACTATTTATGAAAAATTCACAGTAAGAAAACACAAATTTCATGAGTAGAGGTACCACTGTGTGTGTGTGTGTGTGTGTGTGTGTGTGTGTGCGCGTGTGTGTGTGTATATGTGACCCACCACCACGAAACCAGGCATAAGTGTCTGGAAATCAAAACTGAGTTATCTGTGTAGCTTGGTAGAGTGGAAACTAAGGTTTAAGATGGTGAAAAAATTATGTTTCTATCACAAGTAGAACCAAAGTTATGGTAATTTTAATATCCACATTTGGACATATTTTGCGATTTGCATATTTTTAGATATTGTCCGTTAAAGTTTGGGACTGTTTTGGGGTAGGAAGTCCTTAGCAACGCATAATAATTTGTATCCGATTGACACAAATTTTTCACAGATGTTAAAGGACACTCTGATGGACATGTCACAGAAGTTTTATATATTATAATAATAGGACAGAAGTGCGACGTATTACAATCATTTGGCTTACACCATTGGACAGAGCATTCAATATAGGGTTTTTCCTCGTACCAAACACTTGGGTGTTTACCCACGGAACGGAGATCGGTTTGTTCGGCGAAAAGAGATGGAATTCGGCTTTGTCTTTGCTCAGCAATCCCTGAACTTTTGTCGCCGCTTAAATAATTGACTCAATAAACACCTGTATTGATCGAATTTCAATGTAATGTACCACGGGAACTGAAAATAGAGGTGTTAAGGTACCGTTTTTTTATAAAATGTAAACACACATAGAGAATCGCCTTCCAGCCTAAATTTGGCTGTAGCTCTGAACGCGTATATATATATATATATATATATATATATATATATATATATATATATATATTATATATATATATATATATATATATATATATATATATATATATATATATATTATATATACGAATCGCCTTCCAGCCTAAATTTGGCTGTAGCTCTGAACGCGTCAGCGCGACTTATGCCTGATTTCGTGCTGAGCAGTCACATATATGTATATATGTATATATGTATATATATATATATATATATATATATATATATATATATAAGACAAAAAAAACAATTTAACAATGTTAAAATGAGCCAATTGTTTGTATGCTGACTAGGGCTGCAAGCTATTATAAAAAAAAACTGGCATTGCGTTTTTTTTTTTAACCCTGCGATATATATTATGAGATGAAGCAATCCTCGTAACTAAATAACAGTCACAAACAGTCAAACAAGATTAGTGGTCAACACAGAACATATGTTTCACTATCATCCTTCTTGTAGCCAAAGTAATGAAATAAAGTTAAGAATTAAAAATAAATTAATACACGAAAAATGTATAATAATTAATATAATTAATTTCATTAAAAATACAAATAAATATAAAAATACATACAAATAAATAAATACACAAGAAAACAATACAAATATATAAAGATAAATAAAAAATAAAGTTTAAATAATTGCAGCGCCTGCGATATGACTATTGCACACACATACAATGTGATGTCGATGTTCAAACAGTATATAGTGCAGCTCTTGCACAGTGTCTTGTTACTCTTTTACTCACTGGGTTAGGCCCGTATGTCAAATATCTGTATCCAACTGAACATTTGGACAAACTCTGCCTACCTTTGAATCAACTAACTGTGTCATTATGATGGGCTGAGCCTGTTTCTGCTGTAAAAGCACAACTTGTAAGAGTTTTGTGAAGTGGGTTCCATCTGATCTGGAATCAGCCTTTCAGTACCAGCTCTTTTACAAAGTAGTTGAAGTCTGTAAGATTAAGGGCTGTTGCTTGTTGCCGGGGTTTTTGTGAGTCCTCTGTGAAGTATCTGCCTTCAACTGTATGAGCCTGTCTCCTTCCCATGATGCACCTCCCCATCTCCAGCCTCCATGAGGCTGTGAAAGAAGCCATTGTTCCCGTCACTCTGAGGCATGTTGCATGCACTTATGACAGAGTGGGAGAAATTATGCCCATTATTCCTCAGGAATGTCTTTGAATCAATTAGTTCTGTATGAACAAGTGCTGCTCTTTGATTAAGTATAAGGATCAAATATGACATTTTTTACGAATGATATACCCATGTATTGGGCCCATATTTACCTATTTGTCTTGTATTGGTATTGGCCTGTTGTGTTGGGTTTTTCATTTACTGACAGGTGTAGGAAAAAGAGGAAAGAAAGAAAAGAAAAAGGGGGAAGAGAAAACAAAAACAGGAAAAAAATAAGAGGAACAAAGGGGGAAAGAAGGCATATCTGAATAAAGAAGAGAAAAAAGAAAAAACAGAAGAGAAAAGGGGGAGGGAGAAAACAAAAAAGGAGAGAATGAAGGAATGAAACGAAGGAAAAAAAGAGAAATAATGAAAAAGAAATTAAAACTGCAAGCGGGTTCAAAGGCCTTCGCCGTCCCTCCCGGCCGACAGTGAGACAACATCGTACCGTGGGCGGGATGCTATATTCTCCCAGAAATGCATGCAAAAAACACATGCATTTTGTAAAAATATATATGGGGCGCTATAGAGTGACTTATTTGAAATGTTGCATGTTGAATGGGTGTAGAACTGACAACTGAGTAAAATTTAAGCAAAATCACACTTTCTATTGATAAAGAGGTGTAGGACAGGGAGATAGACGACTGAGTCAAAATTCAGCCAAATCACATGGCTGTCAAATCTCCGTCCACAGACGGAAATCCGTCAAAAATGAAATTTCTGTCCGTCAAATTCCGTCAAATCTATCCGCTGACCGAGAAAAATTATTCAAACTTTATTTTGGTCGAAAACCACCACAAAACCCTTTCCTTTTCTGGTTTATTTTATTTTATTTGGACCTGAAGAAGACCTATTTAGGTCGAAACGTCGTCCACTTTTTTATTTTTATTTGAGTTTCACAGGAGTTTTCCGCCCGGCTTCAGCGGAGATTTCCGTGTTAGCTAGCTTCTTTTTCTTTTCTTTTTGTCTCTCTTTTCTTTGTTAAAATTAAAATACGCACACTCACACACACTACAGAACACACGGGGCACACAGACACATACATATATAAAATAAAATGCAGAATTTTACGGACGGAGAGGGCTGGACGGTGGTCCGCAGGGGACGCCGGCCAGGTCGCTTCGCACCCAGGGAGTGGGAAGGGGGACGCCGCGGTGGGGTTGATTTTCTCCGGGGGACGGACACTACATTTAGGGCTCTGGGGTTTCACAACGCCGGGGTCCGCAACCACTATAACCCCAACCTTGAGCCAGTGCCACCCCGGAGGATTATCCCCACCGGTCGCCCCCAACCCCTCATCCGGACTTATGCACAGGCGGTGCGGGGCACACGGGGAGGATTTCGCCGTGCGCCCGGGCTGCAACGGGGGGAGATGCGAGGTCCAAAAAACATGGCGGACTACATTAAACCTACGGCCCGGTTTAAACAAATTACACATACCTTTCATGATTTAATTAGAGCTGTTCACCACAGGGCCAATGTGAGGGTTTCTGAGGATGAAAAAAGACCTAGAACAATCATTAACACGGAAGATATGTTGGCTAATTTAATTAAACCTGCTTTGTGATCACAGAAAACATGTGATGACATTATAGGTAATGCTAAAAACTGGGCTCACACCACGGTGTTAATTTTAAAATAGCATTATGAAGACATTGTGGAGGAATTAATGACCAAAGTTGAGGAATTTCATGGGGATGAATGGGAAGAGCCATTTAATGTAGCACTGAGATGGTGTAAAAGGACATTTCCCAGACTAAGAGAGGATGTTGTGGATGAGATTAGGGGGACTGTTTTAGCCACAGTAAGGGACAGACCCACTGAGGAGAACAATGTGACCCCTACTCCCCAAAATAACATATCTACTTCCACTCCAAGAGGTCACAGCACACAGACCTTTGCTCCCCAGGCCACAAGAGACCAGGGGACGGATCCCCCAACAGATTTGGGGGTTCCACCTGTTACCACCAACGTAAATAGGGGGTCTCCACCTGTTACCACCAATGTTAATAGGGGGTCTCCACCTGTTACCACCAATGTTAACAGGGGGTCTCCAGCTGTTTCCACCAATGTAAATAGATGGTCTTCACCTGTGAACCCGGGTATTACTAATGCAGATTGGGGGGTTTCACCAATTACCACCAATGTAGATGGGGGGGTTCCACTGCTTACCACCAATGTAAACCCGTCCATTAAGGAACAGAGGGTACAGAGACATGGGGCATCCAGAGGGGTCCACACCACAATAGTAACCAGACCCCCACTAGACTCCATTCCAGATCCTATTCCACAATCCGTACCACAGATTATGGATACACCCGTACCTGAACCCGGGACAGACCACCTAGATTTGGGGAACATTCAAAGTACTTCGGGGGATAGTATTCTGACTCCTACAACACTGGAATTGATCCAGGTGTTGGAGGAGACAGAACGGAACCTGAATATGATTATAGATTCACTCTAATATATGATATTTCTGATAAGGAAAGTTTATTTTCTTAATGATTAATATTTGCAAAAGAAAACTCAGGACAATAATTTTTAGTAGACAGTGCTACTAAATTAAGTATCTTCTTGACATCACAGTGAAAGACACTAGATTTCACTAGATTTAATGAAATTTTTTATTATTTATTATTGGAATTATTTGGTTTGATAGTGAAATCAAAAGCTTTAATTGTAAAGATGGTAAGGTAATATTTATGGAAGCATCCCATGCTAGTCTTTTGTATATTATCCATTGTTTATTTAGTGAAATTATACAATACATTTGAACAAACATATATAGTATTTTCATTTTCCTAGATGAGTTATAAGTAAATTTGAAAATTGTATGATCATATGAGCCAGATTTTTCTAAAATGTATGTACAAATTTCACATTCTGTAATGTTAAATCATGGCCTATAATGCTCTCAGAATGCACCAAAATGATGCAATTTTGAAGTTTTCTAGGGGGGTCCGGGGGTATGCCCCCCCCGGACCCCCCTAGAAAACTTCACGCCTACGGCGCTCGTGCTGGCTATGCCTGCCAGGCTCCGCATACGCAAAAATGTTCAGTCAAAAATTTTTCAGTTACTTTCAGTGTTTGTATGTCCGACCGAATTACAATACAACAGTGTATTTGGTGAATCTGTAGGGGGCGCAATAGTGTGAAATAACAATTTCGTATGACAAACAGGGAGACAGACATCAGAGTCAAATTTCAGCCAAATCACTGTTCGTATGTCCGAGCTGAAGCAATTTATGTAGTGGTAATTTTTCCCCAAAACTTCGCAAAATTTGCGACAGCGTAACACAAAAATTATTAAACTTTTCCAAACATTTTGGATAACTTTTGATGTCCCACTTGTCTAGCTTGTGTTCGCCGAATTTGAGCTCATTGGGCCCAACGGCCAAGGAGTTCGTTAAATTCAGATGACAGCACAGTTTTCGTGCATGTGAAACACAGTCATGTCAGTGACCTTGAGTGACTGTGGCTCATAAACTCCAAATATGCGGTGTGTATATGATGTGGACATGCTCGGACACGGCCACTACTGTGAATGTGTGAGTGTTGCGAGTCCTCCCTGGCGGTCGCGTCCCTGGCATATTTTGTCCCCTATCGATCACAGCGGACTCAATAGGCCTTGCGCTGACGTGGTCCGTGGCGAAGGCCTAATAAAGAAACCGAACAGAAACAATATAGCATTTTTCTGACTCCCCCCCGAACATTGCTTCATATGAATTATTTCGACCATAACTGAATGTCCAATTAAAAAACAAAAAAAGCATTAATTGCCTCCTTCCCATCATGTACCCCCACAACTTTGCTGTTACTAAAATGGCTGTAGTTCAGGAGGCAGACACAAGGGGAGCCGGTCGCAAGGGATGGCGAAGGCCTTTGAGACTGCTTGCAGTTTTAATTTATAGGTTTTGTTTTAATTTTAGTGGAGATCAAATCAGGCTGAATGTGGTCCCTGACGAAAATCAGTTTGAGAGCCCTATTTTAGAGTGTAAGTGATTTTCTCCTAAGGGGAGGGTGGCAGAAAGCTCAGATAACCATTTATTAATTGCTGGCCGCCAACAAACTTAAGTAGATGGAGGTCACATTAATAATTAACTGCTTTAGCATCTTGTATGTAAATGGCATAATATCATGTCTCTGAGATGTACTGTGAAGATAGGTATAGCTTATTTAGTGTTTTGTCTTCTTTTTGGGTTTTTTGTCTTCCCTGTGCTCCCGGGTGAGTATATAGGTAACTCATCTTAGGTTTGGAAGCTATGAGTGGGAAAATGTTAGCACGCCATGTTTTCTGTGTGTTGTCTATGTCTATTTTTGTTGTTTCACTTTTGTTTTTGGTTTAATGCTGCCAGACATACTAAAAATTATTTTTGTATCGCAACTGCTTTAAGTCTGATTTTGTTTTGCTTAATGTTATATGGACCATTCAAATAGCTCATTGTCATTAGTCTCATGGAATGTCCGGGGATTAGGTAACCCAGTCAAATGTGCTAAAGTTTTTGCACACTTGAAGTCATTTCAAGCCGATATTGTCTTCTTGCAAGAAACGCATATAGCAGCTACGCATCATAGGAAACTGAGAGTAAATTGGATATATCAGACTTTTTACATTTAGACATTTACATCTAAAACTAGAGGAGTAGCAGTTTTGTTTTTCGTAAATCAGTACCTTTTAGATTACAGACTTGTGTCACAGACCCTAATGGCTGCTTTCTTATTCTAAAGGGATGCATTAACTGTCTTCCTATAATGCTAGTGTGCTTATATGCACCAAATATAGACGATCCAACCTTCTTCCGTAAACTATTTGATGCTATACCAGATGACAAAGTAAGCCATTTGATTATTGGAGGAGATTTCAATTGCTATTTAGACCCGTATCTGGATAGACTCTCCAGAGCTCCTGCACCAAACATCTGCTCAGTATTGACTCTTAATAATTTAATTAAATCCAGGAACACTGTGGATGTATGGAGGTTGCAGCATCCAACAGATCGTGATTTTTCACGAATAGATTATTTTCTAGCTGAGTCTAAATTAATCCCCAATATTGAAAGTAGTAAATATCACAATATTATTATTTCCGATCATAGTCCAGTAACATATGTAACACATATGTAAATACGTCACTTCCAACATCACTATGTGATGCAAACATTTGCGTCCTCCTAAAACCAGGCAAAGTTGACACAGACCCTGGCAATTATAAACCAATTGCTCTACTAAACCACAGCAATGTTAGCCACAAGACTAGCTAAATGTATCACACAAATTATACATCCAGATCAAACCAGATTCATACCTGGTAGATACTCCTTTTGTAATGTTCGCAAGATCTTAAACATTTTATACTCAAATAAAAAGGTTAATAAGGCTGCGATACTGTCTTTAGATGCTCATAAGGCTTTTGACACTATTGAATGGCCATACCTTATTGAAACACTAAAAGAGTTTGGCTTTGGTGCCACCTTTATTGAATGGATAAAAATCTTGTATAAAGACCCCAGATCATCAATTCTTACTAATGGCAAGAAGTTTAAAACATTTTCTTTAAAAAGAGGAGTCAGGCAGGGAGACCCTTTGTCCCCCCTACTTTTTTAACATTCCCTTGGAACCATTAGCGATGGGG
The DNA here is from genome assembly GCA_020466265.1 of Siphamia tubifer. Classification (NCBI taxonomy): domain Eukaryota; kingdom Metazoa; phylum Chordata; class Actinopteri; order Kurtiformes; family Apogonidae; genus Siphamia; species Siphamia tubifer. The sequence goes on from CM035805.1 coordinate 12,067,717, forward strand.
ATTCCGGAGCATCCAGATATTAAAGGCATCAAACTGGGGGAGATAGAAACATGTGTAATGCTGTACGCAGATGATTTGCTAATTTTTTTGTCTGATCCCAAGACATCTGTTTCTGCGCTTTTGAATTATGTCAACACATTTGGACATTTATCTGGATACACCATTAATTGGGGGAAAAGTGAATTCATGCCCCTGGGGGATGAATTACCTCAGGAGTTTCTGAATTCTCTCCCCTTTAGTGTAGTTAGTGACCGCTTTAAATATCTTGGATTAAAACTGACGAAGGAGTCTAAACATCTTTATAGGGCAAATTTTGTTCAACAAATAGAAAAACTCAAAAGCAATATTGAGTCTTGGAAAATATTTCCACTAACTATGTTTGGACGAGTCAATGCAATTAAAATGGTTAGTCTACCAAGATTTTTGTATTTGTTTCAGAACTTGCCAATTGATTTAAATGCAGCTTTGTTTTCCTTTTTTTTTTTTTTTTAAAGTTGGACTATTATTCTTCCTTTTATATGGGGATATAAGTCCCACAAGATTGCTAAAGCCCATGCCCATTTAACCAACAAGTAAAGGAGGTCTTGGACTCCCAGTGGTCAAACATTACTGCTGGGCGGCCAATGCTAGAGCTCTGACCTATTGGAAATGTTGGAGCTCCACAGACACCAGAACAGAAAGCATTCCCTCTTGGCTACAGCTTGAAGTCCCTCAGGTCAACATTACACTATGTACATTTTTATTTTCTAGCTCCACAATGGATAAGTCACTTAAGAATAATTGTGTTTTAAGAAACTCTATGCATACGCTACATAAGATGAAAATTGGCAGTCAAGTACCAAAAGATTCTATATACACTCAAATCTGTCAAAACCCTCTATTTAAGCCTGGGCAAACAGACACAGCCTTTGTTATTTGGAAAGATAAATGTATTATAACTCTGGCTGATTTATATATTGATGGTAATTTTGCCTCATTTGCACAATTACGTGATAAGTATAATATTTCAACCTCCCACTTTTTTCGCTACCTTCAAATTTGCACACTGAATCTATTCCTACTCCCCATCCATTTCATGAAACTTATGTCTTTCTCCCAATTCTAAACATCTGATCTCAAGATTTGTTAAATGTTTTACCACTTCCCTTTCCACTGAACACCTCTGAGTGGCCTGGACTCAAGATTTGAATTCAGAAGTACCTCAAGAGCTATGGGATAAGGCCATTACACAGATTTACTCCTGTTCCATTAGCAGTCGCCATCAACTTATACAGTATAAAGTGATTCATACATTAATACATTACTCGAAAACAAAATTAAAAGAAGATGTTTCCATCAGTATCTTCCTTATGTGATACAGTAAGTGTTCCGCTGCTGAAGGAACACTGGCACATTTATTTTGGTTTTGTCCTTGACTATTTAGTTTTTGGTCTGCTATTTTCAAATGGTTTTCCAAATGTTGTTCATTGAATATTAGTCCAGACCATAATATGGCCATATTTGGATGTTTTTTTTAGATAATAGGGGATATGGGACTAACGTATACTTGGCATTACAGCTGGGAATGGTGGTGGCCAAAAAATTGGTACTACTGACCTGGAAATCTATGGAACCTCCAAATTTTCAACATTGGCTTAGAGAAATGGTCTCCACAATACAAATGGAAAAAATCCACTTGGACAATATAGACAAACACACAGCAGTATTGGGACCCTTTTTGGCTCAATGTCAAATTTCTGCATCTTGATAAACTTTGCAAATGCTCAATTGTAATAAAGTAACAAGTAACACTGCATTTTTTTGCTATGGATGAAATAATAGGAAAGATGTTACATTTAAAAAAATATATATCCAAAAATAAAGCCTGGAAAACCAAGTTACTGTCTATGTGATGTATTTTATTGGGTCATGTGTAGTAGTGTAATAGTGGGTATGGACAGGACATTTAGGCAAAATTCTAAAGTCATAAATAGAAGGGGAAAAAACATAATTATGAGATTTTAAAAAATCTAAATTTTGAGATAAAATATCAAAATTTTGATAAAAAGTAAAAATTATGAAATGAAAAGTTAAAATCCAGGCTTTAGTAGTCCAGTCTCGGGCTCGCTGGTATTTGACTTGGACTTGTCTTGGTGTCAGCCACTGATCTTGCCAAATATCGACCTGAAGATGCCTGGACTCTCGACCGAGTCCAGGCATCTTTATCTTGTTACAATATTCCATTGTTCATGTCGGTAAGTTAACTGCAGAGCTGGGCACTGCTTAGCCTCTTAAGCTAGGCTATGTGTTACGTTAATGTTAACATTAGCTAACATAGTGGAAGATAAGCCAAGGTGTTTTTGGACATAGTTATCATCACTTACTGTATGTCTGGTATTCGCGCATTTACTTCTGTTTGTGTGATACTCTACTTGTGTTACAAAGGTAGCAGCTACACAAACACTCAAGCGTTTAAGTTAACGTTCACTTTAGGGTAAAGTAAACGTGTGTTTGTGCACACGTGCATGTGTGTGCATGCGCGTGTCCTCATTAAACAACTTGTGCCCTTTGTCAGAAATAAAAACAAGATTGAATTGAAGATTAAATTGCACTGTGTTTATTTTTATTTAACCAAATTTCAATGTTTTCTGAAAATAGATGTCTTTGTCATTAGCGCACATCTAAATAATAAAATGATACAATATTTTTTTTTCCCAGTGAAGTCATAAACCAACCACAGGAGTACACTGGTAATACTGGTCATTCTGGTCTATGTCTGCAGTGAAGCTATATTGTAATTTAGTTGCTGAAATGCTCAGTAGTAGTACCTATCAGTGGTAATAGTAGTGGATTGGTGTTTGTATCAGTTGTACTTATAAAACTATAATAACCCAAAATGATTTACTTTATACTGTCATGCATACAACTTGTTGTTTTCTGTCCTGGAGTCAGTCTTGACTCATACTCGAGTCTTTTGGACTCGGTCTTGTTTTGGACTTGAACCTCCTTGGACTTGGTCTTGGCTTGGTCTCGACCGGTCCTGGTCTTAGACTTGTCTTGGACTCAACAAAGGTGGCCTTGACTACAGCCCTGGTTAAAATTATGAGATAAAAAAAAATCTAAATCATGAGATAAAAAGTCAAAATGATGATATAGTAAGTCACAATTTCTGATTTACAACTTATTTTTCATACTGTCACATTTGTCTAATTTGAAAAAATAATGAGTCTATTCTGAGAACGTAAAGAGTATAAAGTACAGATATTTATAGAAATGTAAGGAGTATAAAGTACAGATATTTATACAAAAATGTAGGGAGCAAAAGTAAAACATTGCCAGAAAAACTAATACTCAAGTAAAGTACAGATAACTAAAGTACTTTTACTTAGTTATTTCCACCTTTGATTACCAAATGCAATGAAAAAAATTTACCCTTTTCCTTCTCACAATTGATACAAGCATCCGAATTAGCACTGTTATTTGTTGAGCTTTTAACCTGTCATTTATAGAAAACCATTTTCACAAACCACCAGCGTCTTGTTGAAATTTCTTACCTTCACTCATTTCAGGAGCAAGTTGAAACTTCAGATCCACTGAGTCGACTATGTTAACATTTAGCGGGAAGTCCAGTTGCTTTCAGGACTTGTGTTCCTCTCATTTCTTTTTCTTTTTCTTTTCTCTTGGGAGCTTTTGATTGACGTGCACCAAACACAGTTGCAAAAGTTGCTGCTTCTCACATGGATTTTTCCAACATGATGTAATGTTTTAATGATCCTTATTGTCGTATGCGGTGACATCAAAACAAAAGAATTATCCTCCCCCTGAAAAACCTGGTCGTGTTCGCCTTCTCATGCAGATCATTTTTGCTTCACATACCATGAGACCCTTTGAATCCCCAAAACACCACACTCTTTTCTTTGACCTGCGTGAGAACATTTGATTCTCCATGTTCTCAAATTCTATCCACATAAAACCCAAAAACAAGTCAGGTCTCCTGATTTAGGCATGCAAATGATCTATTAATCCATTAATTGATCAATTCATTTCCCTTACAGCAAATTACTTGGTCACTGCAGCAGTAGACCTACGTAACAGGCTGCCCACCACAGGTGCCAAACAGAAATGAAATTTCTATATTTCATTTGCATGAAATATAGAAACATTTGCATGAAATATAGAAACAGAAATGCAAGCACATACAATAAAACATACTCAGGCGACAGATATTGTTGACACAGTAACCATTTAATTAGTAGTTGCTTGACCTTATCGATCCATTAACGATTAAGTGATGTGCAGCGATTTTCCTGAGAACCCAAATGGTGCATTAAGACCTGCCATGTGCACGTAACCTTAATCAAGAGCAGTGTTCTGCAGCAGCGCCGTGCAAGGTGTAAACCAAGAAGGCTACACAGAGGTCATGAAACACTGGCCAGTCCTTGAGTGGCAGCTCTATTTTTAACCCTGCTATATCACATATCACCTCTTGCCATTTTGTTCATTTGTTTGGTGAGGAAGGATATTTCGGGACACTCTCGGGTGTCTTGGAAGGCGAAGTGAGGTGGAACCACTCCCTGACAATTGATCTTCCTTCCGCTTAAATATGTGTGTTTGTGTGTGAGGTGAAGTCCACGCCTGTGACCAACCTGTTGCGCTGGGTTGAAAATACATTCTGCCCATTCATTAAGCCCACACTGCTACCAGAGTTTTCACTGCATCTGTATTTGTGGTGTGTAATGGGATCCAGATGGGGTGTCTGGAACACCAGTGCAGACCGCGCATGAGCTGCACAGATGGAAAACAAAAGAAATATTTAAAGGAGCCTTGCACCAGGGTCATTTAAGAAGAACTGAGACATGTATGGAGCGATTTTGGGACAAAATGAAGTGTATTCACAGGAAAGTAATCCCTGCATATGCTTGCGTCTTTGGTTGTAGTTGAGCATAAAATAAATTGTTTTTGAAATTAAGTAGATGAGGTAAGAAATCAGAAATGAAGAGTAAAACGAAATAAAATGAAGTGTGACTTGAACAGTTGTAAAATATGAAAATGGAGAGAAAAGCGGGAGAAACATTGACTAATGTCAGCAACAAGGTGCATAGGCATTGTGTTAGTATTGACCTGTTAGCACCATTTGTAATGTACTGCAGCTTCATTTGTATTGTAATATAGAAAATATAATAATATTCGAATACAGGCTGTTTAAAAATAGTTTCTTTTAGGGTGGTAGTGGGGAAAATAGCCAGCTGGTTCAGTGGTTCATTAATTAATTTTGAATAAAAATAAATAAATAAATATGGAGGAATTTTTGGGACAAAATTAATCATATTAATGGGAAAGTAATGCATGCATATTTGGGATATGGATGCATCTTTGGTTGTAGTTGAACATAGAATAAATATTTGCAAACTGTAAAATGAGTCCATTTGTTCTTAAAATGTGTTGTGAGTTTGATATTTGTCAGACTATGAATCGAAAAATTACGACATTAAAAATTATATTCACAAAATGAAATGAGTACACTGTCTTCAGTACAAATACAAATTTCTCACATTTTTAGAAAGGGGTAAAAATATGTCATAGGGCTTAAGTCATCACGTCACAGACATCCATTGAACACAGAAAACAAATAGAATTCAAACCATCAACTTCACTACTAGAAGTTCTAGAAAATTTGTGATTTTTCTCACAGCGCAGCTCCATCCATGGGAAAAACAGAATTTTGATGGTTTTGACTGGATTTGCATTGATGTATTTTTTACCACTTTCTGCCAATCTGAGAATTTTGTATTCCAACTGAAGACAGTGTACTCATAACTTTTCATTTTGTAAATTACATTTTTGATGTCATAACTTTTCAATTCATATTCTGACAAAGATCAAACTCACAACACATTATAAGTACAAATTGACTCATTTTAGAGTTTGCAAGTATTTATTTTATGTTCAACTGGAAGCAAAGATGCATGCATATCCCACATATGCATGAATTACTTTCCTGTAACTACACTTAATTTTGTCCCAAAAATCACCCCATAGGTTTGGTGTATTTGTTGTTTTATCAATTTGTTTTAAAGCTCTTAGCGTCCAACAAGTCATTGCTGACTTGGGCTGAATGATTTTAAGACAAAAAAATGTATTACAATTTTTCTGACATTTTTATTTAATTCCTGATTTTCTTCCAATTAAGTTTCAGTGATTCAGAAACATTTGGAAACACCACAGAAACAGATGTAATACCATTAAAAACAATAAATGCCATAAGTACTGCCATGATTCACTAACAGAAGAAGGAAAAAGAGGGGGGAAGAAAAAAACGAAAAAAAGGGTGGAAAAAGAAAAGAAGGAAAGATGGAGAGAAAAGAAAAGAGGAAAAAGAAGAAAAAAAATAAAATAAAAAAGGAGAACACAAAGAAACTACAACTGCAAGCAGTTATAAACGGGTGCCGAGCTCCCTGACAGTGGCACCCTGGGCAGGGCGGGGTTTGTAGCGCCAACAATTGACCGATTAGCAACATGCTTGATTTTGAGAACAAGTGCACATTTAACATTTAACGCTTTAATTTAAAAAAAAAAGAGAGAAATTGGAAAATGTCTGTCCTGGCCAGGACTCGAACCACTGTCTTCTGGTTTCTAAGCCTTCACCGAAATCACTGCAACACTGATGTCACAGTAAACAAAGCCAGAACATCAGTTTTTCTCACAGTGACAGTTGTTGCCAGTAAAGTTCAGATTATTCCAGACCTGTAAATCCAATTAAAAAACCCAAAAAAAGTATGAATTGAATAAACATTAAACTTTAGTAGAGAGCCAGTGTAGGAACTCAGGGAGACGTGGACTGAATTTGATGCATTTAGTTTAGTTTTAGTTTAGTTAGCCACGCAAATGATTGCACATAAATGTCACAATTTTCACTTTTTTGAAAAGCCTTTCAGAACTTTATATCAGGTTAAAGAGTTGAGTGGACATACCAACTTCCACATAGTTTGGATGAAAACCCCAAAAAGTAGGTTTTACAGTTAGCGCGATTTTGCAGAAAATAATTCCCACCTGCCATATTGGGTTTTTGAGCTCATATGATTCAGGAAGCTTCAGGGAATGTGAGGATATGAATTTGAATGTTAGACATATGATGCAAAAGTTATAGACCAAAACAAAATTTATTTTGTTACAGCACCCCCTAGTAACCGATTTTCACCAAACTTGGTAGTTCCCCACAGAATCTCATTTTGTAAATATGTCCTGAATTTGACATCGCTAGCTTTTACTTTCGCAATGATAGTAGGTTTTTTTAGATACCTAAAAATTTTGATCGGCCATAAGTATCGCAGTTTTTGGAGTAACTAAATTCTTTTGATAATTTAAGTTCAAAGGAGTCTCTAAATTGTTTGCCCAAATTGAAGGTAAAGTCTAGGAGAAGTAGGGAAAAGTATGTTTTCAATATGTCAGAACATAAAAAAATTAAATTAAAAACCAAGGTGTACGTGGGTTATGTCAAAAGACATAGCAAGCATACCAAGTAATAAAACTTTGTAGTGTTTATGAAGGTGAGATTTAAAATGTGGAAGTTAGAGGCAAAAATGTGTAATAAGCTGTTATAGCGTGTCATGTTCTGTACCTTGTACTTTCTGTTTTCTTCTCTGTCTGCGTGTTTTTTCTGCTCTGTGTTTTCTGCTCTGTGTTTCTCTCTGTATTTCACCTTTCACCTCCTTCTGTTTCCCTTCATGATTTGATTATGCGACTCACCTGATGGACCCAGGTGTGTTCATCAGGTGAGGAGCATATAAACCCGCATTCTGGTCTGAAACCTTTGCCAGATTATCATGACCTGTTCCTCTGATTTTCCCGCAACCTATGTTACCTGTTTTCCGTGTACCAGTCCTGTTTCTGTCCGACCTCTGTTTTCTGCCTGTGATCTCTGCCTGCCTTTTCTGATACTGAACCTGGACTGGACCCTGTTACGCATCTCGCCGCCTGCCCTGACCCTGGAACGAACACCGACCCTGATCCCAGCTGCCTGCCCCGACCCCGAAACGGACCCCGACTATGAGACCCGCCGCCAGCCCCGACCTTGGACCGGAACCGACCTGAATCCAGTCTCGCTCCTGGACCAGAGGAGATCTTCCGTGCTCCGCCTGGATAAGTACATTCCAGCCCAGAGAGACTTTAAAGGGGACATTTCCTCATTTATCTGTATTGTGTTTCTAAGTAGTGTGAGAATAAATTACTGCCTGGACTTTTACGCACGCCTCCTGTTTTGCACTTGGGTTCTCTGCGGTCCGTTAAATGGGGAGTAAAAAAACAGGACAAGAAAGAGAAAAACAGTGGACATTTTTTTGTATTTATTAGTTTAACTGTCACCATTTATATTTTATATTTTCTGACAGTTGTTTTCATTTGACAGAAACAAAATCACTGTCTGGTCCAAATATAATGCTTAGAAATATTGGTGCTCTGTATCAGTCATTGGCTAAGGGAGATAAAGGTAAAAAAAAATAATTATAAAATTAATTAATTAATCTGTATTGACGCCCAAGAATGTTTATTGGTCCATCACTAGTAAAATACTTAACAAAACAAAGCTGGGAGCACTGCAGAATAACACAGCACAGGGTCTGAAATTACGATTTTTGGTCTAAAATGATAGATTGATCAACTCTAACATGTTCATGTTTTCCTGAAAACCACACCTGACGAGGGCGTCACACATCCTGTCGTCGGTTCAGATCAGTGTCTGATCAGGCTCATGCTCAGTCACTTGAGGATGATTGCTTTGTTCCCTTCTTCCTGTAGTAATGACCCTGGGGAGGGAAGGGTTAAATCCGGTGGAGCTGTTTTTAAAGGCTGCTCTTGCCTTTCAAACTGTCTTGAAATGGTAGTATCCAAGAACCAACCATCTGTCCAAGAGTCATTTTATAGTTTAGTAATAGAGCTGCACAATATAATGTTTGAGCTTTGACATGCTCAAACCTGAGGTAGCAGGTAGGCAGTTTTTCATGTAAACACACTGCTTTGTAACTGTACAAACTGCACATTAGAATAAGACCCTGATTTCCTTAATTATTATTATTCTAATTATTATTAAGTAGGGTTATTTTATTTGAAAGACAATAATATGTATATATATATATATATATATATATATACTGTATATATACCGCTGAGAAAATCAGCCTCCCCGATTTCTCAGCGGGGAGGCTGAGAAATCATGCCTTACTGTAAAACTCTTCTGAAGGATTTTGCATCTGCTAATGGTTCTTCTAAAAGTCGCTGTCTGGCATTCAGTACAGTGTGGGCATATCCCCTCTGCTCAGACAAGTTGCAAGCGGCGTAACATCACTTCTTCAATGCACAGATAAGAATGTCCAGGAACCGATATGGGAAACGTTTTTAAAAAATGACGGAACTGGGTCCGGTTCTATAATTTCAGAACCAGTTCTTTTTCCATCCCAACCCTCATCATGACCCAACAAAAAATATAATCTACACCAGTAACTCACTTTTAAGGGCTTTATTTTTGGCTTTATATTTATAAGTATTATTTCGTCCATGGCAAAAAATGCAGTTTTAACTTTTACTTTACTTACAATTGAGAATTTTTTTTTTTTTTTTTTTTTTTTTACTTTTACTTTAAAGTAGTTGAATCCAGTACTTCTAGTACTTTTACCAGAGTATTTTTTTCACACCAGTAGTTCTGTACTTCTACTGCAGTACAGAATGGGAGTACTGTGGCCACCTCTGAATGTGGGCCAATGAAACACCCATGAGCTTCATGTGTTGCTCTGTTTGTTTGGGTGGGTTGGGATCCTCCTATCCTGTGTGTCTGTTGTGTTTTGCTCACATTTTTTTCCTGCTATGAAGCGGGAGTGTTCAGGGAGTGGGGTGGAGTAACACAGAGAGAGGCGGGGGCAGGAATTCCACTCACTTGGCTCATCTTGCCTTTTCTGCCCCCACCCCTAACATGGAAAAGGGAGCTGTGTTGTTGTTGTGTGTCTTGGCTGCTGCGGTACGTGCCATTGTTGTTAAAGTTGAACTTACTTTGGAGACGGGGGTGGGTGTGTGTGTGTGTGTGTGTGTGTGTGGGGGGGGGGGGGGGTGCTGCTGCAAGATGCGGTGACTTTGTTAGTGGGAAGGGCCCCAGCAGGTTCATTCATCTGCCTGTCAAAAGCCCCTTCTCTGCTTCTTATTTTTAGCCAAAATCCATCAAGCCTGACATTCAAGGCAATTGGAGCCAAGACGAGTGCAGCGCTCCAGGTCCCCTCTACAGCTGGGGGCTCTGGGTTCTGTCGAGTCATGTGAGATCATGTACACAGAAACACTGAAAGGGGAGGGGGCCGAAGGTGAACGGGGTAAACTGAAATGGGTGGGGGTAAGGCTGAATAGAGGTGGAAGTAACTAAGTACAAGTACTTCCTTTACTGTATTTAAGTGCAATTTTTTAGGTATCTGTACGTAAGTTTTTATTTTTCTGGCAACTTTTTACTTTTACTCCCTACATTTTTATATAAATATCTTTACTTTATACTCTTTACATTTATATAAATATCTGTACGTTATACTATGTACGTTACTATTATTATTATTACGTTATTATTATTATCATTATCATTATTTGCGATTTTCTTCAAATCAAGTTTCAGTGGTTCAGAAACATTTGCAAACATCACATAAACTAACAATTAAAAGAATAAATGCCATACCCTGCCATGATTTACTGACAGGTGGAAAGAGGGAAAAAAGAAGAAAAAAAGAGTAATAATGAAGAAAAAAAGGAAAGGAAAGTGAGAAAATAACAAAAAAGGGCAAAAAGGGTAAATATGTTTGGTCATATTTATCAGTTTAACAATTTATATTTTGTAACTGTAATTAAACATTTTGTGATAGAGAAAAAAATAAAAAATTTCACTCTAAATATCAGTGGCTTGTATCGGCCATTGGCTAAGGTTGATAGAAAAAAATAAATGAATAAAATGTAAAAAATTCCATATTGGCCGTAAAATAACAAAACACTGCAAAAAAAATAAAAAAAATCCCAAAAAAGGGTTGTCTGAAATTGCAATTTTTGGTCCAAAACAATGGATTGTTCAGCCGTAGGAGCAGGGTAGGGTTGAATAATTTAAATTTTTAAATTTTAATATCTTTGGTTTGCAAATATTTATGTTATGTTCAAGTGCAACCAAAGACACGTGCATATCCCAAATATACATGAATTACTTTCCTGTAAATACACTTAATTTTGTCCCAAAAATCACCCCATAGGCTTGATGTATTTGTTGTTTTATCAATTTGTCTCTTAACGTCCAACATGTCATTGCTGACTTGGACTGGATGACTTTAAGACAAAAAAATGTATTACAATTTTTCTGACAGATATTGCAATTTTGATTTCATTCCTGATTTTCTTCAAATTAAGTTTCAGTGGTTCAGAAACATTTGGAAATGGACATAGTACCATTAAAAACAATAAAGTCCTGCCATGAAGAAAAAAAGAAAAGAAAAAAATGAAAAAAGAAGATAAAAAATGAGAAAAGAAGGAAAAGGGAAGAGAAAAAGAGAAAGAAAAAAGTGAAAGAGAAAAAGAAGAGAAAAAAAATTGAAAAATAAAATAAAGGAGAACAAGATGAAAAAAGAAGACAAAAATGGAGAAAAAGGGATAAAGAAGAGAAAAGGGGGGAGTAAAAGAGGACAAAAAAGAAAAAAAAACATGTTTATGACTTTAACTGTCACCATTTATATTTTCAAATGAAGTGACAGAAATAAAATTACTTTCTGCCCCAAATATGGACTTAAATATAAAAAGAAATACTGGTGATCTGTATCAGTCATTGGTTAAGGCTGATGTAAAAAAAATTTAAAAATAATAATAATTCAGTATTGTCCCCAAAAATCTTTATCAGTCCATCACTAGTAAAATACTTGACAAAACAAAGTTGGGAGCACTGCAGTAAAACAACGACTTTGACTATCCCAAAATTATGTTGCCTGAAATCCCGATTTTTGGTCAAAAATTATAGATGGTTCAGCTCTAGGTGGGGGGCAGGAGGGCTAAAATCTGCCCCAGACCAGCAGACAGCAGACTGCTACACTGATAGTCTTGTATAAGGTAATGTCTAGCAGGCATGTTGGGGTGGGACTTGTGCACAGATTTATTTTAATACACTGACAGTCATGCCAGGGGGAGGGGTGTTCAGGCCGCCTGCCCGTCCACCACCACTGTCACACTGCAGACAAGAAGAGACTTTTTTTTGTAGACAATCCCAGCGCAAGCACATAAAAACACACTGAACAGAGGCAAGTTTGAGCCGACTTTGACTTTTTCATCTGCATGATCACACTAGTGTGTTTTTCTTTCCCCTAAATGTTGCTTGCAGTTTTTTCCTTCATCCTGTCTTTATGTGCAGTGGCTCCTCTGGCACATGCATGTTTGGAGTTCATTGCCCTGCAGGGAGGTCTGGATTTGGCATGTCAGTCTGGTATTTAGCATTCAGGTGATACAGTATGAGTATGTCTGAACACCACTAAAAACTATTGGGGATTTGTGGCTGAATTTATATGATGAATGAGTTTTATAGTTTTTTATAGTTTTTTATTTTCAGTTATAAAATTACAACACCATAATTTCATTCTGTCCAAATATACATACACGCGCGCACGCACGCACGCACGCACGCACGCACGCACGCACGCACACACACACACACACACACACACACATATATGGTTAAGTTAGTTAAGTTAATTTATATATGTATATATAAATTAACTTGGCTAATTACGCTACATTGACTGAGAAATACTTATCCTGCTGTTTTTATTTGGGGTGAAGTCCTTTCTGGTGATATTTTTAATCCAGACCTTCCAAACACCCTCCTCCTCCACTCGACCAGGGAAGTGGTGAAGGCTGTTGCTAAACAACATGGACAGTCCTCTTTAAGTAAAGGCCAGTGTGTCTCACATACCCACTTATTCAAAATTTTCTGTTTCCTGCTGTTGTTGTAGCATCCGATGATGGTACATACACATCCGCTACTAGCTGCTAGTTCTCTATCCTACCAACTTCTAGTTCTCTATGCTTCGTGTCCGCTGCCCAGTCATGGTAGCCACTCTATTTCCGGTTATTTCATTAGATCAGTGTATAAATTAAATTGTGCAATTCATCAAACTTTGGTGGTGGTGGGTTTTTAGCCATGATTTTGTTCTACATTTCCTTTCTGCTGACCTTATCATGACAAACAGACGTTTGGGCTCATTGTTTGTGTCTGTAGAGGACATGAAGCCAAATAGTAGTTTGTCCCATTTTAGAATTTTTTGAAAATTTATTTAAAAAAATTTTAATCAGAGGGCTTGATCAAAATAAGTGATGTTGTTTTACCCCAGCGGTTGATGACGAGTGAGTATTTATTCATTCATTTATTTATTTTTATTTTATTTATTTATTTATTTTCAACTATTAATTTTATTTAATTATTTCAGTTACAGGATGACGCTAAAACGTAGGTTCTGTGTTGACAAATGATCTGTTTGATCATTTGTGTTGGCACCACACAGCTGTTATTTACTCCTGATTATTTTTCAGTATTGCAATATAGTATATTGCAGGATTTTTAAAAAAAATCGCAATGTCAGTTTTTTCTAACATCATGCAGGCCCACCGCAAAACTACACTGTGGTTAATGGAGGAAAAAATCAAGTGAGGCAACACAGAAGGAACAAATTTATCAGCAACTTTGAGCAGACGTCACATGAGTTCCACGCTGGGTCAGTATGACATCCAGGTGCTCTAAAGTCAGTAGTATCTTGTAATGGAAAGTGTCTCCAGGAATAGTATCTCATACTCAAACCAAGATGCTTCCAGGTAATGGAAACAATATACCTATAGTTCTGGCCAAAGCTGCACCATCCCAAAGTACAGCCACACAGAGCGCAGAAAACATGGATGTGTGTTCTTAGTGTTGTTGTGCAATGCTATCTGGAAAACATATCACTAATAGTTGGAACTAAAGCTGATGTGAAGAATAGGCCTGCTTTGGGTTCTCTCAGATTTAGTAACAACTCTCTATCAGGCTCAACTGTTTGACATTAATTTCTTCATTTGTTATGTTGTTATTTTCCAAGAATCACACTCAGAAAAGTTTGACCATTGTCTACTTAAATAAATCATACAATGTAGAATTTGCAGTGTTAATTTGGAGACAATGGGACCAAATACACTCTAGAAAAAGTTAAATAAACTCTCTAAGTGTTGATTTAACACTGCAAAATTTACTGTGTAGCAACAAAGTGACAATTAAAATAATTCATAATTAAAAAATAGGTTTTAAGTATTTGGTTTTATTAAGTACATTTAATCATAATAATTAAATCCAAAATAATGAAATGATTTACTTCAGCTTTAGGACATATTGAGTAAATCCAAATCAATTTTAGGGGGAAAATTGTCCAATATTTACTAGTTATCTGGAAATTACTAATTCAGATATACCAAATATCTGCAAAAATTATTTAGACTTAATAAGGTGGAATTAATTCATATGCCTAATTATCTGAATGATTTTGATTTATACATTGTTGACATTACTAATCTGTAATTAAAATGTCATTAAGTCAATATAACATTATACCAAACTACACAATGTCTTTTTTTTCTGCATAATTTAATGGAATTTATCTTGTTAATATTAATTAAGCCCAGTCCCCCTTTTCAGAGTGCATAGGAAGCAATTTATTTTTTGGAATTCTGTCAAGGGGTTAATAAATTTTATTGCTCATGAAAATGGCAACATTTTCACAAGACATAAATCTTTTTTTTCTTCAGGGTGTGTGTGTGTTGGGGGGGGGGGGGGGGGTCTTAAGTGTATAGCAAACAAAGCATACGCTGTTGTGGTCGCCCAATGAAGGTCAGACAAGACAAGAGTCAAAGACCAAACACACAAGGCACCTTTAACAAGTCCTTTGTAAGTTCCATTAGAGCTGTCTGTGCATGTGGTGGGACGTTATCTCTAGACTATATGCTGATTTGTTACTGTATATTCTACAAAATGAGGAGAAAGAGGTAAACAAAACTACATCGTTAGTGTAATTTTTTTAATGTCTCATTACTGTAGAATACTAACCTAGCCGTGCTATCCCCATTCATTACATGTATGGGTTTAGTCATGCGTCATAGGCAGGGGAGGTGGGCTAAAAGGTTGTTTTTCAAATCCCTCTGTATGTAATAGGACAGTACTTCACTCATCTATTGTTGTGGTTCTTGTTTTATGGTTGTTTGCAGTTGTTTCTCTCTGAATCATCACAGCTCTATCGTTACTTTGTTACGACTGCCCTCTGGCTCTATATTTCACCGTGATTCGTTGGCAAGTTTAAGGGAAATAAAGCCAAAAGTTACATTGAGCATAACTAGACCATCCTTGGTAGCAAATTAGATTTGCTACCACTAGTGGCGTCTAGCAGCAGCAAGTCATGTGCTAAAGTGCATTAGTCTTAACACTAATGCACTTTAGCTTTACCTTTTTAGGTAGGGCGTTGCTACTGCTATTTTTTATGATAGATATCTTATATTCTATTTTGCCCTAACTTGTATGGTCATTATGCCTCTTACAACTTCTCTTGCCTATGTCCTGTGGGTGTAACCATGTTGGTCTGTACTGCATCATGTGTGTCTGTTTTATAGTGTATAATATGTGTTTGGGAATGTGTTTGTGTGTTTTATGTGTGCCGCTAGAACAATTGAATTTCCCCTTGGGGATTAATAAAGTATATCTAATCTAAATCTAATCTAATCAAATAGATGTTCCCAGGAAAAGTCTAAACATGTTTGATGTTCCCTAGAAAAGTCTAAACATGTTCGACAAGCAGACAAGGTCTTTGAATAGTTTTTTTGTTTTTGAAAGCCTTTTCCCACAGATGTCGTCATGGTTACTGCGCTGCACTCAACAACTGTAAGGGCCTTCATTTGAGGTTGAGGACTGTGTTGCACTCAACTACTGTAAGGGCCTTCATTTGAGGTTGAGGACTGCCCTGTGTCTTCATGGACAGCCAATTGGATCCTCTGGCTCACAGTGCAGGTGTAATTTTTTTGGGTCTACCTAGAGCTGGGCAAAATCAATTTAGATTTAAAATCGAGTTTTATGGCAAAATCGATTCATGTTTTAGGAAAATCGTGCAACCCCCCCCCCACACACACATTTTTTGCACCTTTTTTCCTCGCAAAAAGAAAACCATGAACAAGGCTGCTTTGCGTAGTGTTTCACCCCAGGCCCCGCCTACGATCCCCTTCTTCTGCTGCACAGGGAGCGATATGGCACCCTCCAGTGAGGGAGACACGCTGACTCCTACTAAGGGTTCTAAAGGTTCAGTTGTGTGGAATCGGTTTGGGTTTTTAGGGTCTGACGAAGCCCAGCTACTGCCTCGTTGTAAGCTGTGTCTTCAGACTGTTGTTGTTGACGGTAGCGGTACGACCAATCTGTTCACATCTGAAGCGAAAGCATCCAGTGGAGAAAAGCAGAACTCTTAGAAAAGGCAGAGACTAGCGCTGAAAGTACTTCTTCAAAATGTTCAACAAACACTGACTGAAAGCTTTTCTCGCGGCTCACCTTATCAGAGTCCTGCACGGTTCTGATTTTGACATACCGCATCCGCCCGTACACGTCATGTTTAAACTCGTATCCGACCCGTTTTCCGACGGGAAAAAAAAAAAAATCTGCATCCGAACCAACCCGCTATAAATGAACTCGATATCCGACCCGAACCCGAAAGAAAATGTCAGATAGCCAAACTTAAATACAAACATTTATTGCCACGAATATACTGAACAGTGACATATCCAAGGCAGAGCCAAATAAAAATGTTGTTAACCTTTTATCCTATGAACCGCAAATTAGACCCGCGATCACCCACGTCCGACCCGAACCGAACCCGTATCCGACACAGCACAACATTTTTCACCCGTTTCGTGAAAATTTGCGGTTCACCCACGGGTACCCCAACCCGTGCAGGACTCTGCACCTTATGATAAACAAAGAGCACGATGGGGAGCGATAACAGACGCAATAACATCATATATCCAAAATATTGGTAACATGTTCAGGTTTATTGAAGTAGCTTGATTGATAATAAGGTTTTGTTTTATTTTGTCCTTACAAAGTAAAAATGTTGCTAGTTTTCTTTTTATCTTACTTTTGCACTACTACGTTTTTTTCAATGTTTTTCATATAATATGAGTATTAATGTATATTGTGTTCTACTTATAACCTCATTAGGATTCAAATGTGCAAAAGGTCAGTTCTAGCTTTTTGTCAGCTGGTCTTAAGATTTTGATCTTAAGACCAGTATAGGATTTATTTCATATTTAACCAGTAAAACCTCAGGGCCATTGAGTTTTTTTTTGTTTGTTTGTTTCATGAGAATCATCCACATTCTTTTTTTTTTACACGACATCCCCCAGTTATATCAAATTTGCAATTACTTGACACTTCATCAAAATGTTATTGGGATGACCCCACTTATAGTAGTGTGGTTCCCCAAAGTTGTGAGTTCTGGAAAGGATTTTGTTTCTTCTAAGCTACTAATGCATGCAAATTCCAACTGCATTGTCAAGACCAATTGCTGAAAGGATGCCTCTTGTGAAAAAACATTTAGGAAGTTCAGGGCTCTAGCCATGGGAACAGCAGAAATGGAAATACAACATGAACAAAAGCCCAATATTCTTTTCTGTACTTCAGAGTTTACTTACCTTATGACACAGAATGGAAAAAGGGAGCCTGCTGAAAAATGTTCCGTAACATAGTGGAAGTTGTTGTATCTGATGGCCCGTCACCATGGAAACCATTATGTGGGGCAATTGGCGGCAGAAAACTTTCGAAATCTCCTTGGAATATATTAGTAGCAGCACAGGCCCCATTCTCCTCACCTTCAACCTCTTACTATTGTCTCGGAGCTAATTTACTTCAAGCGCTGGGACTTTGCCCATGAATGTCCGACCTATCGCCCGCCTCGTTGTAAGGATGGAAAAAACAACCTGGCTGCCTATGACTGAGCTTTAAATTATCTAGTAAATTCAAGACATTTACCAACAATGAAACCTTACTACCTATTAGTAAATCTGTTTTCATAGAGGGCAAATCAAATAGTTTTCTGAACTCAAGGGGCATTTAGTGAGTTCAATTTAGACTTTTCATCAGAGAAATTAAATTATATGTATTGCAGAGCCAAATAACCACTTGCTGTTTTTTCCTGATGTGGCAAAATTCCAAATAAGATGAAGACTTCATTTGGAGCAGATGTGCTGAAGCTGCTGCTGCTGAATCAGATTGCTTCTTGAATTGTCACAGTGGTGCATGTATGTCATTAACTGAGCTATGCTGCTGCCTGTGGACTGCTTTGAATGGGACTGAAATTTTTTTCCTCTCTCACAGCATTATTACCTTTTTGCCCTTCACACACATCTCCCTGGGGTATTTTGTCGGTTCATGAAACTGAAACGCTCAGCAATCTTGTAGCCTATCACTAGGGATCGCTCAAAGGCATTAATGTAGTAGCACTTTTCCTTTTTAAATGCAAAAGCTCTGTTGATTCCTCTGTGAGGGTCCGGTAGTATGCCACAGTTTTATTGTGCTGGAAAACAGGATCCTGTAAGATCTGCTAACCCATCTGGCCAAGGTGATTAGCAAAAGCTGAGGCAGATGGTGCCATGGCCAGATTCTGCATTGCTTTGGGGGTGTATTAATCTGCATATACAACAGCCAGCCATATTTGCCTCTGTGAAGGGTTTTTTACATGTTAACATGCCAGAACGGAGTGTGAGAGTAGGTTACTTCCAGCAGTGTGTGAGGTTTCAACTGGAACTGGCTCATTTACTATGACTAGCCGTTTGACTGGGACCCTCAGGATGTTTTTGTTAGGGGGGGGGGGGGGGGGGGTATGCAAGACCTTCCCCTCTTCATCTGCACACTTAGAGAGTGAATGAACGACCCCCACCCCCAGTGCTGGCAGTTGGGTCTGGAAATGTTGACACACCAAGCACAGAACAGCCCCAGAAACCCAAGGAATCCCCCTGAGAAGACGCAGGGCGGATGGCGGAGGGGGAGGGAGGGGGGTGCTTGGAATGCACTCGGAGGAGTCAGTCACTTATTTACTGGCTGAACTCAGTGAACCCAGTCTGACTCAGCCTCTTCCACCGGGCAGTCCCACCGCCCCCATCCACTTCCCTCTTCAGCCTACCCAAATGCTCCTCATACCCAAGCTGCCCTTCCTCTTCCATCCTCTTATTGACCCATACTTCTGTGTTGCCATTTTCACCCATTACCCAAAATGACCTAATATAACCCCACCTCCTGCAGAGACTCCACAACAAAACTAAAATGTGACTGTGATTGTGAGTCAACGAACAACTTCAAGCAGCTGCATGACTGAGGCCCTGTCCACACTGCACTGCAACAAGGTTTCGTTTTGTACCTGATAGAAAAGATATGGCATCCACACTGGGAACGGTTTAGTAACACATCACATAAACAAAATAACAGCAAAACACATGCTGAAACCGATGCAATACATATGCCACACCTCTAGGTGCACTGTAAGACAGTGCCAGCGCAAACACCAGAACATACCAGTTTATACCGGTGCCAAATGCACCCTGGAAATAAACAACAAGAAGGCATGTGTAGACATCTCTGCTGCGTGTCTTGTTGGTTTAACATCAGTAGATTGTCCTTCAATAACACCAGTAAACTTAACAGTCATTGCAGCTCTGCTACTATCACTACTCTGGTGTCCACCATGATGCTCGCTGTCTTGTTTACCAAGATTAGGTGCTTTCCTTCTAGGAACTTAGTTCGAAGAACTATAGAGTTCTTCGAACTAATGTTAGAACTCTATAGTTCCTAGGGAACCTTTGGGTGTGCCTTCCAACATGGCAGTAGGAACAATGGGAGGAGCCAATGTGATGCTAATGTCTGCCACAGGGATGTATTCTTTAAGCACTAAATTCAACAATCACATATGGAAGTAGAAGACAGTGCTACTATAAACTAGAATAGAGAATGAGGAGGCCACAGCATTTATGTTCTGTATCAAGAGAATGTTAATTGTGGTCAAATACAGCATGTAATATCAACAATAGAGGAGTTTATAGAGAGAGTTAGGAGATGAAAAATCCAGCGCAACTTTATTTATCACTTTCCCCATATTTTTTTTAAAGATAACGGTACTGCAAGATGTGGAAATAAGCATGGTCTTGGCTCTACCAATCAACAAACACCTACATCATATAGTTCCTAGAGAACTTAAAAAAAAAAAGACCCTGCCTGCAAATAGGGGCGAACAAGGTTCTAGGAACTATGTAGTTCCTATGCTGTGGAAAAGGGAAAAAAGGTTCCAGAAACTAAAAAGGTTATTGGAACTACAAAAGGTTCCTACAGTGGGGAAAGTGCCTAATGTTTTGCGTGCAGCTGCTATTTGTTCTGGTCATGTGGTTGTGCGATAGATGTTTTACTCCGTTTTACTCATCCACACAGCAATGCAATGACACCGTTGCCAGATCTTTCCACTCTGGAACCCTTTCTCAAAAGATATAATTTTGAGGCACCCAAAAGGTTGTTGCTGTGTGGACGCAAGGATAAAATGATGACAAACTGTATCAGATTCATTGAAAATGTTGCTGTGTGGACGGGGCCTAATATACCAACCCGGTTGATATTTCTTTTTCTTTTATTGTGTCAATATCAGCCTGTTGTGTTGGCTTTTTTTTGCCTGGCGGTGAAGGAAAAAAGAAGAAAAAAAAAAAGGGAAGAAAACAAAAAAAGAAGAAAAAAAGGGATAAATGAATGAATTCAATGACTTCTTTATTAACCTTTGACCCTAATTAGAAAGTAAAATTTAAACAAAGGAACAGAAGACCCTCTGAGTTACATCACCTTACAAGTCCATTCTAACCTACTCTTACACCACTAACTGAAACTGAAATCATAGATATTGTCAAAAACTTAAAGGACTCACCTGCAGGTCAGGATGAAATACGCACTAAAGCAGTAAAATTATCTCTTCCCTATATTATTGCTCCTCTTACACACATGTTGTCTTCCTCACTCGCATAAAATCGCAAAAGTTATTCCCATTTTTAAAAGTAGTGATCTGCTCAGCATAAATAACTATCAACTTCCCTGTATATTTAAGGTTCTTGGAAAACTAATATGTAACTGTCTTCTGTAACATTTAAATCAAAATGATATCCTGTATAAGGATATCATATATATCCATATCATAAGGATATGGCTTCAGAAAAGGGAATTCCACCTTATTGGCACTTATCCACTTAATGAAAAAAAATCACTTCCACGATAGACGGCAAAAAAAAGAGATTTTTTTCTCGATCTAAGTAAAGCATTCGATACATTCAATCATTCTATTCTACTTAATAAACTAAAAATATATGGGATATGTGACACCACAATAAAATGGTTTTCTTCCTATCTATACGATAGCCAACAATGTGTCACTCTCAATGATACCAAATCAAAACTCAAAACAATAGAATGTGGTGTGGCGCAGGGTTCCATTCTTGGACCCTTATTATTTCTTCTTCTTATTATTATTATTTTATATTAATGATCTTTAACAAGCATCTTCAATTCTATTCTTTATTTTAGTTGGAGATGATTCAAATCTCTTTCTATCAAACCCAGACTTTAATACGTTAGTGAAATTGGCTAATGAAGAATTTAAAAAAGTAATCTCCTGGTTTGAGGCAAATAAATGATCAGTTTAAAGGTGTCATTCTGCTCCTGCTCCTTTTGGAATCTGATGGATCACCCCAAGTTCCCAACACATGCTGCATTTGACAATGGTGTGTCACCTCCACTGGCTGTATTTCCCATTCATAGAAAACAACACAGAGAAACGAGCGACTGTCACAGGGACATTGGCATCACCCACGTGGCGTTAAGCCCATCTGCCACTGCAGTGGCTCTGAAGTAGCATTAGCATCAGCATCTACAAGAGAAGACGGTGCCACAGTACCTGCTGCACAAACTTGAACAAATGGCAGAGCAAACTGGTTCATATGCTCTCTGTGGAAATAAAGTGTAATTTTTCCCCCGCACGTTTTCAAAACAAGCGATGGCACGAAACCAAGCTGGATGCTACTGTTGGATCATAAACACACACAGAGCGAGAGGGGAGGGGAGAGTGTTCCTTTACTCATTCTGAGCTAATCAGAGACACCTCATCACCACATCATGGACATGTATGTGGAAATACCGGTAAACTCTGTTGTTCGACCTCAAGTCATTTTTCTACCTTCCAAAAACAGCTGGAAAGAAAGCAATCCAGACATTTTTTTAAAATAGAACAATGCATTGAATAACAATGGCGAACACAGCAATATTAATGAAATAACGATGGAATGACACCTATCTCATTTTCTTGTAATATGAATAAAAAAGGAAAAAAATAGAAAAGGTGTGAAGCAACAAAAAAGAACAGGGAAAAAGAAAGGAGAGGGAAAAAAGAATAAAAAAATCACTGCCAGCTCCAAATATTGGTTTAGAAATATCAGTGGCCAGTATCTGTCACAATACATTTTCAATATAGCTACTTCCCCCTGGCCATCAGACTACTCAATACTAAAAAAGTAGTCAGAGAATGCCTAATCTCAAATTTCCATGACAACCCGTTAGAGCCAATGATGTGATTTTGACCTTTACTGACCTTTGACCTTTTGCAATATTGATAATTTTGTTAAATATGCATCACTGCATGTAATATTATGATAATAATTCCAATATTGATTAGAATTTGATAAGAATATTGATTTGAATATTGATATTGATAGTCTATGCTTGACACACACAATCAGTGTCATCTTTGACCTACAGAGATTTCAAAAACTATTAGTCGTAGGTGATAACACCGAGTATGAGAATTGTAGAAATCTTCATTCCACATAATTTGGTACCAATCTGAAAGTTCTGTGACCTTCCGTTCTTGAGATATAGTTGATAATGTGATTTTGATCTTTTAGTAAATTGTGACCTTGACTTTTGACCTTTACTCATATGGATCATTTCATCGGATGTGCATTACCTATATGCATTATGTATATGTATAAGGTGATCTCTCCCAACCAATGTTGGGCGAGATTTAAAAAGTGGTATTGGCCCCAAAAATTCATATCAGTCGATCATAGAGATGACAACCCAAAATAAAGTATCCTATGAAAGTGTAGGTTTTTATGTTTTTGGGCAATGGACAGTCAGTTAATCAAGCAGTTATCAGTTGTTGTAACTTTATTATGGATTCCTTCTTACATATGTGTTCAGAGTAAGGATAAATCATAAAGAATGTAATTATCTTAATAAATGACACAAAAATGAGAATCAGATGATTCTGAGAGCTCATACTTTTTAATTTGCTCTGGTCGATGCCTCCCATTAAAACAGATTTTCACCAGGTATCAGGCCAATCACAGTCATTCATCTGGTTGGTTTGATATGATCAGAGTTGAAAGTACCTAAGTACTTGTGTATATATTTTTTAGATATCTTTACTTTACAGGAATATTTATTTTTCTGACAATTTTTTGCTTTTACTTCCTGCATTTTTAGATAAATAGCTGTACTTTATACTCTTTACATTCTCAGAATAGACCCATTATTTTTTTCAAACTACACAGGATGAAAAATAAGTCGTACACCAGACCCTTGCCCGGTTTTGGCTTCTTGGTCCCTGTCCCTGACTCTTGCCCGGTTCTGGCTTTTTTTATTTATTTTTTTTATCCCTGTCCCTGACTCTTGCCCGGTTCTGGCTTTTTTTTTTTTTTTTATCCCTGTCCCTGACTCTTGCCACTTTCTGTTCCTCCCTGTTGGTCTCACATCCTGTTCTGGGTTCCCTGTTTCCAGTGAGCCTAGATGGCCCTAGTTCTGTGTTGGGGAGTCCTGATTCTGTGTTTTGGCCTGGCCGGGCCCTCATGTTACCTGTCCCTGCCTGTTGCCCGTTTCTGGCTTCTGTCCCCTGTTGCTCGTTTCTGGCTGCCTGTTCCCTGTTTCCTGTCTCTGCCTGTTGCCAGTTTCCTGTCTCTGCCTGTTGCCCGTTTCCTGGTTTTGCCCTGTTCCTGTCTCAGCCAGTCTGTGGTGACCCCACCTAATCGGTCTTCAGTCTCCTTGGTCCTCAGTCAGACCAGTTCCGTTGCTCCTGCTACCAACATAGACCACTCAGGCCACTCCGTCCAGAGGGTCTTCCGCCCAGGAGGGTTACCACACCGCTCCACCCAGAGGGACTCCACACCGTTCTGCCCAGAGGGTACTCTGCCCAGGGGGTTTCCACGCTGCCCTGCCCAGAGGGATTCCACACCGCTCTGCCCAGAGGGTACTCTGCCCAGGGGGTTTCCACACCGCCCTGCCCAGAGGGATTCCACACCGCTCTGCCCAGAAGGTACTCCGCCCAGGGGGTTTCCACGCCGCCCTGCCCAGAGGGATTCCACACCGCTCTGCCCACAGGGTACTCCGCCCAGGGGGTTTCCATGCCACCCTGCCCAGAGGTATTCCACACCGCTCTGCCCAGAGGGTACTCCGCCTAGGGGTTTCAATGCCGCCCTGCCCAGAGGGATTACACACCGCTCTGCCCAGAGGGTACACCGACCAGGGGGTGTCCATGCCACCCTGTCCAGGGATTTTCCATGCCGCCCTGCCCGGAGACACACTTCTTGTATTTTTTTAGTTCTGGACAATGGGGGGGGGGGCTTTGTTTCTTTTGTTTTTTAGGGGCGTCAGGAGCAGCCCCTTGGGGGGGGGTGACTATCATGACCTCTGCTCCGTTGACCTTTCCCCCAGTGCCCTCTACACTCACCTGGCCCTGCACTGTGCAGCTGCAAGCCGTTCCTCATCTGCGGCTATAAAATCAGTGAGGCTTGCAGTTGCCAGTGCGGGACCATTCTATACGGTCACCTCCATAACCTGGATATTTTGTCAATACGGTCACCTCCATAACCCGGCAGTGTGCGAGGTGGTGGTGAGTCCTCACTCACCTCCCCCGTTTCATGACTTTCATGTCTTTCTGTTGTTTTTGTTCAGCCAATTTGTCTTTGCCCAATTCTTTTCAATATTTGGCACACACTTACTGTTCTTCCAGGAGATGGCAAATGGCATAAATAATAATGGCAAAATTATATGAGGTATGTTTTAGTGAGCTACGCCTACTTTTATAAGGGCTGCCAAATTATTCACATTTTTAATCAGATTGGATTTATTTTTATTAATTATAATTAAATATTTATTTTTAATCTATATTGATTAATTTTGCATGAGCAAACAAGGCTCAAGAAAGAAGGGAATACATCTGCATTCAACGTGTTTGTCCAAGTGAGGTGACGCCTGAGCTGAAGTGATGACAATCCCCAACTAACGTAACCGTAATGTAACACAATGTAATGTAACATAACATAATGTAACTTAACGTAATGTAACATAATGTAATGTAAGATAATGTTATGTAAGCGGTGCATGTTTTGGACTGAATGTAGGGCTTTAACACAAGAAACCATAGTGTATTTTGGACTTCAAATGCAAATATTTTAATTGTGGCATCCATTACACTTTTGACATTTAACTAGAATATTACAGGCTATTTTTATATTTTAAAAAGCCTCAAAATGCATAATAACTCTCTTACCCTTTCACAGTCCTCTCATATACCTGCTTTTGGGCCAGACTGTTTTAATTGATTTTAGAGAGCTGTCAAATGATTACACATTTTATTCAGATTAATCATAGGGTTGCTTTGTGTTAATTTTATTAATCATGATGCATATTAATTGCATTTCATTTACATGAGCAAGTCGACTCAAGAAAGAAGTGAATATATCTGCACTTAATGTGTTGACAACTTACCTGAAGTGCACCAGAATCCCAGACTAATGTATGCTTTGCATTAATATGGTATTTAAGATGGAAGTGTTTCAGTGAAAAGAAAACCCCATCAAAATACTTTGTCAGTCAACTGTTTTTTTTTAACTTGTTTCCTGCATAAGGCACAAAAATACACTAAGAAACACAAAAGATGCAGAGAAAAAATATACAAAACATTGTAAAATCTACTAAAATTCTGCAAAAAATTAAAAATCCAAAACATTCAAAAATTCTTCTAAAATACAGAAAAAATATAAATATAAAATATCTAAGACATTTGCAAAAATATGAATATACATGCAGTTAACATGTTTATTTAATATAGAAGAACTGTTTCATTGAATTGCATTAAAATTTTTAATCAGATTAATCTTGATGTTGGATTAATCTATGTTAATGCATTAATTTTGATAGCTCTAGTTAAATAGTTTAAAGGACCTGTTTTTATCCATTGTTCTACCACCTGGGACCCAATGGCTGTCCTTCCTTCATTGTCACTAGTGTAATTTTTTTATGCCACGTTGATCTACAATCAGAATTGTCAAAACCTGCACAGCATTTTTTTTCCTGTCTCAGCATGATGGGATGCTAATTGTTCAGTTGTACATTGTAGTGCACCTGTGTGGAAACATCTGCATTTGTTATGATTAATTTGGGTATTTCCTTTCATTTGTTACCTTGTCGCATGCAGACAGGAGTGTTTTGAGCAGAGGTGCGATGATTAATGGCTGTCACAGTCTTCTATGACCACAGATCTGATGAGAGAACAATAATCCCTGACACTGTGGGAATTAATTTCTGTCATGTCAGTGTTATTCCCTGCATGTCAACAACTGCGGCTTCATCTGAATGCAGCACGGCAGATGCTGGAGAAGGCTTCATAACTAATTCATAGTTAGTAGATAGTATTGAAAAGGAGAAGCGATCATAGAATAATACTGTAGATGTTGTGTAGCTTTTGTTATCTGTGGAGATGATGTGAATCCATGTGCATTTGGCTGACTTTTGTGTGGATGTTGAATGAAGTATCAGATGAGGCTAAACTGTGCTCCCATCAAAGGTGGATGTGTTACCCTAGTTAATGTGGATCTACGTTTAAAATTTTCAATACCGTAATATTCATCCCCATATCCAAAATACACTATTATGGGGAGACTTCGTTACGGGGTTTAAGGTTGGACTGTTCTTATGCCAGCCTCCAATGTGCACCCATTTCCGAGAATCACCCATAAAGTGGTACAAAGTTGAAATAAAGTCACTGGTGGTGTAGTTGGGTTATGTCAATAGTAGAATAGTTCCTGCTGAAGTCAGATGAAGGTAGCTGCTGTGTCAATGTGTGAGTATGACTGTGAAGTGAGTCTGACAGGTGCTATCCTGGAGTAACTCTAACTACACAAACTGAAAGTGTGTGTTGCTTTGTGCTTGGAGTCACCTTACTGTTTCACCACCGTCTTTCTGATCAGATAAGATGCTATATTTGAGCTTTTACCCATGATGCAGCTGTACTTTCCAACATGTGTGCTCCAACATTACCCAAAGAAATTCAACAAAGGTGTCTTCTCAAGTCAGCTTGAGTGTGCCTTTTGTTTTTTGTATTTTTTCTCTCCGCATGGGAGCAGAAAGTAGGTCACGGGCTGACCGAGGTAAAGGCAGCATGAGGCAGCGTTTTCAGCCCAGCTTCGCTCCCACACATCACATCAGCTCTCAGGAAGCTGGTTGCAGAGTAGCAAACACACAAATTCCTATTGGACATCTGTTTCCATTAACCTTCCACCCACCCACACACACACAACAGTCTTGTTCTGCCTCTTTCATCAAGTCAAAGCCAAGTTTGTCAGTTTAACCAGAAGCATTCAGATGACAAACCTGGCTTTGACTCTGTGCCCAGAAAAATGAAATGCTGAAAGATAAAATCAGGAAAGACAGGTTCTCACACAGACACTTTCCGTGTAGACTACAGACCCTCACGGCTGTGAATAGGTAAATACACACCTGGTTAGGTGTGTATTTACCTAACACACCTAACCATCAACCTGGTTAGGTGTGTATTTACACTCAGGCCCGGTCCACACAGCAACATTTTTGAGTGAATCTGATACACTTTGTTAACATTTCAGCCGGGCTGATAGCGCTTTGGCCATTTTCAGATTTCCGGTGTAGCAATGTGTCCTTTCTGTCATTATTGTCTGGATTCGCGTTGCTCAGACCAATTTTAACTGTCAACTACAGTTACATGTCTATGTACAAGACGATAAGCCAATAAGAAATAGTAGGCTAGATTGATGCTGCTCAACCAAGCTCTCACAAGAGCATCTTTGTGCTGACTTGAGTCCCGCCATGTGCCTCTCAACTTGTCTCTAGTGTTGGCTAAGCATGGCTACGTGTATGAAGCCAGGAGAGGATGTAAAACATATCAATAAAGGTATAAAAAATAAATGGCGCTGGGCTTGGCTGGAGGATTTGGGTGTTGACGGTAAACCCTTTTGGAGCTGGTGTCAAAAGTTACATCAACCCGGTGTATGTTGCTGCACTTTATGTAGGAAGAAGTTAGCCTATGGAACAAGTGGGAAAAAAAACAAAACGCTACCCTGGCACGAACAAGATGCTTTCCACAAAGCAGCAGCCAGGTCGGTGCAATATACATCACGTTTGCCAAGAGCAAGTGCCACAGTCAGAAAGTCTCCTAGAAACCCCTGGCGTGCGGTGGCTAAGGTGAAATCTAAGGACGCACGTGTCCAAAACCAGAACAAATCGTACCCAGTTAATACCAGTATTTACCAACGTATTCTGGCTGCTTGCTGGATAACAGAATTTTAACGCAACAAGAAATCTCGCAAGATGTAACTTGGCTGCCTCACAACTTTTCTGAAAATTTCATGGAAATTGGTCCAGTAATTTATGCATAAAGCTTCTTACAAACAAACAAACAGACGGACAAACAAGCAAAGTGACTCAAACACATTACCCCTCTCCCATTCGGAGAGCAGGGTAAAATTGGAGGTAGAATCTTCCTACTCCCTTTAGAACATGGTTGATGGATGAAAACCTAAATAGATTTTTTTTCTTTCTTTCTTTTTTATTTTATATGTTTTATATCACTTCTGTGAAGCATGTTCAAAAATAAAGATTCAGTTGGAATCAAATCAACATCACCTATATCAGCCTTGCATTCCTGCTATCTATGGGTCAACCACCAACAGTGCAGACATACCTTGCAGCAGACTGCAGAGTATGTTTTTGTGTTTGCCCTCATTTGTCTTCCAGTAAAGCACCTTGGGCTGAACGATTTTAAGAAAAAATGTAATTGCAGTTTTTCTGACAGATATTGCAATTTCGATTCAATTCCCAATTTTCTTCAAATTACGTTTCAGTGGTTCAGAAACATTTGGAAACATCACAGAAATGGACATAATAGGATTAAAAACAATGCATGCTATAAGGACTACCATGATTTACTGACAGAAGGAAAAAGAGGAAAAAAGTTAAAAAAGTAAAAAAGAAGAGAAAAGGGAAAAGAACAAAGGAGAACAGGAAGAGAAAAGGACAAAAGAGAAACAAGAAAAAGCAAGTGGACATTTAGTCATATTTATTAGTTTAACTGTCACCATTTATATTTTCTAATTAAGGGAGATTTTGGAACAACTGTTTTCATTTGAAAGAGAAACTAAATCTCTATCTGCTCCAAATATGGCTGTAGAAATATCATGGCCTGTATCAGTCACCAGCTAAAAAAAAATCAGCATCATCCCCATCAGTCCATTCCTGGAAAATACTTGACAAAACAAAGTTGGGAACACTGCAGAAAAACCATGGCTTTGACCATCGTCTGAACTTGTGATTTTTGGTCCAAAATGATAGATATTTCAATTCTAAAAACACCTGTAAACTTCTCCACGTTTCCCTCTGCACATGTATGAACGAGGACATGCAAGGGTGTATTTTTAGCTCATGGAGATACTATGACCCGCCAGATATCAGAGGACCAATTATCCTTCTACTACACCTTGGTTCATGTGAAACCTTAGAAAGGGCAAGCCGGAGTCCCCCCCCCCCCCCCCCCCCCCCCCACACACACACACACACACAAACACACCAACACCGGTGATGTCACAGTGACTGAAAGAAAACATGGGTGAGTGACAGAGTCCAGGCAGAGAGCCAATGTGGAACAGGAAGAGCCAGGGCATAGTGTTCCCATGTCATAGGGATGTCACCCTGCTCCCACCTGCGCCGCAAACACTGAAAACATAGGCAGCATCCCATAACCAACACAGAAAATGGGCAATCCACACTAGGGCAGAGCTATTTTAAGAAAACATTTAATTGCGATTTTTCTGGGAGATATTGCGATTTCTATTTCAGTCACAACTTTCTTAAATCCAGTTTCAGTGGTTCAGCAACATTTTCCAACATCACAGACACTTACATGAAAATATTCAAACAATAAATACCATAACTACAGCAAGAATGAAAATTACACTCAATTGATTTCAAATGTAGTCTGATTTATTAACAAGAAATATGCCATACATAGGCTACATTAAGTCTATACTACAGGTCTGCACGGGACATAATTCAGTTATGTCACGTTACTTTTTGGGAGAAGTAATTAGTAACCATAAGTAATTACAAAGTAAGGTGCCCAACACTGTACATAGACTGCATTGAATCTACATTGAGAACCATGTGTGATTTTTCACAACAAAAAGGAAATTTCAAGAAATGGCAGGTGGCAACGGGAGAAAAATAGTAACAGAAGGAAAAACCTCCCACTGAACCAGAGGCAAAACAAAATCCATTAAAAAAGAAGAATATAAAAATCTACTGGGTTTTAACTATTTAGTTAGTAAAAGACAGTTTGCATCAAATTCCAACAGATGGACAACATTGGGTAATCTGCTGACCTCAATGCAATATTTTTTTGCATAAGATAAAATGATTGAGTTCTATCATAACAGGGCTGTTTTTGTGGACTGTAGGTATGTCTGTACAGTGAGAAAGAATATGAACAGAATGACAAATTTTCCATACAAAGCACTTGTTGTTGAGGACAGAATGTGAATAATTAGTTGTCAGAGCCATCTGAGCTGTGGCTGCAAGGCTGGAGTCCTCCACTGTCGATGTGAAACCAATGACCTTTCAGACTGGATGTTTTTGTGCTGTGTAATCCCTGTTGTGCAATGTTTATTTGACTGTAAAACATACAGCATGAAATTCAGCACTTTACGTAACAGTGTTGAGTCTGGACAGTTTATTTTTTCGACTTATACATTTCCTCCAGACATTTCTAAGGCTCATGATATGTCCTGTTTGTTTTTTATCCATACAAACATTTATTACTTCTCCCTGCTCAGACAAAATCCAGAATATGCAACATTTAACTGCTGTACTACATCTGAGTTGTCATTAGGGCTCCCCAATATTAGAAAAAACTGACATTGCGATTTTTTTTGTGCTGTGTGAACTAGGCCTTGCCTGGTTGTCACAAATTTCCAGTGCTCTTGGGTCTGGCCAACAGCTTAGGGCAAACCATTTCCCAAGGCATGTGGTTGACCTGCCTCCCTCAAATGTCTCAAGTTTGCTACTGGTCAAAGCCAGAAAACGTGGGTCCTCTCCTCTGGTGCATTGTTGGTGCAGCCCCAAGTCCACATAAATCACCACCCGATGCATCCTTGATAAAATGGGCATGTCGAGAACACGTCTGAGCGGTATGCAAATTTGTGTATTGGGACAGTACTTGGGCTGCAACTGATGACATTTCAGAGGGACACAAGAACACAAGTACAGGCAAGAATGCAGATTGAGAAATGGCCTTATTAAGAGTCTGCAGGTCTGCTCAATATGTATTAGAGCTGGGCAAAAAATCGATTTAGATTTAAAATCGAGTTTTATGGCAAAATCGATTCATATTTTAGGAAAATCGTGCAATCCGATTCCCCTCCACACGCACTTTTTTTCCTCGCAAAAAGAAAACCATGAACCAGGCTGCTTTCCGTAGTTGCACATCTGAAGCGAAAGCATCCATAAGGGGGGGGGGGGCAGAACTGTTAGAAAAGGCAGAGACTAGCGCTGCCAGCACTTCTTCAAAATGTTCAACAAACACTGACTGAAAGCTTTTCTCGCGGCACACCTTATCAGAGTCCTGCACGGTTCTGATTTTGACATACCGCAACCGCCCGTACCCGTCATGTTTAAACTCCGACCCGTTTTCCGACGAAAAAATAAATAAATCCGCACCCGAACCGACCCGCTATAAATGAACCCGATATCCGACTCAAACCCGAAAGAAAATGTCAGATAGCCAAACTTAAATACAAACATTTATTGCCACGAATATACTAAACAGTGACATAGCCAAGGCAGAGCCAAATAAAAATGTTGTTAACCTTTTAGCCTATGAACCGCAAATTAGACCCGCGATCACCCACGTCCGACCCGAACCGAACCCGTATCCGACACAGCACAACATTTTTCACCCATTTCGTGAAAATTTGCGGTTCACCCACGGGTCACCCACGGGTACCCAAACCCGTGCAGGACTCTGCACCTTATGATAAACATGGAGCACAATGGGGAGCAATAACAGACACAATAACATCATATATCCAAAATATTGGTAACATGTTCAGGTTTATTGAAGTAGCTTGATTGATAATTAGGATTTGTTTTATTTTGTCCTTACAAAGTAAAAATGTTACTAGTTTTCTTTTTATCTTACTTTTGCACTACCAGGTTTTTTGCAATGTTTTTCATATAATATGAGTATTAATGTATATTGTTTTAGTTTTAAGCTTTTTATTTTCCAACAAAATTTATATTTTGCACTATTTTTTTGCACTGTTTTTCCTGTAACAGTGGTGGATATGTCTCGACTTACTACAGTTCATGTAGGCAAAGTCTCAGGTTGCAGTTGCACCTTTTGCACAACTGATTTATTATTTACAGTTACTTGTAGAAGTGAGCAAAACCAGTTCCATTCTAACTTTACATGAAAACGCATAAATACAGCTTTATCTATGTTCAGTAAAGAAATACTTAGAAATCATGTCTTGTTAACATGCCTGCATTCTTAATCAATCTTTCTTTGTTTTTTGACATTACCTATGATCTTAAAGGGCTGAAACCATTCAGTTCATAAGCCTTATGCTGTGGATATGTTAATTTAGCAGATTGTACAAAAAGCTGTGTAGTATACATTTGCATTGACTTTTAATTTGCCTGTGACCCCATGTGAGTGGTTCAGGGCTGCATGTGGCCCCCAGGCCTTACTTTGCCCAGGTCTGATAAAGATTATATATAATATGAGGATGGAAATGTGTTTATACTGTAGGAGTTGAGATAGGGCTATGGATGTGACATTATATGTAGATATTGGTGATTCTATATGACATATTCTGTATATAAGTATTGACAAATTTGATTAGAACAGACTCTATTCCATTATTAACACTCTATGTTAATAATGGCTATGTTATGTTGGTTATAGATGACCCTTAAAAAATCAGGTTGAAAAAAATTACACTTCCTGACACATCAACAAACCTGAAGGACAGTATTGAGTCTCATGCTTTACGAAATCACTGAAAATAACTTTATAACTATGTTGGAATTAAGGCATACTGTATGTTAGTTCTAAGTGTGTTTGAATGTGTAGGTACTTTTACACTCCCACCACATCCTGCAGTCAAGGAAGTGATACAGTCATTCAGTTTTTATGAATATGTTAATGGGTTGTACATTAGATTTCCTGAGTGGAAACAATGAATGGTTAATAGTGTAGCCTACATTTCCACAGGTTTTTTGTTTTGGTTTTCTGGGGGGGGGGGGGGTTTAGTGTTTGAGGTTTACAGTGGGCTGATTCAGATTTTCCACTCATCGTACAGCTCCTGGCAGCTGATGCTTGTCTATGAGTCATTTTCTAGGTTGAAGTGACAGCATCAGACATGTGCACATTTTAGTCTCATTATACCGTAACGTTTCTATTGAGCTGCTTATTGTGAAAATTCACACTAAATGTGCTTATACATTCAAATACCAGATCCAAGACCAGATACTGTATTTCTCCATGGGCCCTGATGGATAGAGATGCCTGTTAAATTGATGATTTTATTTTAGTCCAGCGGCCATAATCCCTACTGTTCAACTGTCTTCTTTTTCCCACTGGGTTTTGAAGTTTTTTCTTGCCGAGAAGGAGGGTCTAAGGACAGGGGATGCCTGGGACTTTTCATGTATTTCTGTAGTTGATTGTGTTTTTGTAAAGCCCTCTGAGACGACTTTGTTGTGATTTAGGGCTTTATAAATAAAATTGAATTGAATTGAATTGAACTGTCCAATTGTTCAATGTGGTATAAAACCACCAAATTTGATGCACTTGTAGATTTACATATTCTGAACAAAATTTAGATGTGCACCCACTCAAGATATTTACCAGAAGAGACATAGCGGCGATTTTAAAAAATGCCTGCACATACAGTTTAGGATTTGGGATTATTGTCATGTTAAGCGTTAAATTATCAAATTTTGTGCTTTAGAATGAAAGACTATTTATTACATTAGTAAATTATTTGGGTGATATGTATTAATGAGCAGCTAATCACAAAAATACATGAATAAATTACAACAATATATTAATGTCACATACATGAATTGATAATGTTTGAATATCCCAGAATTGCTAACTACAGTACATGAGCCATCCTCTTCTTGATTTTATGGTGCAAGTAAATATGTTATATGTTATATGTTCTATATGACTGACGTTTCGATTTGTTGCTCTTTATTCAAATGCATTATTTGGATTATCTGAAATATAATGAAATACAGGTTAGAACCATATATGTATGGAATGCATTATGTCTCCTGTGTATGGAGTCTTGCGGGTCACCCTGTATGTGTGTGTGTGTGTGTGTGTGTGTGTACTGAATTGAAAATGACAGCCATTTTAAAAATGGCCACCATATTTCCTACACATAATCTAGAGTGGCTCCACATCTAGAAATGTGCAGAATATCCTAATCTATATAAGTGCCAAATGTGGTACTTTTATTCCGATTTCAACAATTGATTTTCTACGCCACTGGACTATGTTGTTTCTGTTGTCACAGTGGGACACTCAGTTGTTTAAGTTGTCTTATTAGGCTTTTGCCATGGACCACGTCAGCGCAAACCCTATTGAGTCCACTGTGATCACCAGGGGACGAAATATGCCAGGGATGGGGTCACCAGGAACGACTCGCACTACTCACACACACTCACACATTCACAGTAGCAAGCCGTGTCCGAGCATGTTCATGTCACACTCACACATGCCACATATTTGCTCCTGCTCAAAATGAATGGGAGTCTATGGGGGGCCACTGCTACTCAGGGTCACTGACATGACATTTGGGGCGGCTGTGGCTCAGTTGGTAGAGTGGGTCGCCCAATGACCGAGACGTTGGCGGTTCGCGTCCCAGCTTCGGCTGTCCATGTGTCAAAGTGTCCTTGGGCAAGACACTGAACCCTGACTTAGGCCCCCGTAGGACTGCCCTTAGACCTTAGAAACCTATGTGTGTGTGTGAATGGGTGAATGTGAAGCTAATGTAAAGTGCTTTGAGCACCACGAAGGTGGAAAAGCGCTATATTAGTACAGACCATTTCCATGAGTGTAAGTATTACACATGTGACCCCACAGTGACATGGGGAGGTTGAAAGATTTCATATGAGGCTGAGTTCGGGGGGGGGGCTGCTTGTTTCAGAATTTGTTCTTTCTTTCTTTC
The DNA here is from genome assembly GCA_020466265.1 of Siphamia tubifer. Taxonomy (NCBI): domain Eukaryota; kingdom Metazoa; phylum Chordata; class Actinopteri; order Kurtiformes; family Apogonidae; genus Siphamia; species Siphamia tubifer. The sequence goes on from CM035805.1 coordinate 12,103,351, forward strand.
TTTTTCTTTCGTCCAACCCTAACCACTACATAAATTGCTTCAGCTCGGACATATGAACACCGATTTGGCTGAAATTTGACACAGACGTCTATCTCTGAGGTCTACATCCATTTAGCTAAAGACATTCTGATTCTGATTTTCTTTTATTAAAATGGCTTAAATTCAGACATACTAACTGGCTGAAATTTTACTTAGACGTCTCGTGGGTCTACATCCACCAAATGATTATTTCACACTATAGTGCCCCCTACAGATTTGGCAAATACACCAGTACAATGGTATTAGATCAGACATACAAACACCGATTTGACTAAAATTTGACTCAGACATCGATCTCTCGGTCGTACACCAGTTTTTCAATAGAAAATGCATTTTGCTCTATGACGCCCCCAACAAAATCGGCTTTACTAAAATGGCATTAGGTTGGGCATACGAACACCAATTTGGCTCAAATTTAACCCACTTGTCAAGTCTCACTGTTCTACAGCCATTCAACACAAAACATTTCAAATAAGTAACTCTATAGTGCTCCCTACATATTTATACAAAAGCGTGCATTTCTGACAGAATATTGCATCCTGCCCATAGTACGACCTCATCTTGCCATCAGCTGTTGTCATTGGTCATGAAGGGAGGCGGTCGCGAGGGGAGGCGGTCACGAGGGGAGGCGGTCACAAAGGGAGGCGGTCGCGAGGTACGGCGAAGGCCTTTGAGACTGCTTGTAGTTTTAATTTCATATTACATTCACAACCAAAACCCTGATTAAACACATTGTCTACCTTACTAAATCAATTTTAAAGGCTTTATTTTTGGCTAAAACACATGCCACATATGCACCATATTCTGCAAATAAATAAATAAGACCTGCGATGTGATTATTGCACATATGTACATTGTGATGTCAATGCTCAAACAATATATTGTGAAGCTGTGGTTAGTCCTTTTCCAAAATTTATTTCCTACTTCTAAGGACAGAAACAAACAAAGGGAGAATGGCCCAGGTTGACTTTGCTCTGTCTGTGTTCAGTGTGTGTGTGTGTGTGTGTGTGTGTGTCCCATTTACCATCATGGCCTAGTTCTTCACCTATTGTCAGATCATTCCATATTGTGGTAGGTCAAGGTGAATGACATGTCAGCGTAAGAGGAATGTTGTCTTTTTTGTGTAAGTGTAAAAACCTGAATATTTTGTGCAGGCAGATGTCGGTCAGTGAAAGCAGCTGCTTCACAAAGATGGTTTCTGTCTTTCTCTAATGTCTGGTTGTGCTGCAAAAACCAATTAAGCTGCTGGTGATGAAAGCCTGTGTGATTGAGCAGTTCACAAGTGTGGAATCTGAGCCATATTGATGTGGCAGTGATCGATAAAACATGAATGGAGGGCACCAGGGATTCAGGGAGGAGGCTGGAAGGAAAACATGAGTTTGTGAGCTTGGATATGTAGGAGAGAAAAGAAGGAGAAAGCAGAGCGGGGTTTGTTGTTGCTGTGTGGCTGAGATCAGATGGATCAATTATCTCCACATTATCAGGAATAATGTGGAGATGAGTAGAATGACATCAATATAAGCCCCCCACCACCACCTGTCCTGTACTAAGTAAAGAATGGCGCCTCAGGGAGAAAGCAGCTCAGTGACGATGCTTTATGTGCATTGTTGCTGCTACATATAGTCAACTCATCGACAGGGGGGTGGGTGGTTGAGAAAACCTGGTCAATTAGTAGTTAAGTATGGCAGCTTCCAGCACTGAGTGACAACCCCCTACCTTTACAGCTGCCACTGTCATTGCTTTCCATTTTCATTGAATCACAGAGGGACTGTTCTTTTTGGTGTGTGTGTTGGGGGGGTTGGAAGCTCAGGCTTTTTTCTTTTTTGCTGATGCCAGATAATTTTAGAGCAGGGGCCAAATGTGGCCCATGGGATGAAGAGCAGAATAACCTATTAAATTACTTGCCTAGAAATGATGACAACTTAAAATGTTTACCACTGTTTTACTGCAAAAAATAATATTAAATTATGAAAATATTTACATTTACAAACTATCCTGTGACAATAAAACGTGAATAACCTGAACAAATGTGAAGAATCTGACATGTCTGAATATAGACACAATTTGAACCATTTTCTGCTTCTGTTACTAAGAGTCTTTGTAGAACTGATCCATAATAAAACACATGGATTAATGATAAACTGAGGCATTATTTTCCTTATGAAAATGCATTTGGATGATTTATTAAAAAAGTAGCTAGTTTCATAATTTAATGGGGCACTAAAACAATGACACTTTCAAGTTGTCATTATTTATAGGTTATTTTGTTTTCATTTTACTGGTCCAGGACCGATTGGAGATCAAATGGTAAATGGACTGCACTTATATAGCGCTTTTCCACCTTCATGGTGCTCAAAGCTCTTCACATTAGCCTCTCATTCACCCATTCACACACACACTCATACACCAGTAGGTTTCTAAGGTCTACGGTAAGTCCTACTGGGGGCCTAAGTCAGGATTCAGTGTCTTGCCCAAGGACACTTCGACACGTGGACAGCCAGAGCCAGGGCGCGAACCTCCAACCTCTCGGTCATAGGGCAACCCACTCTACCAACTGAACCACAGCCGCCCAAATAAAGCTGAATGTGGAAAATGAAAAAACTGAGTTTGAGAGCCCTACCTTAGAGCATGTTTCATTTTCCTTATTGGAACATTGTTGGAACTGTCGTTGCTAAATGATGTAGGCAGAGGCTTATGCAAAAAAAACTTCACCTTTCTTCAAAAGGATTTGGTGTCACCATGACAACAGTGGCAGGAGATGTCCTATAACTTTTCTGTAACTTCTGCCAAATCTGAAAAAACCAAAAACAAAACATGCTAACATCCACTAAAGATCCTGTCCCTCCAACACCTCCACTGGCTCCCTGTCAAATATTGAATAACATTTAAAATCCTCCTCCTCACCCGTAAACCCCTCCATCACCCCTTACCTCACTGCCCACCTCCAGCCTCATTACCCTGGAGCAGCCTTTGATCCTCCTTCTCGCTCTGCCACCCAAAACCAAGCATTGAACCTGGAAGGGCTGAGCCTTTTCCATTGCTGCCCCAAACCTCTGGAATTCACTCCTCTGGAATTCACTCATCCATCACTGTTCAGACCCCAACACTTTTGAATCCGTTTTAAAAAGTTTTTTATTCAAGATTTTTTAAAATGCAAATGCTTTATTTTCTATTGTTTGTTTTTGACATTAATGGCTTTTAATGTACTATTGTACTTAATGTAAAGCATCTGAGTACCATGTAAAGTGCTATACAAATAAGATTTCTAATAATAATAAATTTCATAAAAATAAATTAAAAAAAGATGAAAAATCCAAAAGTTATTCAAAAGCTCTTGTAAAATTCAGAAAAAAACACCAAACTATGTGTGTGATAAAGTAGAAAAGCACTCGTAGAGCACAGACTTCATGCATAACGGCCCCCCCCCACCTAAGGGCAGCTGTGGCGGGTCGTCCGATGATAGAAGGGTTGGCGGTTCGCGTCCCATGTCGAAGTGTCCTTGGGCAAGACACTGAACCCTAACTTGCTCCCAGTAGGGTCAGGCAGCGCCAGTGTCTTGGCAGCAGCCGTCTACTGGTGTATGAGTGTATGAATGGGTTTCTGTGAAGCGCTGTGAAGATTACTTACTACTTACTTACATTACACCACCAATCACGACCAAAATGTAATCATGTGTTCCTTGTTCCAGTATAAATATTTCCTGAAAGTTTGAATGTTCACAGTCAATGAAAATGTTCGATTTGATTTTAATTTATTTGAACATTAAAAAATGGGAAAGAAAATGAAAACATACAGTAAAAAACAATACAAGCATGTTGAAAAGGAGAGTGTGGACGTTAACACTTCTGACTGGATCAACTTTACTAATGAAAATCACCTTCCTCCAAAACAAAAACAACACTACATTTCTTAAGTAGATCTGATACATATATACATACATACATCTAAAATTAAAACCATGATCAGAAATACATGCAGAAATAATAACAATGCTCAATAATATAAATATTAATATGTATTTGTGGAACAAAGAAATGAAAAACACAAACAAAAATTAACCAAAATGAAAAGGACCTGACCCGAATAATGTAATATGGAGCCAAAATGGCCCGCTGTGAACAAAATAAATACACAACAATTATTAATCAAAGAAAATGGAAATCTATTCAAATATATTTGAATAGATCTAAATCTATCTAAATCTATCTAAATCTATCTAAATCTATAAATCCCCATCTATTCTGTAACGATATATGGTTTATATTTTATTTTAAACTGATGTAGACTGATGTAGGAGCAGTTAAAGTTCCTCCCCCAAACTCTTCCACACTTTCACCACAAAACAAAATGCAAAATTATTTCCTGTGTGAATATATTGTTTCTTATAAAATTGTGTTTCCCTCTCAGTTGATACTCTCCATCCCTAAATAGTATTTGTATGTTTTGCGGTAAATTATTGTTTCTGGCTTTGCACATGATCTGTGCTGTGATGTTGATACACATAAGCATATATAACACTTAAAACATGTTTTAAAAACAGGTTTAAAAGTTGAAAGTTGGTAGTCAGTAGATATTAACAGTCAGGAAAGAGTCTGGTCCATCTGTAGTCCAGTTCCAACACACAAACATGAAGCATACTAGCCATGCATTTACTGTTTACTTTGGACCATTTGGAGAATATCTGAGATGCATGTGAACACGAGCGCTCTTTTTCCACACATTGCTGAAAAATCCCTCTTCTACTCGTCACTGTTGTTAATTCTCCTGGAGGGAAAATATTGGAACAGTTTGGCTGTACTTGTAACAGCGGGGCTCCGCAGTTGTTTGATGAAGGTGGGCTGACTGGAACATCCGTCATCCTACCTCTGGAACGGACGACAGTGAACAACTGAGCTGAGCATATGCACATTTACACACTTTAAACATAGGTGTCAAACATAAGACCTGGGGGCCTTATGACATTGCAGCTTACTTTTGCACCCCACTGTTTGTCTGTTTTACTTATATGTCATTGTTGCTGTTGTCATGAAGCAATTTCGAAATTGTGGGGTCAATAAAATGCTTCTATTCTATTCTAATTTAAATCCAGCAAGCCACAGGGTCCAATCTGACCTGTAGGATGAAGATACAATGAAGATATTAATGATAAATTATGTAAAAATTATTTGAATTCAGGTTCTACATACAGAATATTTAGATCTCAATTGATTCAGATCAGTAAAATATGATTATAATTTACTGATCATATTTTAATAATTGTAATTATTATTATTAAAATATAATTATTAATTTTAATAACTATAACGTTTTCATAATTTATTTCCTAAATATGAAAACTGCAGATTTTAATGTAAAGAGAAAAAAGGCAAATTACATGAAAATCTTGATATTAACAAACTGTCCTTTAACAAAAACTTGCATAAATACGTGAACAAATATGAAGCAGCTGAAATATGTAAAGAGAAGGGTAATTTTAACAATGTTGTGTCTCAGCTTCTCATTTGTACATGTGCATTATGGATCAGATCTACAAAGACACTAAACAGTAACAGAAGCAGAAAATTGCTTCATATTCATAACATTTCAGCTCTGTTCATATTTGTTCAGGTTATTCACATTTTATTGTTACATGATAGTTGGTAAATATAAATATTTATAATTTAATAGTTTTTTGCACTAAAATAAAGGCAAAAAAATGTGAAGTTCCCATTTTTTCTTTTTTACTCACAGAAAACTGAGAAGAAAATATGGAGTAATTGTTTTTATATAGGTTATTATGTTATTCAAATTCACATTGGTGTATATGTGGAACCTGAACTAAAATGAGTTCACAGCCTTGACTGTGGAATTTTTGCACTTTGCAAGTCCATCCCAGGGGCCAGATTGGAACCTTTGGCACATGTTTGAGACCCCGGCTTTAAACCAAGGCCAACACAAGCAGCAGATCTGCAATCAATGTGCTCATCAGTTTTGCACTGATGAGCACATTTTCAGTTTTTAACCTGTTTCTAACCTACCTGTTTCACTAGGCGTAAAGTAAAGCCAAGCATAACTTACATTAGTAATTGTTAATGTAATTAACATCATCATTTTTCAGTGTATGTAATCAGTGACCAAGCTCATTTCATCTCATCCTTGAGTTGAAATAAAAATGTGTCAGATTTGAAGACATTCAGTGAAGCCTTACCTAAGGCGTTGTATTTTAAACTCGTTCAAAGGTCAGGCTGCGTTGAAAATTAAATTAAATTAAAAATTAAAACCATGCTGAAAGTTGGCGATCTCGGTGTCTCCACTGACCCGAGTTGACTGGTTAATTCGCTCCACATCATACACTTATATCCAGTATTTTATTGCCACCCATAAAAGTATGAAATCATGGTTAATAGTACAACAGCAGATGATTTAATGCTTGAACCTACATGGTGTTGAGCATCAGCGTTCATTTATCCACATTCTCATCCAAGCATTGACCACAGCAGTTATGAACAGTAAATTCACACCATAATAATCTCATTTGACAAATACTGCAGATATTTCAACCAAGTGCATAGAAATCCAAATGAATATATGTTGAAGATGGAACAGCAGGACACATGTCTGAAAGGCTCAGTTTGATAGACTTCATTGAAAGATTGAATTAATATTCCTTCCAACATATTATATCCACCATATATGTTCCTTGCACCCTTGGACGTCTACGTGGGTGAAGTGGGGGAAACCCAGGGAAATGTTACTGCTTTGATTGCTTCACTCTCTCTCTCTCTCTTTCTCTCTCTCTCTCTCTCTCTCTCTCTCTCTCTCTCTCTCTCTCTCTCGATATGTATATATATATATATATATATATATATATATATAACTGACCGCTTTTTTAACAAGCCCGCCCACTGCTCAGACCGCAATAAATATATTTGAAAAGAATGGTCTCGACACGCATTTTAAAAATGTAATCAATGGTCTTCATGAACATCCAATGACCTTCCTCACATACCTGCATTTATTTCCGTGTTAAAATCTGATGTCATTGGGGTTATTGGGGGCAACCTGTAACACCCAAAGAGCCATTTGAACCCAGTTTCCACAGAAAAGAAAACACTGGGAGCTGCTAATCCTGTTTACAAAATCTCAGTGAATGTGTCCCAAACCTTACTTTTTTGTTTGTATGTTTCCGGAGCTTTCACTCTCCTAGCTTGACCCCCTCAATACTGTAGGATACTTCTGACGTTGTATGTTACCTTCATGGACATTCAGTTAATGAACCAGGTTAATTTAATATTTATCTCAAATGATAAACGACCTGACCGACCACAATCTGAATATCATTAAAATATTTTTTAATGACCTGTAACTGCGGATGACTGCGGGCGACCACGGGCACCCACTCTCCTCCGGACAGCCCGTCACTATATATACAATATGTATGTATGTGTATATATACACACACACCAGAATAGAACGGAGAGCACAAAATATGGCCAGTGTAGATCGGTTTACAATTCAAAGGCCAGAGCAACATTTTCATTTCACTCCCATTTGCTCCAATAAACTCTCAACACGAGTCAAGGGCATGAGCAAGTTCAGAAGGTCCTCCAGTAACAAACAAGTTCTATTCTTATGCTGGTGATGTAACCCACATTTCTGCGTAAGTCAGAATTAACCCTTCCGGGGCCACCGATACCCATGTACATTAGACCCATAACCAGATTTTTTAAAATGTATATATATATATATATATATATATATATATACATATATATATATATATATATATATATATATATATATATATATGGGGTGTTAAGATAAACCGATTTGAATCGATCATCAGTCTGTGTCGTATGAAATCTGAGTGAATCGGTCCACAGAGCCCTGAATTGGTAAAACTGGCTACGAATTTATGATTTACGGACGTGAATGAGTTTCTTGAGGTCCAGCCACCAATCTGTAATTATGTTCTTATTGGTCTATATTTAGACCAATTAGCTTCAGAATAACATAGCATTTATTTTCAGAAATGTATACGTGTTAAAACTTCCAACCGGAGGTTTATCTGCAGATTTTTTTTTTAGCTACGGATAGAAAGGAAATGCGGTTAGTGGACAGGAAGTGACAAAATAAAAGCATATTTGTGGATGAAACCACGGATCCGTGGTTGGTCCACATAGCTGAATCGTTTTATTTTGAAGGGAGCTAAATATGCGCCCATGGATTTCCAAAATACAGGCCAACACTTAGCAAGCTTAGTGCTAACACGTATTCGCAAGATATGGTATGCGTTTCATATATATATATATATATATATATATATATATATATATATATATATATATATATAGTCCTGGAAAAAAAAAGTTTTCAGTTTCATTTGTGTTTCTAAGGATGTGGTTGCATCAGACAAACAGATGTAAATGTTTTTTTTGTTTGTTTATAAGAGAAAAAAAAATGTTTGGACATTTCAAACTATTATGTCACAGATGGTCATCCAATTTGGACCTGGACAGAACAGACCATGTGCAGAAGGAAGCATGTGGGTTTAGAGAAGGGATCAATACTGATTTCAGTGACTTAATTATTCTCAGTGAAGTATCACAAATCTAGTGTCCCAAAAGGTTTTTTTCCTTGGACTATACATATGTGGTTTTGTTTACTGTGCTCTCTTTATCACTGCCTTCAGCAAAGTTCCTTTCATGTGTTCTCCTCATTCATAGATTCACAGTGTTTGTCAATAGTCATAGAATTTAAGGCAGAGAAAATGCGTGTGGACAGAGCGCCATATTATGTTGAGAGACCATCGCTTGCTGAAAGTCATTCATGCAGCTCTAAGAGGCACTATTAGACTTGTGGAACATTGGTGACTCATTCCTGGCTTCCTCCTTCATTTTATGACTCAGAGGCAAAGGGGAAAAAGAGTTTCAGACTTCACAACATTCTTGTGTCTCTCTGAGTGTGTTATGGTTGTGTTTTTGCACAAGTGAGAGACTGGGACAGAACCAATGTGAGGAGCAAGTGCTCTGAATTCCTCAAATGATGTAATCAGATTACTCGTGTCCGCAGTAAGTTGACATTGTGTAGGTTTAGAGGTGGTGATCTGTGGACTAGGATTCTACATTTGGTTTAATGTGTCAATGACTCATTTTGAACATTTGAAAGGTAAATGTGGTTGATGGATCTTTGTCATATATTTGTGTTTTTGTGGTTCTACTGAAAGCCTCTAAACATGACTGAGCATTACGCAAATGTGCACTAAACTAATGTTGAACTACACTGAAGTATTATTACATCACTCACAATAAATCATAAGAATTAGAGACCAATAGATAGGAGTTTTTTTTATCACAGTAATGAGTCCATATGCCCCCTCCCCCTCCCCCTTCACATATGATGCTTGGTTACATTTCAACTTCAGGTTTTGACACATGGTTGCTATTTTCAGTGTGTGGAGCAGAGACGATGCCTTGGTTATGTTTAGGCATTTAAAAAGGGTCAGGGTTCAGGTTGATTTTCAGGGGAAGTAAAGACAAAACACCAAATTAAACAGATGATGAGCTGAGACATGAGACAATCTGTGGTGTTCCTCTAGAACAGAGGTGTCAAACTGCGGTCCTTGAGGGCCGGTGTCCTGCATGTTTTAGATGTTTCCCTCTTCCATCACACCTGGAAGCCATTTCATCATTATCAGGCTTCTGCAGAGATTATAATAAAGAGCTCATTATTTACTCCTTTTGAAGGGATGGTTTAGTATATACATTCAGAAATGTATATTGAAATTTTTGTTCAGTTTGTTGATTTTTCTACATTTTTCTTTTTATTTTATTATTTTTTCTTTAATTTTTTGTGTCCATTTGTGTCTTACTTTCTTCATGTTACTAATTATTTTGTCAGTTTATTATTCATTTTTGTTCGTTTTGTTGCTTATTTTAATTCATTTTACTGTGGAACTGCTAAAGTTTCAGAAGTTAAAGGGTTAAACTGTGGAAGAGGGAAATATCTAAAACATATAGGACATTGGGGACTGGAGTTTGAGCAGCTCATCCTTTGGTTTATTTAAGGACATCTGTTGACCCATACATTTCCTAATATTTACAGACTTGACAAATGTTATACATAAAAGTCACTGATGGTAGATTAGCTTCAGAGTCTGTTTCTATATGTAGTTGTCATGAGATACATTTTGTTGGTGCTATGTATATAAATAAAATGTGATTGATTGATTGATTGATTGATTGATTGATTGATTGATTGATTGATTGATTGACTGCTTTATACCAAGTGTTAAAATGTGGAGAATACTGCATGTGGAGGCAAATGGTCTGTGTACAATGAATGTTTAACTCTGGAGATTGAAGAAAGTATACACTACAGCTGCACACTATATCATTTTAGTATCAACATCATGATGTATCTGTGAGCAGTAGTCCCTTGGCAGGTCCTGCAATGTAGTATGTTCTTATCTAATTTCAACGGTACATGACACAAACTGCATGCAATAATCCACCAATCACAATCATTCTTATTCAATTTGGAGTGAGTTGATGGTAACAACTTTGAAAAATGAACAACAAACAACATAAAATCACTGTAACCCTAATTTTGGTGCCAAAAGAGAAGTTTGACCATTTGCGTCAACATCACACAACTATTGTCAATCAACCAATCAATCAATGAAAGATTATTTATATAGTATTTTACAACAACATAATGAACACCCAAGTGTTACATTGAATCTAAAACATAATTAAAACACAGGATAAAACAACTCAATCAAATATAAATTAAAAATAGAAAAGACAACAATAAAAGAATAATACACAGATAAAAAGGCTGCAAGTTTTAGTATACAAGTGACACAGTGCTATTGGTTGAATTCTTCTTCTTATTATGTTCTCCAGAGTATTTTTTTTCATATTGCAACATATATTACAAGGGTAAAAATATTGCAATGTAAATTTCTTACAATATCATGCAGCTCTAGTCCATAGCTACTTAATCAGTCAAAACCCACCCATCAGACAAAGTAACTACTTAAATGAAGAAATAAGTGTGGAACAGCAACCGTCTGAGCCGTATTGTGCAGAAAAGATGTTAGCATCAATTAATCAGCTCAACTATTTAATCTGTCTACATCTAGAAAGCAATGTGTCGATATGTGCCACAATCCAATCCAACCCATAGACGGTAACTTCATCTACAGTGTCTGGATAATTTTGTGTGTATTGAAACAGCACAGATAAGGATAGCGCATGTTTTTAACAAGCTAGGGAATACTTTCAATCTGGTTTACAACACTGAATTTTGCTAGTGAATTAAGAGACTAGTGACACATTAAAATGTTTTTTATGTTAAAAGGAACAAACATTTCAGTTATTTGACTCTCCATTAACTTTGGTTTAGGCCATCACTATTCTTCCTGGAATCCGCACCCAACACAATTGTGTTTTAATTGCAATAAATCACATCTGTCAAATTAACATAGTAGAGTCAAATGTAGCACATACACACACACACACATATATATATATATATATATATATATATATATATATATATATATATATATATATATTCGACTCCTCCAAATTTAAGTCGACTTGTGCTACGGAAGTCGACATTTTACTTAATGCCCTAATATAGTATACCGTATTTTCCAGACTATAACTTGCTCTGGAGTATAAGTCACATTAAAACATATATAAGCACTGGAGTATAAGTCATATTTTTGGGGTGAAATGTATTTGATGAAATCCAACACCAAGAACAGAAATGTAATCTTAACAGGCAATTTAAAATAAAAATAGAATAGAGAACAGGCTGAATAGGTATATGGTAGGCTAATGTAACACATTCAACTAATGTTACTTGATGCATAACCAACGAACTGTGAACGTGCCTGATATGTTAACGTAACATATTAACAGTTATTCAAATAACTATAGCATAAAGAACATGCTCATGCTCAACAGTGCACTTTTGTGTGTCAGTGTGAAAATAACATGAAATTATATGATAATGTGTTAATAATTTCACATATAAGCCACTGGAGTGTAAGTCGCACCCCCAGCCAAACTGCGACTTACAGTCAGAGAAATATGGTATATATACGTATATATATATATATATATATATATATATATATATATATATATACATATATATATATATATATATATATATATATATATATATATATATATATATATATATATATATATATATACATACGCACACACATACACACACATATTTGGAAAGGGTGAAAAGTAATAACAGATGAGACTTCAATAAACATGAACCTTTTTTCTGTTTATTTCTGTCATGTGGTCTGTCTGGGCCATTATAAATCCATTGAAGGATTAAATGGCTAAAAATAGGGTCTTACGATAGGGGCCTTGCAGGCTCACAATCTAAGCCACAAACAAACAAATGCCAATATGTCTGCAACTCTGACTTACAGCATTTCATGGAGTAATGTGTGTTGTGCACAGAGGTTCCATCATACAGAGATCAAGTCCTTCGCAGACCAAGTCCTTCAGAGTCAGATTTTTTCACAGACCAAGTATTTTTACAGATGGAATTGGTCACAACACAAATCAGAAGTGGGTAATTCCAGGTTCATCAAGTGAAACTCCTATCATGTATTTTTTCCAATCTGTTGACTGACCACAGGTGATTCCACTAATTCTTGCATTTGACCTGGATGAGACCACAGAATGTTTAAGAAAGACAGAATCTGAATAAGGGTGTTTGATTTGCAGTTCCTTCTATTTCCATATGGGGTGCTGGATTTTTGAAGTCCTATGGAGCTATACCTCTCACAATGCCCTTATCTCAGGATATCATTTTTGTCTAGTAATTCAAATGAGGTTGTAGAGAAAGCACCCATGGCTTTTAGAGCTTACAGCCAGAGATACCACTTTAGGGCAACAAGCATTCTGGTCCCGAAGCAGAGCTGCAGCTGAGGGGGTGAGGGGTGGGGGCGTGGCGGCTTAAGTGAAAAAGTTTATCTTAATATTCTATGGTGGCTGGGTACAGGGCCTGCCATCAAGCAGTGTCTCTGGTCGTAATCTGCCCTTTTGCCAGCCATCCAATGATCATTAGCAGAATGCTAGCACGTTGTGGGTAACAAGAACTCAACCTGTAAGAAATCAAAGGGACAGATATCTCTTTGACCACTAAATTTGAGATTTAAAATGCACATTGAATACTCAAAAACTACATTTAAATGTGAGTGCTCTCAGCCACAATTAGGCAATTTTCTAGACAATATTAGGATCTTGTTCCATAGGGAAACATTCATTTTGTGCTCCATCGATTGCCCCCAGAAGAATTCTGGTGGAACTGGAGCGAAAAAGCCACTACAATGTGACTGAATGGCAAGTGGAGAGACTGTTCTAAACGGGCTGTGATGAGAAACTGTGTTCATGAGAATGGGGTGCTTCAGTCAACAGGTTGGAACCAACGCATGACAGGACTATGGCTTGATGAACCTGTGATTACCCACCATACACAAGTCCTTTCACAAACCCAGTTTGAATCCTCCACAGACAGAGTCCTCCACAGATCCAGTTCATGCTGCAGTAGTTCCACGACCATATCCAGGCTCAAACAGAGCACTGATGCTTATCCATCATGACTTCCAGGAACTGAATTGTTTCACTGGAAAAGCCACCGTCTTCCCACAGACCATTGCTCAACATGTCATTTCAGACAACGCTGTCTCTCATCCACAAATAGCAGCAGCCTGTGTTGTTTTTTCGCTCACAGGCCGATGTGAAAGGAAGGCTGGCCTCCTCTATCAGTCAGTCACATGTCTGTTGTACATGTAAGTCAACGTTAAGTGAGAGTGATTCATTTTTTATTGTGACCTTTAAGACCCAGTGGTCTTAAGCAAACAGGACTATTTCTCTGTTCTTTATTTTACTATAAACACATACATTAGGAGCTAGATCAAACCAATTATGTTGTGATGAAAGAAGCAATGCCTTATGGGAGTCTTTAACAAACCTGCATTGTCTAATTGATGTGATGAGTGTTGGTACCTGAATAAACAGTCCAAAACATAACCTGTAACCAACACAGAAAACCTCAAAGCCTTTTTATACAGATGAGGCTAAAACCAGAACCTCTAAAAAAGTACTTTAGGTTTTTATTTAGATAATTAATATGTAATTCACTTAATTCAATAACATATAATAGTCTATTTAGCAAACATTTGGAAGGTGCTTAGAAAATGTCATGTTCACACATCTGTTACAGTTATTAGTTTAAAGGCAAATATGCAATACTGATGAGAGACACTAGATAAATTAGGGTGATGATATGTGATGGAATTAAGGGTTTTTTCCCCCATTTTTTTCTATATTCCAGCATGACTTCGATAAAATATAGAATGTGTGGTTTCATCACCGATCTGCGAGAGCCTAAATTAGCATTATCTTTAGTTAATGACAGTGAATTCACTCAACACTGAATTTTATGATTTTTCATTATTGGTAAATGTATTTGTAGGGATTTTGCCAAATTTGTTCATACTATTTATTCTGTCAAAATCATAGACTAAATTAAAGAGTGCATTGTAGAGTAACAGACAAATAGAAACATGTTTGTCAGTCAGTCCCTCTTTTACGTTACTGCCATTTTATCCATATGCAGTTGAAAGTATGTGGTTTTTCTTACTGTTTTTTTTTTTCTTTTACCATGAGTGATGGTCAGCTGAACCCCTTACACTTAAAATAACTCATTTTCATATGAATATCCATATTTGATTACGTCCCCTTACCCTACACCCAAAGGCCCGGGGGTCAAATCCAGCCCACCATAGGGTCCCTGATCTGGCCCCTGAGATGAATTTACACAGAAGAAATGATTAATTAAGGTTAAAATCATTTGACATCAATTCAATCTAAAATGAATCAGATCATAATTATAATAAACAATAAATTATGGAAAATGCTAATTTTCTTCTTGTTATTGTACAAAAAGGGAATAAATATATATAAAAAAAAATAAATAGATGAATTAATTAATTAATTAATTAACAAAAAAAATGTGAATAGCCTGAAATGTATGTGGAATTTTACCATAAGAATTTTTAGGTTAATATTTTGTTCATGTTATGTTCCAGTACAGTTCGCAGATGTAAACCTTTTCATTGTGAAATATCACTTATTTTAAAAATACTTTTTATTGACGTTTTCCATCTTTAACAACAGACAAAAACAGAACACACACCTACATTTGCCAGTAACCACAGGAAGAAGACAAGGAAAAAAAAGGGAGAAGAATACCCACAAGTCCATAGTGGTTCCAGTACAGTTACAGCAGTCAATAATACAATAGATCAGACCAGTCCAAAAGAGAAAAAAAAGGAAGCTAAGATTTGGTTGAGCCTCTCTCTTTCTTCATATAGTCCATGAGAGGACCCCAGGTTTTTGTGAAATTGTCCATATTGTTGGAAAGTTTATATCGAATCTCTTCAAGATAAAGACATGACATCAGGTCATTTAACCAGTTACTGTAGATTGGGGGAGTGGTAGCTTTCCACTCCTTCAAGATGAGCCTTTTCGCAATGACCATACCAAAAATAATAGTTTGTTGAATGGAAGGGAAATATAATAGGGTTTGGGATGAACACCCAAATAATGCAGTTAGGGCATCTGGGGTTATGCCCTTGTTGAATAGTCTTATATAAAAGAAAAATCTCAGACCAAAAACTTATGAGCGAGGGACAGTAGAAGAATTGATGA
The DNA here is from genome assembly GCA_020466265.1 of Siphamia tubifer. Lineage (NCBI taxonomy): Eukaryota > Metazoa > Chordata > Actinopteri > Kurtiformes > Apogonidae > Siphamia > Siphamia tubifer. Next base: position 12,119,130 of record CM035805.1, read on the forward strand.
GCTAGAGTACCATCACTTATTTTACACCTATCACATGAAGGTGAAACGTTGGGAAATATTTTATTGAGCCGAGTCTTAGAATAATGTAGTCTATGTATAACTTTGAACTGAATAAGCTGAAGCATGATTTGATTCCAGTCAAGATCTTTTCCCATAAGTCATCAGATATTTGTTCGTTTACGTCCCGCACCCAAGCCTCCCTGAGGTGGCCCGAGGATGTAGGCAGAGAAAAAGGGTCAGTGAATTGCGATATTAAGTGTTTGGATGTAAGGTTTTTCCTCATGATCTCAAAAAACATGTGCTGTGTAGGGATTTTGTTAGGACCTGGTACAGAGTGTCGAACAAAGTGTCTGATCTGAAGGTACCTATAGAAATGACGGAGATTGAAATTTGCCTGCAGCTGAACAAAGGACAGAAAATCCTTCTTGATATAGAGGTCCCCAATTGAAGTAATACATTTATTTGACCATTCCTTAAAAGCAGAATCTGATTGGGCTGGTTTAAAGGCTGGGTTTTCAGTTATTGGTGAGTATATGGACAAATCTGGAAGATGTAATACTTTTCTAATTCGTTTCAAAATCTGAATTGAATTAAATAATACAAAGTAATTCCTAACCTTTTTCATGGGAATATTCTGCCTACTAAATATTAAAGCAGATAGCTGAGCGCCTGTGAGAGTTTTATGCTTCAATTCTCAGCCAACATGGCTTGCCTTCAGTATTATCTTCATTTTGATCTTGGGACCAAAATACTAAAGCCCAGTAGTAATGTCTAATTATTGGTAAACCTAAACCACCTTCTTCAGGAGGCTTTTGTAAGTGTAAGTATAATCATTTTAACTATATTAACTCGCCCAATTAGAGAAATTGGGAGTAGCTTCCATTTCTCAATCATATCTCCAAGTTTACTTATAAGTTTAATTTGAAAAGAAGTTTAGGATCTCAAGGCAGAACAATTCCCAAATATTCAAAGAACTTGGTTATGACTTTGAAAGGGAAATTGTTTAGGAATGATTTGTCTGGATTATCTGAAAGAGGCATGATGACACTTTTCTCCCAGTTAATGGTAACAGACAGAAGGCCAAATTCCTTAATGATGTTGAGGAGTGGTGTCAGAGATTTCTTAGTGTCAAAATTACATCATCAGCATATAGTCCTATTGTACATTCTGATATATTTTATCTAAATCCCTGTATTTCTGAGTTTCCCCTGATGGCGATGGCAAGTGGCTCTAGAGCCAATGCAAAAAAAAAAGGGAGACAAACAACAGCCCTGTCGAGTACCGCGATGTAATAAAAATGGTGGAGATTTGTTGGTGTTTGTGAGTATACATGAACTAGCATGAGCAATATATGGGTCATTCCATGCTAATGTGTAAATTTTAATAAAAAAAATAAATTCTTTTTTTCAGGAATCTTTTTTCCTCTCATTGTAAACAAATTATTAAAGTTTCAGAATATATATCTGAAAAGATAACTTTTGAATAACCAACCTCAAAATTTTAAAATTTTGAATTACCAAATAGTATTGTAACGGACATCATTTGGACGGAATTCCAGAGGAATTTTAGGAACTTTTTCACCATCATTCCTATATTATTGAACAGAAACACTTCTAAAAAGCTTCAGAAACAAAGATTCTAGATAAAGTAATAATAAAAAATAAAAATAATAAAAAGAAAAAAATACTTCCATATTGACTTTGTCAATAAAAATGTAGAAAATCACCACTCGGTTATAAGCATACACATACATATTATTTTCCTTATTCTGGTAAAATGAAGTGAACAAGCCAAGATAAGAGTTATTATCAAAAATAAACTTTGAAACTTTAATTTCAACACTTAAAAACTTCAAAATTTTCAACAAAGTCTGAAAAATAGACAAGTAAATGCATGAAGTGAGTAATGTAACGGACATCACCTTGGATGGAAAATATTGAATTAAGATTAAAACTTTTATAAAAACATTAAAAAACTTCAACAATTCATAAAAATTGTCCATTAGACTGTCCATTACATGGCATGGGTGGGAGGGGAAAATAAATATTATTTTGTTCGATTACCAGAAATATCTTTTGTTTTTGTTCATATTTTTTCAACTTGAATTTAAATTTCCAAGAATCATACAGGAAGTCCTCCCTAAATATAATTCCTACATGTCCTAGATTATTATTGGCATATAGGGGGCAGAAAATTAGGCTATTTTTCTCAAATATTTCATAATTAGTAGGGGTGTGTTTTACACTCCGTCTTACAGTGGTGTCCGTTACCATGGTTACGAAAAACGATGTCAAATCGCTTTAAATCTCATTAACATTGCGTGTAGATGAAATTTGTACAGTTTTTTTAATTAACTGAAGGAATTTTACATATTAACAGACATACAATCATATTTTAATAGAATGACGAGCGTTACAGAAAATTTCCGTCTTATTCTGACGTCCGATCATAGATTTTCTGTCCAAAACAGCGGCATTTTGAAAACAAAAACATCGTCGCTGTAGAAATGGAGCTGGCATCGTGTCTACGTGAATCCAGCAATCATATGCTATATACCAGAGGAATCCTGACTTATTCATGCACTAAATCACCTAGTATCCTTCATTTATAATGATCGGACGTCATGTAATAACGGACGTTACTAATCTGGACGGAGCTGGAAGATTCAGCTCTCCTCGCCATGTTGCTGGCTTCTCCACAGAGATCGCTGACGTAGTGCGCTGGTTGGAAATGCCCAGAATGCTCTATAAACGTCATCACTTCTGGGGCACAACAAATTGGGTTTTCCTACTCTTGTCACGGACGTCAGTGGATGGACGGAAAATGCAGTGGTTGACTTCGAGTTCGATTTACAGCCAAGGCCTTTGATTAATACTGATTTATCTGGCCTTATCGTGTCAATATACTAACTAGAATAATTCCTACGTATTTAGTGTGTATTTCACAATGTAAGTTCGTCAGTAGCAGGCTGTGTAACGCCCGTCATTTTTCTGGACGGAATGACTGACGTCCGTTACTTGATATTATTTCTTATCTCAAACCACAGAAACTAGTACAAAAACACTACAGTTTTCTCCAGAACATTATTTTTAATTATAACTTCAGGATAAAAAATAAAAACACGAATATTTTCAAAGGAATAGGTTGTTTATTCAATACACAATCAAGCATGGCTAAAAAAATGAAATTGTACCTACCTTTCCATCCATCAATGTCATTTATTGGACTATCTTTCCAAATTTATCATATTTATGTCAGGACTATGAGAGAAATAGGACTCAATAAAAGTTTTGTCCATATCTATCATAATTAAGGCTGTACGTCTTTCAATTGTTGGCACTAAAAAATTTACACATTAGCATGGAATGACCCATATATATATATATATATATATACATACAGGAAGTTGGCACAGCAGTGACATCCTGACAACTTCCAATGAGAAGCTGAGAAAAAGGAAGCGGAAAAGAAATGTATCGACATCGCATCAGTACAGGCGGCTGTGGCTCAGTTGGTAGAGTGGGTCATCCAATGATGGTCGTCCGTTTGCATCCCGGCTCTGGCTGTCAACGTGTCAAAGTGCCTTGGGCAAGACACTGAACCCTGACTTAGGCTCCCAGTAGGACTGGCAGAACCTTAGAAATCTACTTGTGTATGAGTGTGTGGGTGAATGGGTGAATGTGAGGCTAATGTAAAGCGCTTTGAGCACCATGAAGGTGGAAAAGCCCTATATAAGTTTACTATCTTTATGGATGTACATAGCATCTTGTGTAAAGGCATGAGAGGCTAAATAACAGCTGTTACGGGTGAAACATTATTAACCACTGCTAACCATAGATAGATAGATAGTAGCCTCTCATTTCTCTAACATTAAAAAGATTGCAAAATACCAGAATTGGTGGCTGGTGGTTCAGGAAGAATGAAACACCATTTTCACACATGAGAAATAAATAGATGGATAAATACATTTTAAAAAGCCATGAAAAAACTTAAGCTAATCTGGAAACTAAACTAAGACTAAGTATTTAGGAGGGGAAAGGAGAAGTAATAAAAAGTAGCAAATCTGCCCTAAAAACTAATTAGAACTAACTAAATTAGATGGGGGAAAAACCCTCAAAACTAAATTACAATGAAACTCTAATGAAAAGTATAAAACTATTATAACCTTGGTGTGTTTATGTGTGATGAGCTCCAAACCAAAAATAATGCCATGCCAATTTGAAAATGTCACTGAGGGCTGATACACTTCACCCTTCTTGCATATTTCCACTGTGACTGTATTGCTTGGGTGTTGAAAGGTGTCTAATCAATAAGCACTGCTTTCTCTTCTCAGGATGAGTCATCAAGTGCTGCCAAAAAGCCGCTAACCACATTCTGTGTCAGTCTGTGTACACTCAAAACCATAACCTTTCATTTTGTGCCATGGCACTTAAAGGACAGGAGTTGAAGCAGTGCTCCAGCTCCACCTGACCTGTGATATACTGACTGGTCGTGACAGTAGACACTAGTATGAATGTGTCTGTGAGCACAGCTAAAATAATCTTGCTGGATATTTGTTCGTTTCTCTGCTTCTATAATTCTCAGTCAAGTCAGATTCAGAGTAAATAATATAAATTCAGCTGTAAACACCTAATTCCAGTTGAAAATGAATGACTTAAACTTAATTCCACTTAAAGTCACTGGTTTATTCTGATCTTAATTCTGAATTCAATAATTCCTCTGCCACGTAAACAGTTAATTCCTCTTTAACATTATTCCTGTCATTCTGCAAATGTTCTTGGTCTCATTGCGACTACGCACATATTTGGCATAGTTGATGCACATATTCCGCAGTCAGCATTAGTTTGTTGATTCCTATGATTAATTCAGTCAAGCTACTGCTTTGACAAAAAGAAATGCAAAAATCACATGTAGTATCTGGCCTTCCATGTTGCTAGTTGAAATAAACACAAAATATGAAGTAGATATCATCGCTTATTTCCCGTAGGCATCCAGACATTAAGTGGCCATTCTGTCTAATCAGAACCCGCTGTACATCCAGCCTAATTAACTAGAATGGAATACATAATAGAATGGAATATTTTTTTCAGAATTAACATGTCAATGTAAACATAATTCAGAATTATTTTCTAAAGGTTATTTTATAAATAAATAATTCTGAATTTTAAAAACATTATGGAAACATAGCAGCTGTTTGGTTTGCATTTCTTTCAGACTCCAGTGCTTTACCAGATGCAATGAAATTAGCACAGTGGTCACACAACAGTACATGAACAGCCATTTACTTTCAGATCGCTTCCATTGTACAACTAACAATCATATGATCCACAGGGTCTCTGACTTCTCGGACACAGAAAAAACCTTCCATTGGTTGTTATGACCCTCATTCCCTATTACATGAATAACATAGAAGATGCTGAAATCATTAAATGAATATTTTAAATAAACAGTTTTCTTTTGTCATGTGGTCTTTTCTGCTTCCCTGTTGGGGGGGTCATCTGGTTATGTTGTAGTCGCTCTTCGGTCCGGTGTTCTGGGAGTCAGGTTGTTTGTGAATGCAGCCCAAAATACAAATACAACAAGTACCTGAAGGGAAAGTTGAAAAAAGAACTTTAAAGAGAGAGTTCAAGATGGCATTGGCAAGATGGCAGTTGAGAGGTAAACAGATGGGGTCCGCATAGTCCACCCCCAGGATTGAACCTCAGCAGGTCTGGGTTATGCTCCCTCTGAGCGCATTTCCTCCGTGGCGACCGACTCTGGGTTGGTCAGGAAGGGTCAGAGTGCGAAGGTGGCTCATGGCTCTGGTGGCGAACTGTACAGCACTCTCTGCCCAGGCTTCGCCGCTTCCCAGCTGAGTACTGACTGGACCTTCTCCCCCCAAGGGATGGGTCCCCTCTGCTTCCAGCACACCAACCACGTTGCCAAGGCAGGGCCCACGTACAACAGGCGCCAGGCGTCAGCTGTGATCTTGGCAACCCACCTTGAAACATTATTGTTTTTTTGTTTGTTTATTTGTTTGTCCATCTTTTCATCAGCAACTTGACATAAAAAAAATACTGGATTAAGGTCCATGACATTTTCAGGAAAAATGCAGGGTGGCGCATAACAGATCACATTAAATTTTGGTGAATGTAAGTCAAAGGTCAAGGTCACCAAAATATATTTTTACAATGATCAGAGGTAGTGCAAATCATGAATTTCCTTTTCATTCCTGTGTACTCCTATTCTTGTATATAACTTATTTTTGCTCTCACTATTCATGTCACATCAGAACCTTGAAGGACAAATTTGAAGACTCTAGGTCAAAAGTCAAACTCACAGTAATAGTCAAAATCTAATTTCTGATATAAACTTTGAACTATTCATCTTACAGACTTCCAATGACAACAAAAAATCTACATCTTGTTTGTATAGAGTTGTACCTATAATGGAAAAATGAGTGAAGATAGAGCCTTAGTTGCTACTTATGTTTTTACTGGCATTTATCTGTTTGTCTGCGTGCAACACAACTCAAAACATTATGGATGGATTTGGCTGAAATTTTCAGGAAATGTTGATAGTGGCACGTGGGACGCCTGATTAAATTTCGGTGGTGATCAGTGGAGGTATGTGGGGGGTGGGGATGGGGTTATTTAGGTGCTTTTGGGAGGTTCAAATCACTTTCCACTGGAAATGAATGACTAGATCTGAAGATGCACTACTGGCTTATTTATAATTCATACAGTTTAAGTTGATCCAGTATGTGATCCAATGTTTGAACCCAAACATTTCCCATTGACCTAGTCCAAATAAAAGAGTGTCCCTTGAGAAATGTAGACTTAAATTTCTTGTACTGTCACATGTTTTTTCATGTGAAGAAGAACAGCTGTTAGTCAGGGCATTTGTTATTTAAAGATTTCAACATGCATGAGCTGGCTGAACACAGACAGACAGTCCCCGTCTTCTGCTGTGTCTTCACCCTCACATAATTTCAGGTTTTTCACATTTTATTGCCTCAGTATAGTTTGAAAATTTGAAGTTGTCATCATTTATAGGCAAAGAAAAAACTGAGAAGAAAATGTGAAGTTATTATGTTATTATGACCTTCATCCCACATCCCGCATTGGAACCGTTATTGGGCCTCATTTGTCCCCCGGACCACATGTTTGAGACTCCTGCCTTAAAGGAAACACCCACACTTCCTCTTAACTTTGCAGAGTGGATACCGTCATACTCACTACAACCAAACATTCAGGGCCCCACAACAGAAAAGGGTTTTGTCCTGTAGTTGGTTCATGGTAAATCCCAACTCTTATGTTTACCATTTAGAGTTCATGTTGGAAGATACAACAGAATGTCTGTAAAATAGACAGATATACTAATCAAATGGATCAAAAAGACATAGATTTATTCTCACAAATATCTATTCACTTATCCATTTATAACTAGGGGTGTAACGGAATACAAAAATCGCACCGTTACAGCCTTACTTATAAACAAATCACCTGCTTTCACTCAGAACTTTTTTGTATCTTTACCTATTGCTTTGTTGACACTGAAGTCATTTTATCTAAAGACAAACTGACAAAACAAGCCAAGGATACCTTATGCAGTCGACCCGTGACCTCTTGAGTTAACAGTAGGTCGAAATCTGTACACACAAGATGGAAAATTGAAGAACCAGCATTTTGGTGCTTATTGGAAGTCTGTAAGATGAAGAGTTCTATCATTAGATACAAAATTAGATTTTGACCTTTATTGTGACCTTGACCTTTGACATAGAGTCTTCAGTTTTGGGCTTCAGAGTTCTAATATTAATGCACATCACCATTATTGCACATATTTATGTTATATGTTATTGCACAATGTGTTATCGCAATAACAATATTTTTTCAATATGTTGTGCATCCCTATTAGAATCCTGTGTCACTGATGAAGTAGTAGGAAATAAGCACCAGCATGGTGTCCAGCCTGAATTTTCACAGATGTCACATCTGTCTTTGGCCCCATCGAGGATGTGTTGCTCTACTCATGCCTTGCTGCTGTCTTTCGTATGCCTCACATTCTGGCTCTGCAAACCTTTTTTCTCAGCATGATAATTCTTGCACTGCTCCAGTTGACACTGCTATAACAACAGCATTTGAGTATACTCTTAAAACGTGATATGCTGCACAAGCAAGGGCAATGTATGAATGTGTAAGTGTGTGTGTGTACTTGTATTCGTATCTTTTTGGGGACATTGATTTGTTTACACAACATGGGGACCCCTGACACTAAATGCTACTGACACTAATGACACTAAAATATAAATCTGTGCAAAGTATGAAAATGTATGCAAATGATGTCGCCCTATAAATACATGAATTACTTTCTGGAAGCCCCCATAAAGCATGAACAGGTGCAAAGCCAAGCATGTCTTTTTCAAAGGTTTGAAGATGTTTACTTTTTTAGATTATTATTATTATTATTATTATTATTATTATTATTATTATTATTATTATTATTATTATTATTATTATTATTCATTGAATGTAATTTTTTTTCTTTGAGTATACTCTTAAAACATGAAATGCTGCACCATCAAGGGCAGTGTGTGTGTTTTAACGGTATCAACAGACTTGTACCATCCAGCCCACTCTCACAGACACAGATGATCACATGCACGCTCTTGGCTTTGCACACACACCCACTCACACATATACATGCATGGAGATGCATTTTCTGAAGATTTTGGACGTGGGCGATGCCTCTGTGTTGACTCTTTCCTGTGGGGAAACTTTCCACTTGTTTTTTTTTTCTATGAAGTGTACTGAGCATGAACTTTTTGGTTAGAATTCACTGTTGTGAATTGTGTGCTGTGAGCTTTATGGATGTGCTGAATCGATTATGTGGAATAAAGGCTTTCCACCCCCATGTAATCGCCCCTCCCCCTTCAACCCCCCACCCCCACCTCCACCAATAGTTTCACCTTCCTCCAGTAACCCCATTAAATATGGAACATATAATCCAGTCCAGGGCTGGTGTGCCTACTTGGCCTGCCAATCACTGGCCTAATTTCCACCGGACCTGCTCCTGTGGTCGTGAAGTTGTGACTGAACCCCCCCCCCCCTCCCACAATTGAATTCCTCAAAAACCCTCATTTCACATGGCTATGATGGTTTAGAATGTTTCACTTTGATGACACAGTGATTCTCTGTATAGCACATAATACCGTGGGGCCAAATCCGGCCCACCAAAACAGTCCAATCTGGCCCACAGGATGAATAACAATGAAGAAAAACTCATTTTAATTCAGGTTCTATATACAGAATAATTACATCTCAATTGGGTGAGAGTAGTAAAATGTCATCAGAATTACCTATAAATGATTAAAAACTGGATATTTTATCTTTGTTTTAGCATAAAAACAGTAAAATTACATGAAAATCTTTATATTAAAGTTGTCATTCCATTGTTATTTCATTAATATTGCTGTGTTCTCCATCGCTGTTGAATACATTGTGATTTGGTTCTATTTAAGAAATATCTGGATTGCTTTGTTTCAAGCACAGTAGAAATATTACTTGAGGTCGAACAACAGAGTTTACCGGTACTTCTTCATACATGTCCATGATGCGGTGATGAGGCATCTCTGATTTGCTTAGAATGTGTGAAGGAACACTCCCCTCTCACTCTCTGTATGTGTTTACCTTTACCAGAGTAGCATCCAGCTAGGTTTCGTGCCATTGCTTGTTTTGAAAAGGTACAGGGAAAAAATTTTTTTTTTTTATTTCCATAGAGAGCACATGAACCAGTTTGATCCAACATTTTTGGCCGTTTATGCAGCAGCTACTGTGGCTCCGTCTTCTCTTATAGATGCTAATGCTGATGCGACTTCAGATTCACTGCCGGGGACGGGTTTAACTCCACGTAGGTGACGCTAAAGACCATCTGATGACTGGCTTTTTCTGGGTCCCTCGTTCCTCTTTTTGTTTTCTGTGAATGCGGTACACAGCCCGTGGAGGGGACACACCACTTGCAAAGGCAGCATGTGTTGGTAACTCGGGGTGACCCATCAGATTCCAAAAGGAGTGTGGAAAAGTGGTCAGCAGAATGACACCTTTAACAAAAACCAAAAAATGTGAGTAACCTGAAAAAAAAAAAAAAAAAAAAAAAAAAAAAAAAAAAATATATATATATATATATATATATATATATATATATATAATAAAATTATATAAATATTCTACCTGTTACTAAGTATTTTGTGTATTTGTAATGGTAATGTAAGCTGTAATTGAGGCAAATGGGGACAAAATCTGATTAAAATTTCACTTGTTTTTCTCAAAACGTGTCAAGTTGTTGATGTTCTTCACATTTTGAGGGAAACATTGTAGATGTAAACAATATTCTAATTTAATGTTACTCTTTTCACTGTTATAATTTTACTGGTCTGGTCCTTTTCAGATCATATTGAGCTGAATGTGGCCCCTGAACTAAAATTAGTTTGACAGCCCTGCTGTACAGTATTGAAAAAGCCTTAAAATCACAAAAAAAATTGCCAAAAAAATTTCAAATTTAAGTCTTAAAATGTCTCGCATACATTTCTTACTTCTCATGTCACCAGGGGATTATCCGGTTTACCATTATACTTGAAGTGGTTTATTTTTTACTAAGCACAGAAACTAGAAGATAGTCTCTGCCAAATGAAGTCTGATATGTGCATTTCAGCCTCAGTCAAACTCTTAACACTAACACTGAAAAGCACATGCCTCAAGTTTGCATTTGTATTTGGAAACATTTGTATTACATTCAGAAGTACATTCCAGCTTGTTTATTTTCTATGTTTTAGGTTGTTTTTCAGTAAAACCTTAAATAGAATTCAATACATTGGCAATCATTTTTATATTACATTATTGGTGATCTTTTTTTTTTTTTTTCAAATCTAGTCTCTTAACATTATCATAGAAATGGTTAAATAGCTATGCGTCCAGTATCTGACAGGTGATATACAATTAAAAATTAGGGCTGTCAAATTATTATACGTTTTAAGTAGATTAATCACAGGGTTGTTTTAGACTAATCAAAGCACTTCATGTCAGTGGACAGTTCTGTCTGTATTTTTGTATTTAAATTTCCCACAAAAATATACTAAGAAACAAAAAAAATTCAGAGAAAAAAAATAAAACATGTTAAGATCAACATAAATTCACAACAGAACTAACACAAAAAAGTGATAAAAAAATCTAAATATATACAGTATATACATATACATTTAACATGTTATCCTTACTGTCTGAGTGTTAAAGCCTACTGCTTGTAAACTTTAGGTACAGAGACAGAAAAACATAAATTTTTTGATCATTTCATTGTGCGTTTGTGCGTGTGTGTATATATATATATATATATATATATATATATATATATATATATACACACCGTAATTTCTGGACTATAGAGCGCACCTGATTATAAGCCGCACCCACCTCATTCTAAGAGGAAAACCGATTTTGTACATACATAAGCCGCACCTGTATATAAGCCGCATGTGCCCACATTAAAACATGTAACACAAACACAAAATTAACCCAAACCCGACTTCAAGTCCAGCGAATGAAACTAAATGTCCTTCATTAACCCTTGTGCGGTCCTTCGTAAAAGGCACACTGGCTGTGTCCTACAATCGGGTCTTAAAAACCCAGATTCCAAAGTTCAGTTCCATAGACTCATCAACCCACCCCCCAAGCAGGGCTCTACGCTAACTTTTTTTTCCCAGGAGCACACGTGCCCCTAAGTTAAAAAATTTAGGAGCACACAAAAAAAATAGGGGCACAAGTTGGTTTTAGTTTTAAATGTTTATTTATTTACAGTGCAGTACTTATGCACAGATACCAACATTCTTGAATGACTGCTGTCATTTGTGTTAATTTAGAGCAGACCATAACATAACTTTGTATTATGGGATGCCTTGTCCTTTGATACATTTTAGAACGTTGTATTGGCTGCCTTGTTATTAGATACATTTTAGAATGATTAACCCTTTAACTCCTGAGACTGAGACGCAGTAAAAAATAAAATAAGAGAAAATAAGCAACACAATGAACAAAAAACAGTCAAAGTGATCAGTAAAATGAACAAAAATGAATAATAAACCAAACCAAACCAAAAAAATAATACGTAAGCGCGCACGTCAAAAACGATAGGCTGACATGCTCACGGTGGCCTCCGTGGTGGTAACGTGATACTATGCGCTACCGCCTGGCTGCTGCCCACGCGCATAAACGTTCGACTATATCGAGGCCTTTAAAAGCAAAGTTGCATCGGATGGTCGCAATCACAGACCTATAGAAATAGTGTATAGGTCTGTGGTCGCACTGGCATCATCCCGTGTGCTGTCAGAGGCAGCTGGAGAAAAAAAGAGACTTTAACTTACACGCCGGCATTACGGCTGTGCCAGAGCTGACCGCGTTGATGCCTGTTTAGAATTCTTAACGTTACCCGCTACAAAAAAGCGGCGACGCGCCATAAAAACAAAAATCGATTTTCCAGCAACTTAATATCTAATTAGATACCAAGGGGTCAATATCGATTCAGTATCTAAAATCGATTTTTTTTTGACAACCCGAGTGTGCCTTATTGTGTGCTGCAAGAAGCACTCGCACATGTGCGACTGTTTTGTTTTCCTCGTTCGCATGATGAAATATTTGCTCGCAAATGCGAGTGAAATGGGCGCACTGTAGAGCCCTGCCCCCAAGGATATATTACTGTTTTCAGTAGTAAGCAATGGCATCCTACAGTACGTATAAAAAGGTACATTTGTGAGCCACCGGGTCTCTTTGACCCGAAGGATCACACAAGGGTTAAAGTCCACAGTCCAAAAATCACAGCCGGCAAAATGAACGGAAAATTATACTTAAGGTTTGATGCAGACCTGCAGAGTCCGGGCCCCGTTGAAAGTAATCCAAGGAAAAAAAAGTGTATATTTCCAAAGGTAAGGGAGGGAAAAATATATATCCACTATTGTCCGCCGCATCCACAAACAGGTGGCTGGTCGCCGCCTCGTCTCATCTATTGCAGAGTCAGCGATAACTTTAATCTTTCGCAGAGAGTTCAGGTCAAACTCCTCCGTGCCAACGTGCAAAAATAATCCACAGGGTCTGGTCGAGCCTCTGTCTTCTCTCACACACCGCCGCGGGTTTTTCTTTAAGCAACTTTTTACCCCCTCTTCACCTGTCCGTCACCTTTACCGGTCCTACTTAAACCCATCACCCCGCGTTTGTTCCGCCCCTCCTTTTTCATTCAGTCTTCCTCGACGCATATATTCCACCGGTCTAAATCTTACCTTTTCTACTCGAGCGCCTCTGGCGGGCATTAGGAAAATTACATAAATTGGCCGCATCACTGAAAAAGCCGCAAGGTTGAAAGTTTGGGAAAAAAGTAGCGGCTTATAGTCCGGAATTTACGGTATATATATATATATACATGTCAATGCATGTAATAGGATAATATATCCAGTATCGATTAAGTTATAGCGTGAGATGTCTATGCTTTACACACATAAACAGTGTTACAGAAATAAAATTTTGTGACATGTCACCTTTGATCTCCAGACATCTAAAAAAAATATTGGTCATGATAAAAAAGAAATCTTCATTCCTCATCGTTGGTACCACTCTGACAGTTCTGTGACCCCAATTCTTGAGTTATAACTGATAATGTGATTTTGACCTTTTAGTTAATTGTGACCTTAACCTTTGACCTTTACTCAAATGGATCATTGTATCTGATGTGCATTAGCTATATGTATATGCCCCATGTAATTTCATGGTGATATCTCAAGTATTCATTGAGTATAGACATGATATGTCTCTGCGGACACACACAGATACACACAGACAGACACATAAACACACAAGGTGATTGAGTGAATTTGGGTAAGTATTTTGTCAGTATTTTCACGTCAAGAGCATCATTGTCATCTCTGACAATCCATTAACACCAAACTTTCATTGATGTCTTTGTATTGGCAAAACTTGCGATATGCGATATATTTGTAGAGCATCGCGAGTTTGTATGAGTCAATTATTCATTCAACTATAGACCTTCAACTGTAGACCTTCAACTGTAAACCTTCAATTGTAAAATCTTCAGCAGGAGACCTTCAGACACAAACATTTAGTCATTTTATTCACACATATCAGTGTGTAAATGACATGGATGTATTTCATAATAACAAAACCATTTACCTCAGACTTTTAACAAGAGTATATTAAATTGTTTGTCTGGTTTAGTAAATACTGCATATAAAAAATAAATCTGTAAATATAAATGTTCAACCCTTGGCCAAAGTTTGGCCATCTTTTCAACATTAATAACTAAAGCAACATTTAGCAGCGGTGGTAGCATTTGTTCCCCCCATGGTGTGTTAAAAACTAAATTAATGAAAAAAAAGAAGAAAAGAAATGAATGCGTGTCTTTGCAATGTGAATATTACACATTGTGTTATTGCGATAACAATATTTTTTTATATATTGTGCAGCACTAATTCCTTGTTTATTCCATCATTCACAGAAGAAAAGGTTCAGACAAAGGAGTGAAAATAATGCCCTTGTTTGTTGTTACTGTGAAAACCCAGTAAACACCTGCTGTTCATTGTAGATTTTGTTCCAGACCTTTGTGGCTTCCGTTGTGCAGTTAAAACCAGATGGTCTGGTGTTGACATTGCACATTGAGGCAGTGACAGATTAAAACCAAAATGCCTCCGAGTTGGGTTGAGTCACCATATTGTGAAGCAGGGTGGAAATCAAATGACCAGAATGGCATTAAAGCACACCGGCTGAGACGGAGCTAAGACAGAGCAGTGCAGCTTCAGACATTTGAAGCAGTGAGGCTGATCTATAGATAACCCAGTGTTTCTATCACATGTGCAGCATGTTACCATATAAGACAGCAATATGACTCACCCGCTCACTGACCTACTATGTGGGAAGTCATGATTCATGCAAGCTGCATTTAAGCAGGCAGGCCCCAAAATACTCTTGCATGCCATCACACAAACACATATACAAGTATCTCTCTCTCTCACTCACACTCTCTCTCACACACACACACACACACACACACACACACACACACACATACCTCAGTTGCTCAGTCATACTCATCCACCCACAGACACTGATAGGCTCAGATGCTGTTGGTTACATACAGTCAGAGAGACATTAGAAAGTTGTCAGAGCAAAGTGTGGAATAACAAGATGACTGGATCCTTCCTGATGTCTGTTTGAGGTAATACCTACGTATACTGGCAGCTCACACCATCATGACTGCATTTATTTCCAATTCTTTTAACTATTTTAGTTCATTTTGAAGCTCAAACATTTAACTATGGTCCTATGAAATAAGTACTTTCAGTCCTACTTCAGGATGTTGTTTTTATTTCTTGAACAGAAAACCTTCCATTGAAAACTCACTTTTTACATCAGATTGCCACAAGATGTTTTTTGGCATTTGTGTTGATTTCCTCTTCAAGATGAGTCAGGGTGATTAGTCAGCAGGATGGATCTCTGAGTAAGAGGTTTGCAATAGCACACATTGCTGCACGATACTGCAGTGACTGAGTGGTCTAAGAAAGTCCCTTTAACCCTTTAACTTCAGGAGGTTTTTTGTTGATTGAAATAGTAGTAGATGAAGATTCATCCCTTTCTATTGTTGTCCTTATGTCAAAGATATAAACCATTTTTAATGCAGGTGTTGATTATTTTCTTTGTCTGTAATCCAGCTGCCTTTGATAGTCTCCAGGCAGTTTGGTTTATTTTGAAAGTAAATCTATGCAGTGGTTCCAGTATTGATTCATTTAGTTGAGCTCAGTGCCTGGACCTTTCTATCTCTGGCAGATGAAGGATCTGTGCTGTTAATCAGGTAGGCTTCTGCAGGTGCATTGTGAGTCATTGCGGTTCCGGCTGTGAGCTTTACAACCCTCAGCCCAGAGTTTGCTGCATGTGAGGTTTCTCTTTCAGGCATTTTGTGTTTACGCCGTCAGAAAGACTCATAGACCACAGGACCCTATGGCGATGTCCAAAACCAGAGAGGGGAGGTGAACCCCCCCATCCCCACCAGCAAATGACAACCAGCTTATATACATATATATATATATATATATATATATATATATATATATATATATATATGTATATATATATATATATATATAAAATATGCCTGAGCCACGGTGTTTGATTACATTAGATTCCCCCTGTTAGATTACACACCATGTGGGAATGCCTCAATACTAATGTGCTTAACACCCAACAAATTGACTACCGGATTCATTGGCAATCCTTAAGAATTAATTTGGATATTGATTGAATTGGCTTTCTTATCGCAGTGCTAGTGTGTATGACTGCATATATGTTGCCTTTAAACCTGAGATTTCAGAGGGCTTAGTTTTAAGTCATGTTTTCCTCTTACAGGACATTGGACAGATTAGCTGTTGCTTCCCTGCTCTCATTATACTCGTACATCCCCTGTATATATTCAGCAAAGTTTGGTGAGCATCATTAACATGTCTCAGATGCAGCAATTGAGCATATATGATCTTTGGATCAATATCAGCAGCCCAGTGACCTTCTAAAAGACTGTTTAGCTGATGAGTATATGGAGTTCTACAGCGTCTGCCATGGCTCAAACAGGATTCTGTGGTCACAGAGAAACTAAAGGAAACCCCCTCAAAAAAACTGCCCTTTTCAAAAGTGCCTGTTGAGAATTTATCTTCAGAGATGATGTTACCCAGTGTTTTGATAGAAAATATGTCCTTTAGTTAAGTGATTATTTGCTTATTTTCTGACATAAAGGTACTTGTTTAATGGTGCAGTGAAAAATATCACCTCCTGCAAAGAAATGCTTCTTTTTTTTGTTTTTTTGTCAAGCCGCACTATATTTTAATTCATAATTATTTTCTTCCTAAGTCAGTTTACTTGTTTCAACACATTGACATATCACCTTCCATCCTCATGTTATGAGTGTCTCTCCCCTTTCGGAAAATAAGTGATTTCAGAGTGCTGACGGGGTGCTGGAAGCTCTATAGAAGAGGCTATGTTAAGTGAATATTATTAATAAGGTCTGGTTTACAGAATGCTTTTTTGATATTTGAACCGTTATGAAACACATATGTCACTCAAAGTATGTTTCATTAAGTGCCATTTGATAGGTGACAATTAGGTCTGAGAGACCAACACTTCTGGAGTAAAAGCACAACCTTAATGTGACAACAATGTATTATTAGCCAAGAATACTGATAAGTCAGTGGTGTTTACAAATCTGGCTCGCGCATCATGTCATCTACTGGGGAGACTGTAATCCATCACATTCATTGTTCTTGATATCTTTTGAAGCATTTGGGTAAATCCAGCAAATTTGAGCAAATGAGCTTGAATTTATGCAGTAAAAAAAGACTAAACTAAAAAAAGACTTTAACCTTTTCCACCCTGACCATATTTTCAGGGAAAAACGCCTAAAAAAACATACCCAAAGTAAATGAAGAATTGCTCCACAATCCTAAGGTTTATATGGATGTTCTTTGTATCTATGGTCATCTACACACTTCACAGAATCTATTCCCACTGTCCAATATATTATAGCTATTACTATGACTGGGTAAATTTAATAAACTAAAAGAAAATTTAGATTTTTTTTCATCTTCGCCTGCTTTTTTATTTGACAAAGGATAACACCCTGTTAACAATGATTCCATGAATGTAGAGGCTATTGATCACGTTCAGTAACTCCTTGACAACACATGTGGAAAAGTTGATAGAATTAGAGCAACGGGCAAAGCTTCCACAGAGGTTTTAGTCAGGATAAAACCAGGCGGACAGTCCATTTGGCACAGTTTGGCACAAAACTGTAGGTTATTTTCCACTTCCAATCAAAACTGTCTGGAAAATACAACTCATATCCCTTACAGAAGTATATTACTGTCTTCTGCAACTTTTAGCTATGAAATTTAACTTCTACTTCATCAACTTCTACCATTGTGCACACTATATGATCAATAAAAGCAAATAAAAATTTATAATTTTGTCTCCCAGTGGGGTAATTCTATTAATAACTTACTATATAATACATAAAACACTCTAAACAGCAAAAACTACACAATAATACACATCAATCATAAACATAAAATTAAAAAGTGTAATAAAGATATAATGAAACCAATAACAATAATTATATAAATATATATAAATATCAAAATTAGTACAAACAATAAACTATTCAAAACAACTAACACTCCAAACACTAACTATATAATAATAATAATAATAATAATAATATACAACAACTGTAAACGTGAAATAAATAAAACAAATATCCAATAAAGATGTAATGAAATCAATTATAATAAATAAAAATATCAAAGTTAGTACAAATAAAATCAGCTGTTACACTGAAATCACAAAACAATGTAACAATTGGAATCAACCATCCATCATGGGGTGGGATGTTCCATATGATACTGCAAGAAGCAGTTTCTCTCAGGAATGAGGCAGAGTGAAACATTGCACTTGGAGCAGTAAATGGGAGTCTTGATATCTTTTACTTTATCTTTTACCTGGAGTTTGTTTCGCCTTCTCCTTTTCCTTGGCTACACAGAGTATACACTTCCTCTGGTCCTGACTGCTACTTATTCCTCTGAAAAGAGGCATACAAGTATTGGTGAGGCTAGGCCTTCAGCAACTACAGCTTTAGCATGCTCAACCATTTCCCTCATGAGGACCTCTCTAAATTGTCTTTGAGACATGGAGGTCTGATTCTGAGCACTGGAAACTGCTTTATGAAGAATGTAGTCATTCACTACTGCAATGTCAAGGAAGTGGTAAAAAAAGTGTTTTGTACCATCGCATTGTCTTTCCCCGCACAGAATAATATTGGATTAGGGCGTCTGGGAGATCCACCCCACCCATGTTGATGTTGTAATCTTTGCAGGCATCTGGAATGTCCACAGCAGCCCTGCGCCAGTGTCCGTCAGTTCCCTTCACCCTTCTCTGTACAGTGGCTCCACTTTAAGCTTTATGAAAAGTGCTGCACATATTTACAATTTTAGTATCCATCAATCTTAGAAACAAGAGGTTACCCTTATGGATCCATCTCATGTCTCCTCTTTCAGTTTTTTTTGGGAGGTCATTGATGGTGGTTCTTATTGTGCCACAAGCTGCTGTATTTTGTGCCAGCTTATTGAAAAGCAGTGGACTTGAGTAAAAGTTATCAACATAAAGGCGGTAGCCTTTTCCAAGCAACTGAAAATTCAAAAGATCCATTTCTGATGTGACACTCAGGCCATCCTTATTCTGTCCCCTCTCTGTGACAGTGGTCTGATCCTTCCCTTGATATATATAAAACATTTAAAGTGTAACCAGTTTTTGAGTCTGCCAGTACAAATAATTTGTCGCCAAATTTTGTGTATTTATCTCTCATACATTGCCTGAATCCTATTCTGGCATCCTCTCATCGACTGATATTTCCTGGTATACAATCTCACCATAAAGAGGCTTGACTTTGAACAGCCTGTCAAAGTGGGGTGTTCCTCTTTTTCTTTCATTTTCTTCATCTTCATTTACATCAGAAAGATGAAGAGACCAAAAAATTGCTACACATCTGTCTCTGGACGTGGTACTTCTTGGGAAATAAAAATTATATGGCCTTTTTGTTCTCCAAAAGTCAGCTCTTGAAGGTATATGAACCAGGCCAGAAAAGAAGATGATCAACAGGAAAATGTAGAAAGTGTCTACTGAGATGGGAGACCATTTGTAATGCGCACCTTGGGACAACCATTGTGCAGCATTAGTATTAGTGTTGTTTATTATTTTATGCAATACACTATTGCTGAAAAATTGTTTGAACAGGCTCAAAGGAGACCAGTTGGCTGTGATGTCAATCCTAGGGCCAAGGTTGTTGTGTTGGCTTGCGTGTTGTTGGCTCAAATGTTACTGTTGGTGGTTCAACATCTGGCTCTTCCTTGCTGTGCCACCTCTCCTCAAAATCTCCAGCATCCAACCTTGGCTGCTTGCTGGCTTGCTGGGTGCGGCCCCGGGCCCTTCCTCTGGCCCGACCACGGGCCCGTCCTCTGGCCCGGCCTCGAGGTCTCTTTGATGGCTGTTGTTCAGTTGAAGATGATGAAGATGAGTCCATTTGCCCGTATGTTGAAGGAATGTACTCATCTTCATGACAGCTGTATGAAAAGAGAAAATATGTTTGAAAAACACCTAAGGAATGATACATTACATCAATCTGTAAGAGCAGAAAAGTATCTAAATATAAAGATGAAATACAAATTAAATGAAATACAAAATATGTACTGTTTTGTGTCTGTTCTGGCCACACACAAAAAATAAATAAAATGCCATATGCAAGGTGAATGAGGGGCCTAAGTGATCTTGCTACCGAGTGATGTCTGACATGACATCTGATGCAAAACGCACCAGAGAAGCCATTGAATACAATGACTGTCCATCAAGACACTGGTGTTGTGATTGGTGACATTTGACTTTCTTTGTTCCACCACAATCATCAGCAGACATCCACCTGCGTCCACATATAACCCAAACTTAGTGCCATTCACACTCCCAGTGACTACATTTTTTTCATGCTAGGTCACTCCTCCCCACCATTGTTCAAGGAGTCTCACCTGTCTCCCCTTTGTCCCTCTTCACACCTCTGATTATCAGCTTTGTCTAGCTAGATTAGACTATCCCCCCTTATAATGACAATCTTTGCGTCTGTGAGTAATTCTACTTACTCAGTACAATTCCATTACACATGGCAAGGATATTTGGATGCACTCTTTGGTTCAGCATTTTGAATTTGTATATCACAATAATCCAGAAGTAATTATGAAGCAAAATATATAACTTTCATTGGTAGAATATTTTGTATCATACAGACCTTTATCTGGAAATTATATGTCAACACAGGGAGAGATGGGTGTGATTTGAAACTTTTGAACAGTAGTGTACATGATGTCAACTTGATTATACAAATACACAAATAGTCACATCACAAACCTTGAAAGGACAGGCAATGTTATCTTTGCATGTGCCAGATGTGCCTGCAACTTCACTTTCATCCTAGTGTCTATGAAAAATGAAGAGAATAATTATTTGAGACTAAATACATAAATATTTACATTTAGCCAAAGTAAATAGATAATTGTAATTATAGTATATAGTTTTACATATTTGTAAAATACTTTTCAGTAGTATTGAATAGCGTTATTACTATTGCTCACAAAGTCTGAACATCATATTTTTTACAACCTCTCATAAGATGACAGTTAGAATGTGATTACATTTTTGACATAGGAAGAGAATAATTCCTCTAAACATCATCATGTCTATAAACTTAATCTATTGTAGAAATAACAATAAAATGAGACTGAAAAAATACAACTTTATAGTCAACAATGTGTAATTTGGGTGACCATATTGTCAGGATCAGGGTGAGGTGAATGAGGACTCCAATGCACAGTGCTGAAGGGAAAAATAATTTAATAACAAACAAAGAAACATAAAGACAAGACAGAGACAAAACCTGGGAATAGAACGGCCAGAGTCCGTGTTGATGATGAATGTCCGGATTATGGTGACTGAGGAGATAGGAAAGAGTCTGGGTTATGGAGGTGACATTACTGAGTGGTCCCGCACTGGCAACTGCAAGCCTCACTGCTTTTATAGTTGCAGACGAGGAACGGCTTGCAGCTGTGCAGTGCAGGGCCAGGTGTATATGGAGATGACTGGGGTAAAGGTCACCGGAGCGGAGGTCATGACAGTACCCCCCCCCCCCCAAGGGACAGCTCCTGACGCTCCTAAAAAACAAAAAACAAAGACCCCTCCCCCATTGTCTGGAGCTCAAAAAATAGTAGTGTGTCTTAAAGGCAGGGCAACATGGAAACCCCCTGGTCGGAGTACCCTCTGGGCAGAGTGGTGTGGAATCCTTCTGGGCAGGGCGGTGTGGAAACCCCGTGGGCGGAGTACCCTCTGGGCAGAGCGGTGTGGAATCCCTCTGTTCAGGGCGGTGTGGAAGCCCCCTGGGTGGAGCACCTTCTGGGCAGAGCGGTGTGGAATCCCTCTGGGCAGGGCGGCGTGGAAGCCCCCTGGTCGGAGTACCCTCTGGGCAGAGTGGTGTGGAATCCCACTGGGCAGGGCGGCTTGGAAGCCCCCTGGGCGGAGACCCCTCTGGACAGGGTGGTGTGGAACCCCTCTGGGTAGGGCGGCGTGGAAGCCCCCTGGGTGGAGTACCGTCTGGGAAGAGCGGGGTGGAATCCCTCTGGGCAGGGTGGCGTGGAAGCCCCCTGGGCGGAGTACCGTCTGGGCAGAGCGGTGTGGAATCCCTCTGGGCAGGGTGGCATGGAAGCCCCCTGGGCAGAGTACCCTCTGGTGAAGCGGTGTCCTAACCCTCCAGGTGGAAGACCCACCACACACTCTGGCAGGGAGCGACACAATGGAACAGAGACAAGGCACTAAACAAAGACAGGACAAAACGAGGAAACAAAAGGACCGGGCCGACATGGGGGCAACAAGGGAACAGATCTGGAGCGATACCGACCCGAACACCGCAAGCAGGTCCGGGGCAATACCAGATCGAACATGGGGCAAAGGTCCGTGGTGATACCGGGTCGAACATGGGGAAAAGGTCCGGGGCGAGACCCGGCCAACACGGCACAAAGGTCCGGGGCGATACTGACCCGAACACCGCAAGCAGGTACAGGGAAATACCGGGTCAAACATGGGGAAAAGGTCCGGGGCGAGACCCGGCCAACACGGCAAAAGGTCCGGGGCGAGACCCGACCAACACGGCAAAAAGGTCCGGGGCGAAACCCGGCCAACACAGCAAAAAGGTCCGGGGCGAAACCCGGCCAGACACGACAAACAGGCCCGGGGTAAGGAAGAGAGGGGATGTCTGGACCCGATAACCAGTACCCATTCCAAGAACCAGCATTCCCCAAATTACCAGTGCCACCATAGGCAACTGGTAATAAAGGCAACCGGCCCTGGACGGACTGGAAACATGGCCCAGACCAGAGAGGGAAAAATCTGAGGGGGAGAAAAGCAACAGGCAGAGACAGGGGACAGAAGCCAGCAACGGGCAACAGGTAGAGACAGCCAGAAATAGGGAACAGACAGCGAAGACTCAAAACCCAGTACACAGAGAAGACTTGAAACCCTACGCTGACTACAAGCTAGACTGAACAGACAGAAAAAAGACTGAAAGACCACACTAGCCAAAAGAAAGACTGAAAGACCACACTAGACAGAAAAAAAAGACCACACTAGACAGAAAAAAAGACTACACTAGACAGAAAAAAAGACTACACTAGACAGAAAAAAAGACTACACAGAAAAAAAGACTACACTCTAGACACAAAAGGACCACACTAGACAGAAAAAGGACCACACTAGACAGAAAAAGGCCGAAGAAACACGGAGCGCTAGCCAGATACACGGAACGCTAGCCAGAGACACGGAACGCTAGCCAGAGACACGGAACGCTAGCCAGAGACACGGAACGCTAGCCAGAGACACGGAACGCTAGGCAGAGACACAGAATGCTAGGCAGAGACACAGAACGCCAGGCAGAGACACAGAACGCTAGGCAGAGACACAGAACGCTGGGCAGAGACACAGAAGGCTGGGCAGATACACAGAACGCTAGGCAGGGAAACAACTAGCAGGGAACAGGACACAGGACGGGACAGAAGACAAGACTGGACAGACCGGGGAAACTAAATCAAAACAGGTCCCTTCAGCACTGGCGGAGTCCTGATGGTTGGTGTGACCATTCTGTCAGGATCAGGGTGAGGTGAATGAGGACTCCAATGCACAGTGCTGAAGGGAAAAATAATTTAATAACAAACTAAGAAACATAAAGACAAGACAGAGACAAAACCAAACCAAAACCTGGGAATAGAATGGCCAGAGTCCGTGGTGATGATGAATGTCCGGGTTATGGTGACTGAGGAGATAGGAAAGAGTCCGGGTTATGGAGGTGACATTACTGAGTGGTCCCGCACTGGCAACTGCAAGCCTCACTGCTTTTATAGTTGCAGACTTGGAACGGCTTGCAGCTGCGCAGTGCGGGGCCAAGTGTATATGGAGATGACTGGGGGGAAGGTCACCGGAGCGGAGGTCATGACACATATGTCCAGACAAAATCTGGTAACTATGTTAGTATATGTTGTAACATGATGCGCGTCCTCACATATGTTCAGACAAAATCTGGTAATATATGTTAGTATATGTTGTAACATGATGCGCGTCCTCACATATGTTCAGATAAAATCTGGTAATATATGTCAGTATATGTTGTAACATGATGCGCGTCCTCACACATGTTCGGACATAATCCGAACATATGGTCACCCAAGTATATGTTGTAGCATGGCGAGCGGAAATTCCTTGTTATTTCCAAGGAATAAAAACTTACTCGTAAACGGGATCTATGTCCATTTGGAAGAGCGTCTCCTCTTCTGATCCACCATCGCTGCTACTGTCAGAATCGGACAAATCAGACAGCTCTATATCTGATTTTCTCTGAATTTCAGCGAGTATAGCAGACATGTCCCGGTCTGTCCTGAACACCTTTTTCGCCATAGTTTTCACGCCGGCACTTCAACACGCTAATACTAATAAAAATACACAAATTCTAACTAACACTCAATAAAATACACTCTCACACACTGCTACTCACTAACTATCTACAATTACCTAAAACTAAGAACAAACTAGATAAATATAACAAAAATCGCAAATCGCTCACTATAGGTCACCTGTAATACAACGCTCAGTGCCGGTCTGTATGCGTCTGCATGCGCCGTGCGTAAAAGTCACTTGTGAAGATTTCTACTCACCCCTTGTGACCCCTTATACGCAGGCTATTCACACTCGGAGGGTAATGTAGTTAATTTTAAACAGGGTATCATTGGATTCAGTAGAATCTCCTCTTTCAAAGGACTGCAAACATGGCCGGATCACAGCTTCATTGACGGCGATATAGATCAATTAATGGCGCATATCAAAGAAATTAATTTGCATATATTTCACCCCACACTGATTAAAAATAATTTTTTAACATTAAATTTAATACTAAAATACACTTTAGATGTACTTTTATCAACATTAGGATCTAAACTTTGAGCAAAAGTAGAAAAAATATGAATCGTTCACATTTATGATATTGTAATTAAAGATAAAAAATAATAAAATAATTTCGGCCCACGGGTCTGTGTAACAACCAGGGAGACATATGGAGCTGAGGGTCCAAATTCAAAGTCATTAACTTTCTCTATTACTCGGCAGACACAGTGATCCCTGTTTAATCAATTCAGACTCCTGATATTCTCATTTGATGCTGCTAATGAACCATTAACAGGTTTTTGAGGAGCTCTGCACTTTGTGCTGGATGGTGCATCCAGGGTGTCATTAGCAACTTTCATGAATATAAAAGGCAACCACCCATGGTGCATCAAATATATGTGGTTTATTCTGTCTACTCATACATTTCTCACAGCCCAAAGCCACTGTACAATCATTGGTCAGAACAAATGCTGGACTGTTGGACGAGGAATTTCAGACTAAACAAAGGCTTACCTCAACTCTGGCATGACCAATCTACAACAGGAAGCCATAGAGGTCAGAAGACCATCTATCCTGCAGGAACTGGTATTTTTCTGACACAATTACATTGCTTTTCCCTGAAAATAAACCAATCAATCACAATGTGTTTGGTTGCGTTTACTTGCATTTTTATAAAAATCGTACAAGACACGTAGGAATCAGTCTAAACCAGGTTAAACTTTTACAAAGTCATCAGAATCACTGTGCATGTTTTTTTTTTTTGCATGTTGAATGCTTCACACAAAGTGTATGAAGGAACGCTATCGCAGGTCCTTCCTTCCTGCAGCCGTCAAACTCTACAACAAGCAGTAGACTACACACCCTACATGACTGCACTTCATTTGCACACTTGCACAATTGCACTTACACTGGGCACTTTACCTTATTTTACACATTTGTAATTTTTGTCATTTGTAAATATTCTATTTCTTATATTTTTCTTATATTCCTTCTTTATATTGTATGTTGTTCTTTTTACCATAAATTAAGCTGCTTCTTTAAGCTTCTCAGAGTTACTGTCCAAGGATAATAACGGGTTATCTTATCTTATCTTACCTTAACTTTTCTTTTCTTTATTTTTCCTATCGTAATCCACCCATATGGGTTTTTTGTGGGGCCCAATACTGATACTGATTCACCAATGAGCAATACAGGACAGCCCCCCCCCCCCCATCAAATGATAAAAAATTGTCTTTAATTTGAATTATATAATGAACATAGTGAATTGACTCTCGTGCTGTCGTCCTACGACCAGGTCTTACAGACCCACAGTCCAAAGTCCAGATTGACTCATCACCCCACTCACAAGGATATCTGACTCTTTTCAGAATCACAAATGTAGTAAGCAATGGCACCATATGTATGAAAAGGCACATTTGTGAGCCACTGGGTCACTTTGATGCAGAGGACAACACATGGGTTAAACTAATAAATATAACTTCCACCTTCTCCTTTTTCCTTTTTTTCTCTCCTTTCTTTTTTCCTTCTCTTTTTTTTTATTTTTTCCCCAATATTTTTGTTGTTGTTTATTTACCCCTTTTTTGTTACTTGCCTCTTTTCTCTTCTTTTTTTCCTTTTAGTCTTCCATTTTCTCAAATTTTTCTCACCTGCTCCTCCTTTTTTGTGTTCTATCCCTTTTTTCTTTGCTTTTTCCTTCTTTTTTCCTTTTTCTATAATTTTTTCTCTCCTTTTATTTCCTTTTTCTGTTTATCTTTCCTTTTTTCCCCTTTTCTCCTCTTTTTTCCCCTTTTTTCCTTTAATTTTCCCCTCTTTTTTTCTTCACCTGTCAGCAAATCATAGCAGGGAAAAAAGAGCGTATCAGACCAGTACAAGATTATTTTTTTTTTAATATCAGCCCAATATATAGTTTGATTAAAAGCCTGTTGGTGTGGGTGTAATTACAGTCATCTGGTGGGATGCGTCCCTTAGCTCCACAGTGCTCATGTTTGTCTCTGACTTTACAGATAATGTCATTATAGAGAAGCTGCTGAAGTACAGGCAAACCTTGTTCATTCCTAGAAACCACAGGATGTGTATTCATATTTAGGAATCTGCTAGAAAATTGGGAATCATATAGTGAACATCAAGAGGTGATGCAGAGAAAAGGCAAATATTAGTGATAGACTGATTTTTTATTTTATTTTTTACATCAGCCTTAGCCAGTTACCCATACAGGGAACTAGAGCTGGGTGATATGGCCTAAAAATATTTTCACAAAAAAATTTATTTACAATTTATGCACATTTTTTCCCCTCAAGTACATGAAATGAAGCTAGAGCTAGGCTAGTTATATTAGCACTAGTACAGGAAATTAAGCTAAAGCTAGACTAGTACCTCTACTTACGAAATTCATTTGTTCCAAAAATGTTTTCATACCATACCATTTTTCATAAATAGAGTCGCATTTTACATGTCAAGGGCCCCAAATACTACCCCCTTTAAAAAATGACTAATTTTGTATGAAATATCTGTTAAAAGTAAAAGAAAATGTAGATTTTAGATGTAATTTATTGGTCTCAGTGAGGAAATGTGTCTTTGCTGACTGACCATTAAACACTGAACCATTAAAATGAACCAGACTTGTGGTTGGTTTGATTGCCACTTTCACCTTGTTTGTTGACGGACGTTTGATGGGCTGTAGATCCAGAGACAATTGCCTGTAATGGCTTTTCATGATCGTCCTGGGGTGCACAGGCCATATACATTGTCACAGCCCGTGGACAGGTTTTCAGGGTATTTTTTACATGAATTTGGAGGGTTTGTGGGGTTTCGCCAGCATGTCTTTTGTTCGTGCTGGTGGAATGATGGCTGCCTCCTTTTTTTTATAATCACCTGCAGCTCACTTCTTCTTATCATTCGCACCAGGAGTCGCTTTCTTTGGGTTTGTGATGGTTAACAAATACTTACTGTGGTGGGGTTTCAGTGGATGCATTCGGAGGGACTCACGAGGGAGCGGTGGCTCTGTCCTTTACATGTTGTTTCTGATGCTGGGCCAGCACAGGTACGGATCTATGAATGAGGGTCAAAGGCTCACGAAAAGCATCATGGGGGGCTCCGTCATAACGAATGGGATGCTACATACAGTATATTTATGTACATTACGTACAGTACTTACAGTAATGTCCATAGTATTTATGTCTGGGGGGGTTTTGGTTTCCTTTTGTAAATAGAATTTTCTTTCATATTCAGAGATGAAAAATTTAGGTAAATGTTTTTCATTACTTGGATTATTTGTTAGCTGGGTCTTTCATAAGTAGAAGTAGTTCATACATATTTCCTGTACTAATGCAGGAAATTAAGCTAAAGCTAGGCTAGTTATATCAGCTCTGGTACAGTAAATAAAGCTAAAGCTGGGCTAGTTATATTAGCTCTAGTAGAGGAAATGAAACTAAAGCTAGGCTACTTTTATTAACCCTAGTACAGGAAATTAAACTAAAGCTAGCTTAGTTATATTAGCCTCAAATAATTTTAACATCCTTGATTGCTAATTTCTTCAGTGTAACGTTTGCATTTCACAAATTAATCTGACCGGCTGGACTGTACCCTTTGGTGGGCCAGTTTTGGCCCCCAGGCCGCAGATTTGACAGCCGTGGTCTAAAACATGCAGGATAGTGGCTCTGAAGGACCGGACCTGAACCTCCTTGAATTAAGGAGTGAAAACACAGAACAGAGGAAGAACAGGTGAAAGACATGGACATAACAATGTGAACCAGGGTTGGACTGGGCCAAAAAATTGGCCCAGGCATTTTGAACCCAGACCGGCCCACCGGGTATCGAGTGGAAGCTATATTGTAATTTAGTTGTTCAAAAGCTCAGTACTTGTACCTATCAGTTGTAATAGTAGTGGATTATAGTTTGTATTAGTTGTACTTGTAACCTTATATCATTGTGTTTTCTTTAGATTAGATGATGTGATATCCAGGGGAATGGTTCTTCTTAGAAATCCTGGGTGTTGTGACACTGTTTTGCTTTTAGATCAACAAATAATAACCCAAAATGATTTGGTCTTGACTTGGTCTCGTACGGTTCTGGTCTTGGACTTGTCTTGGATTCAACAAAGGTGGTCTTGACTACAGTTCTGCTTAAGAGCCCTGACTAGTACAGAAAATGAAACTAAAGCTAGGCCAGTTACATTAACACTAGTACAGGAAATTAATCTAAAGCTAGGCTAGTTATATTAGCAATATTACGATGTAGAATTTACTGGAAAACTGTTGAGCCACTAACATAAATTACAAGGATATGTTGGTGCGATAGGTATGAACTATGTGTGGACTGCAGCTGCGGTACTACTGGAGCTGAGGTACTACTGGTGCTGGAGTACTACTGGGTACACTTAAACTTCTTTGACCTTATATACAAGCTTTCACAGATGAGGAATGCAAAACTATCCTAAAGTTGGCTCAAATCTGTCATGTCTGTCATTTTACCAGTGAGTCAGTACAGTCCAAATGTTTACAACTTCAACACATTAAGCATTTCAGGGTTGTTTTTTTCTGTTTTTCTTCTCTAAATCTTAGAGTAACAAACCCTGGTATAAAACGCTCATGCAGAGGACATGCGCTGAGCAGCTGCATGAACAACTTCATGTGTTTTGTCTTCAGGTACAAGGAAAGCAGGAAACCTCCACACCACAGCTTATGTCACTGTCACACAAAAGTGTACAAGGACGTTTTACAGAGTTCTGATGAACATGTCGACACATGTCTCACACACACACACATCATTGGACTCTGTCACCCTTTACCCCCACAGTCGTCTGCCCCACCTCTTTAAAGGCCCCAAATCCAGACAATGTCATATGATCCAGTCAGACCTCTGCTGACTCACACTCACTGCTCTGTCCTCAAATCACATATGTGTTTTTAATTCTCTTAGTTCTGTGCTATGAGAGTGTGATGGTCATTTATTTATTTGGAGCTCTTTTGCCTCAATCAGTCCCATATGATTTGTCATCTCAAAAAGTAGCCTATATACAGACTCAGAAACAGAAAACATTACCCTATTAGTGAACATCTTTGTTCCTGTTGCGATCTCAATAACTCAACATCTAATCAGCATTATATCCTGGGACTTAGATCGATCAATGTAATTTTAATTTAACACAAAAAAATACTGAACTCAGCATATAATAGAACTTATAGAGAACTCATAAAGATGCTGTCAAAGCTGAAATGATTTCAAACTTCATCATCTCTTAATTCAATTAAAACATATACATGTAATTGGTGGATGATTAAAGTAATTAAACAAGTAAAACAACATTTTAAACTGTTTATTAAAATCTTTTTTAATGAACTACATTAAATATTAAAGGTTGGACTGTTGTTTTTGCTTTCTTTAATAAAGTCTGATACATTTCTGCTTCTGTACAGATGTGGCAAAATGTTTTGGCAGTAAAATAGATTTTATGTCCACATGCTTTGTTGCATCAGTTTTTAGTTGTTAATTAGTTATTATACATCAGTACCTGTTAGAACATTTGATCCTATATGTTTTCCATCAGTGCAATGGCAAAATATTAAAATATCCCACCTCACAAAACATGCCAACATGTAGTTTCCATGTTGTTTAGCACTTAATAAGGGCTGAATGTTACATATAGTAATGATTTCACATGGGCAAACCCTGCTGCAATTTCCTAAAATAATTTACATTTGATCCAGGCTCCATTACTCCATTGAATAGGTGTAAAAATCCAATTCCAAACACTTGCTTGAACAGACTGATGCAATCCACATTTAAGCTGTAGCAATCCTTTTGTATTTGAGCTACAGAGCTGTTTCAGTTGGACTGAGGACAGTCATTGAACAAATGTTTCAGAGCAGCAGGTTTTGTGGGTACAGAAACTCTGTTGACCCATGAAAGATCAATTACATGTGTCAGTAAGGAAGGCAGCACAGTCAAGGTTTATTGTGTGCATTCTATTATAAGTGTGTACAATTCACTGTGGTTTATAAAAACAGAAAAGAGACAGGTTAAAAAAGCTGCATTTAAAACATAATTAATAAAACATAAATATCAATCAATTATAATAAAGTAAAAGAGAAGAGTTCAGATCGAACCCTTTCAGCTGTTAATGGTGGGAGGGAGGGAGGGAGGGAGGGAGGGAGGGAGAAAAGGAAGGATGGAAGGAGAAGGGATGAAGGATAAAAGGAGGGAAGGGTTATAGGAGAAAATGAAGGGTGGATAGAAAGAAAGAAAGAAAGAAAGAAAGAAAATCTGAGTCATTGCCTTCATCAGCAGTTTTACTCAGAATTCTGCCACAGCCTGTTATTTTGTGGTGTGTGTGTGTGTGTGTGTGTGTGTGTGTGTGTGTGTGTGTGTATGCGTGCATGTATGTGTTTGTGTCATCTGTGCATTTTCCTGCTGCTGCAACAAACTCTTGTGATGTCCAAGTGAAGCACTGCACATTCCAGAGTAGAAATAGCATGTTTGGATTGCTCTTACCCTCACAACCACATCTGGATATTCTTGGAAGACAGGTCATTATCTGAGGAAGCCAACTGACAAATGTTTGGTGGAAATAAGCAAACTTCCAGTTGGACCAGCCAGAGCCACAGGAGAAGTCTGGGTTGACATGGTTGTTCCAAAATAAGCCACATATCAGTATTTGGTACACACTGCGTTGCAGCCACCTCTGTCAGCTTGTTATTATTATCATAAAAAACTGCATCTACAAATGGCTTCATATCTGGGGACTTTACCATTTAAGTGTTACCTCCCAAAACAGCCCACAATTTTCACTTCTCTCATTGTGGTGTAGACTCTTCTTCTATGTCTCAAAAACATCATTTGAGGCAGTGGATGAGTCAGAACAGAACTCTCCTACAGTGGGACCTCAATAGCGGCTAGAATTCTGAAATGCAACTATAGATCAAAAGAAAACAATCAATCAATAGAAGCAGTTCAACAATTCAAAGTTTTGGATTCATGGATCATACATGGGGCAGGGGTGTAAGAAAATATGACTTTGGCATTGTATTGTGATATTTAATTTTGGAGTTCTTGTCTGTTCAGTATTAATTGTTATTCTTGTAAATACAAACTAAACTGTGCTGT
Source organism: Siphamia tubifer (assembly GCA_020466265.1). Taxonomy (NCBI): domain Eukaryota; kingdom Metazoa; phylum Chordata; class Actinopteri; order Kurtiformes; family Apogonidae; genus Siphamia; species Siphamia tubifer. The sequence continues at coordinate 12,151,316 of CM035805.1, forward strand.
AAAAAAATAGAATTAAAATTTGTTTAAGTAATTTCTTATTCAAAATTGAATTGACAAGAAAATGTGAATAACTATGAATGAGCACAAAAATCAACAACAAACCTATACAATAGGGCACACCTGAATGATGTGCAAATGTACAATAATTGAATATTTTCAAACCAGAATTTCAATATAGATATAAAGGTTTGAACGCATACTCGTAACATAGTGTTAGTTTTAACCTCCTCTCTTAGGCCATGGAGTTCTACCATTCTTTTTTTCTTTTAATATTTTATAAATTTTTCTACATTACTCTACTTCTTTTTTTATTCACCAGTAAGAGAAGCTTGGTGAGAATGCCCAGATAGCCCAGTTAAGAAATGCACTTGTTGTGCTGTGAGGATAGAAAAGTTAAGACTGAAGGTACATATACTATACTACATTAGCAGACGTGAAAAAGATTCACCCACCTCTGAAAGGGGGTGTGTGCTCTGTATAAAAATACTTAATTTTGGTTATTGTAATAAAGCTTGAGGGTGGCACAGTGGTGCAGTGGTTAGTGCTCCTGCCTTACACACAGAAGGCCCTTGATTCGATTCCAACACCAGAGCTTTCTGTGTGGAGTTTACATGTTCTCTCTGGGTACCCTGGTTTCCTCCCACCATCCAAAGACATGCATTTATGGGTTAACTGGTTGATCTAAACTACCAATAGGTGTTAGTTAAGTGATACATTATGATAACTTCAATTACCTTTTGGAGTAATGTGAATGCCACTGCTCAGCAAAAAGGGAAAGCTGTGGTGGCAGAATAAGGAATTGAAAATAACGGATCACTCACCTAATTACGAATTTATAATTGGGACAACAGTGTTTTCATCGTTGGCTTAGTATATATTAGTTCATCATTGGTAAAATATAAAAGTCTTAGTTGCCTGCAAATTTGAAGTATTCTCAATGTTTCTTTTTTTTTTTTTTTTTACAGTGTGACTGTTCATATAATGACCAAGGTAAATCTAATTCTCACTTTGTGCAGTAATAATCTACAACTGGCTTTTCTGCCTCCATGTTCATATATTTACAACACAGTACAGCAAACTATTATGTGATCAAGAACAAATTCATTTTAGCAGATGGATGTCTCGGGTCACCAGAAATGTCTCATCTCATCACCTGAACGAAAGTGAGTAAATGATGGCAGACATGATGAATGATGAAATGATGGCATTGAATAGCCTCTATTGTCATTGTACGCAAGTCTTGTCACCTGCTTTATCCTCACTAGTGTCACGGGGGTCTGTGGGGGCCAAATCCAGCTACAATGGGCAAAGATGCCAGTTCATCGAAGGGCTGAACATATATAGATAAACAATCACTGTCACATTCAGACCTATGGGCAATTTAGATTAACCAATTAACCTATCATTGCATGTCTTTGGATGGTGGGAGGAAACTGGAGTACCCGGAGAACACCCACAGAGACACGGGGAAAACATGCAAACTCCACACAGAAAGGTTTGGTGTGGGAATCGAACAAGGGTCCTTCTGGGATGGCAATGTTTAGCACTCATGCCTATAATGCATGAGTGCTAAGCTTTTCACACTACCAGAAATGTGTGAGGTTAAAATTGGGTCATACGTGAAAAAATGTTGGGAACCACTGAGTTAGGAATCCAAAAGCATCTATATGTGAGCTGACATGGCTGCTGTCCAGTGCACACAGCACTGAAAACATGTTTCTAAATCTACTTGATATCATACATGGGCCTCAAGGTTGCAGGGTGTTTACCTGCCTTCCATTTCAAGTTTAGATAAAATAACAGGTTGCATCAGTAGCTAAGCTAAGTCACAGCATCACTTTCAGATTTGTCTGGATTCCAGCTGTTGGACACACAACATGTTTTACATCAGCAAAAATGCAGCTTGCACATTTTAACTTGGCTTTGTAAGGCTGTTGTAGATGAATTCCAGCTTCATATTTTTTTCACACTTGCACTTAATTTTCAAAGGATCAATTAAATTGAGACCCACTATTTTCTTCAAACTCAGTAGATGATTAGTTATTAGTTATTAGTTAGTTATTCTAGCAGTTCAGTTCTTGCTGTGTTTAGTCTTAAAAACAAATCCATTAAATGATGAAAATATTTTCTGTTAAAAACTATACAAATATAAAAGATGGTGATAACCAGAAACCAGCTCAAATTTCCTAGAAAAAATAAATGCAAAGTTAACAATGTTTTGCTTTATCATATCATTTTTACATTAAGAAGCAAAAAAAAGGTTAAAATAATCAGGAATTTTCTTTAGACATTTCATGTTGTTCATACTTGTTCAGGTTTTTCACATTTTACTGTTACATTATAGTTTGTAAATGCAATATTTCCATATTTTCATGTAATTTTTAAAAAGCTAAAATGAGGATAAAGATAATACCAATGGCCCTGTGCTCATCCGGACCTCACATCTTGCTATCAAGAAAAGAGATGCTTTCATGAAATCAGAAATGAAATCCGTTGAGAATTCAGGGAGGAGAAGCAATTTTATTGAATTGTGGACATAGGCAGATGAAGCGTGATGGCAATAGCTCATTACAACTTCATCTGGATGAGCTAAATATTTTAAGTTGTCATTATTAGCCTAATGTAAAATGTTTTTGACATAAAAAAACAGACGAAAATATGGATTTATTATTTTTTGTCGGTTTTTCTGTTATTTGACTCTAGATAATCTTGGGCTGTATGTTAAACCTGAACTAAAATCAGATCCACAGCCTTGACTGTTTAATTATTGACCTTTGCTAATTCCTCCCAGGAGCCGCTTTGGAACCCTTGGCAGGCTGCATTAGGCCCCCGGGCGGCATGTTTAAGACCCCTGCTTTAAAACAAACATAATACAGCATTAGGTCCAGTCAGTTAATGCAGATCTGCCTTCAAAGCTCTCTTAAACAGCAGGATGGAAAATTGTGGTCCATGATCACACAGGCCAGGTGATAATAGATGTTAGAGGAAGAGTACAAATCACATATGTCCCGAGTCCCAATTCAAACCCTGAACCCCGCATGGATCACATGTTAGTTTGATATCAGTATATTATACAGGGTTTATATTAGACACCCGCTTTTTTTTAGCCTCCAATATCTGCATCTGCCCCAAAAATCCGATATCGTTCAGGCTTGTGTGTGTGTGTGTGTGTGTGTGTGTGTGTGTATGTGTGCGTGTGCGCATGTTATGACAAGTGTGAATAAACTACCAGGCTATTGTAGTTAATACAAAAATGTTGGACAGGCATGAAACTCTCTCACCTTTCGGCGAAATTCGCCGTTTTGAAGTAAAAAAGGGTGACCCACGTGAATCGTGTAGATCCGAGGAGTTGTTTTTTTTTTTTTGAGGGGGGGGGGGGGGGGTGTCTGGTCGGTCGAATTATTTATTTATGTATTTATTTATTTAATCATATGATATGATTGACTTTAATATGCAAAATGAAAACACTTTAAAATTTAACTTGGACAGCGATCCACAAATCCCCCTGACTGTTTTGCTGCCAAAAACCTATCTGTGGAACTTAGGCAGGGGAGCTAGTTTGACTGACAGGCTGCCTCTCCAATCCTAGCGCTTAAGGCGGAACTTTTCCCAGATTCCACCTACAATTTGCACAGTCGCTTCCAGTAAGCCAATCATGAGCATAGGCCTATTCTTCAAAGCCGCTAGAAGCACTTCACGGTCTCTGCGTGAGCGCGAGCATTTGAAGAGTCACCCTAACTACTTAACGTTACTTGCTAACTTACGTCTCTGGTAGAAGAACTATCAGGAAAAGCGGTCAGCGACAAGCGAACAACATCTACATTTTGCTGCCGGATTGAATTAGGTCAGGTGAATAATGGTTTCGGTCTTTTTCATGTTTTCATTTTTCGTATTTATATCTGTGGTAGGCTGCTACACCAGAGTCCTGCACGGGTTCGGGTAACCGCGGGTGACCCGTGGGTGAACCGTGGGTGAACCGCAGATTTTCACGAAACGGGTGAAAAATGTTGTGCTGTGTCGGATACGGGTTCAGTTCGGGTCGGTGTGTGTGTATGTGTGTGTGTGCGCGCGCGCGTGAGCTCACGTATAAAAATAGTTTTTGAATTTATTATTTGTCTGCTACTGTTTAACAACATTTTTATTTGGCTCTGCCTTGGCTATGTCACTGTTCAGTATATTCGTGGCAATACATTTTGTATTTAAGATGACATTTTCTTCCGGATATCAGGTTAATTTATAGCAGGTCAGTTCGGGTGCGGATTTGTGATTTTTTTTTCGTCGGAAAACGGGTCGGATACGGGTTTGAACATGACGGTTACGGGCGGTTGCGGTTTGTCAAAATCAGAACCGTGCAGGACTCTGTGCTACACTGCTACAGCAATTTAGTTGAACACTACAAGAGCTGAGGTGAAAAATTAGCTCCCATTAACTAGGTATTAGCTCATTGACATGTATTTATTAGACGGTATCCGTAGTGTTATCCCAAGGTAGCACCAAACTTGTGAAGTTAACAGTGACATAAAAAGAACCAAATGTTTCTTTATAATATCTCTGTAATTGGTTTTTGGGACGTGTGTATAGCAGTCGTGTGAGGGGCTACTGAGCAGGTTGTAAACATACTAGAACTTGTTAAATTGGTGTACATGATTGAAGCCTTTTGTGACTAAATAAAAACACGTAAAAATTGGTATTTTATTACACTCCTTTTCACCTCTGATGTTGTGTATTGCAGAATGAGTGTGTTAGGTGAGGAGGATGCTGCATCGGTGAAGCAGGTAGATGCAGGAATGAAATGCTCCTGGAAATGGTCCTGACTGAAGATGGAGGGAAAAGTAACAGTGAAGGGACAGGAGCTTTCCTTTCATATAGGGGATATTTTCAAAAAAATTGAGGAAAGATGTCAAATTTGGGGAGGTGGACAGGAAGCTATGCAGCAGCAACCTACAGGCAGAAACTGAAAGCAAAAACAGTGGACAGAGAGGTGCAGCAGAGAAGATTTGCTTTAAAAAAAACTGGGGAGTGCTCAGCAGGCCAAGAAAGAGGCTGCAGAAACTGAAAAGCAGGCGGGGCTGAGGCATGCAGCAACTCAGCGCAAAAGGGCCTTGGAGACACTGGTGGCCCAGGCAAAAAGGAAAAAGAAATGATTAATTGGACTTGGACATTGGGGTTTTTATCTTTAAATTATATTGTTGTTGTCAACAGCATGTTTTACTAACACAGTGTTGACTTTGTGGTATGTTGTGTTGATTATGGTTCAGGCATAATGATGAGTGATGAGAGGATGATGACTTAGCCTTGTGTCATTCCACTACCTAATTGGTCAGACATTATTCATTTTAATTCATTCATTTTTTTAATAAAATGGCCATTACAACATAGATATTAGGTAATTGTGTTTGTGTCTGAGAGAGCTGCGTGTTTTGTAGTGCCTCCTACAGAAGACTGAAACAGAGTGTTGGTGGACAAAGCGCTGAATATTTTTCTTCATAGTGTACACGCACTACCCCCCCCCCTCGCCGCCGCCGTGCCGAGCTGCGTTCACGCACTTCTGTCACCTTTTTGACCCCTGTGCCATTTTCATGCCTGGTTGGAAGTAGTTGAGGCTTTTCCTGTTGGCAACTTTCTTATCCTTTGTCATGGAAAAGGGTGGTAAAGGGTTGTATAAGAGTGATCATATACCTCTGTATTTCGTATATTGTATATAGCAAGGAAAGTCACTGAGCAGTGCAAGCTCAGGGATCAATGATGTGACTAATCACCAATCAGGGTCCTCGGGCCTTTTGTCCTTTTCCATTCACAAAGGGAAGAGACTTCTATGTCACAGTAAAGGAGATAGTGATCTGTTTCCATTTTTATATTTGGTGCAGTAGGCAGTAGATTGCCACAATAATTATGTACACAAACACTGCCATTTCCAAGAAACAGCATTGACTCAATAGTTGTAAATACACATGGTTAGCTGTCCAATCACAATGATAACAAATTCAATGAAAACGATTACACTTAGAATGGGGACGTTGTCTGTCTCTTATCTCATAAAAAAAAAACAAAAAAAAAACAGATGGAACTTTTCTGGGAAAATCTAATTTGGAGCACTTGGACAAACAGACAAATTCACAATGTTATGACATTTTGAAAGAAATTATCCTTTTGTGCAATGAAATTGCACACATTTACTCAGTTTAGTAAAATGTCCTTGAACCTTTAACTCCCTAAACTTCCTTCAGTTTGAACATTTGAACAAACCCACCAGAGACCAATAACTTACCACATGTGATCATCTGAATAAATATTAGTATTCTTGTGCTGTGTCAGCTTAGCTGTTGACAGTATAGTACAGTGATGTTTACGTATGGCAGAAAGGCATCCTGGCACAGACCATGGTCTAATATAAAGACCCTCTGAGCAGGCTGTGTGTCTGTTTGTGTGCGTCTCCTGTGGGTTCAGATAGTTCTGCATCTGTCATCACAGGGTGAGCAGAGTGGAAACGTTGTCGGGTTAAACCACAGAGTATGTGTTGTTAATATTTTCCATATATGTGTGTGTTTTGTGAAGACCTAAACTGTAGACTGTATGTA